>JAHHFK020003947.1:257500-345273 GCA_024533555.2 Aedes koreicus | reverse complement strand
TTTTACCCACGGACATCAACAAGTTACACACGGATAAAAAATTGTGCATTTTTTTCGAGCACAGGCCTTATTCGTTAAAGCTATCGATCTAAGTTTACATATTTACATAACGGTTAACCGATACCAAAAACATTCAATGGAGTTTAATGGGACCCAATTCAATCCATTCAACGCTGGTTTCATGCCAATCGGTCTAGTGCTTGCTGAGAATCCTGCCTTACTTTGTAGCATCACAAACCGATGCACGCATGCAGGGGGAAGTATCTTCCGGCCTACCTCTTGCATATTATAAAAAATCACCTTATTTTGCCAATGAATAATCACCATCCTACTTTGTGAGCGGGCCCAAGAGCATTCTTACTGTTAATATAAATCGGTTTACTAAATATTCTACTAGTTGCCTCTGGAACTCCGTAGCGTCACTACGCGTACAAGACCGTCCGCGCCAGGGTGCACTTCTTCAATGCGAGCTAACAGCCAACGAACCGGATGCTGGAACTCGTCAACGATGACCACTAGTTTTCTGGCTGGATCTGATGGTTGGGATGGCATGATCGAGTATCTTGCTGGAGTTCTTGCAGATACTCTGTCCACCATTGATACCAGAAGTGTTGGTACAGTTGCTGCAGTTTTTGGTAATGAGGTGCGCGATACGAACGTTGGCTAGGTTTCAAAAGAACCTCTCAATCCAATCAACGCTCGGCTTGTCCGATAGCATCCTGTAGAGTTGGTATAGCTCGTTCTTCGCCCCGATAAAGTTTTTCCCGTTGTCACAATGTAGATGGCTAGGCCACCCTCGATGGGCTACAAATCGTCGAGGCGCAGCAATGAAGGCCTGTGTGGAGAGGTCACCCACCAACTCCAGGTGCACCGACTTCGTTGTGAAGCACACGAACAACACGAACAGGCAGATGTACACCTTTGCGGGTGATACACGCTTGTGGATGGCCTTTAGGTATAATGGTCCAACGTAGTCTACTCCGGTGACGTCAAATGGTCTACTTACGGCAACTCTCTGGGCTGACAGCTGTCCTATCTGGCTCGGGCGCATTGGAAGCAATTTCTGATGATGCTTTGCACAAGTCGTCGTCCGTTGATCGGCCAGTACTCCTCGTGCATGACCGATAGAGTCAGGAGGCCACCACCATGAATGAGTTTGTAGTGGATGGATTTAGCAATCAGCCGAGCTAGTGGTTGGAAGAAGGGGTGGGTGCTAGGATAGGTAGGGCTGTTCCGATAGGTTTAGTCGTCCTCCAACCCTGAGAACCCCCTCTGTGTCAAAAGCCGTAAGGAGGATTTTTTCAAGAGTTGCCGACCTTGCATGAGTTCCCGCCGCTCTTCTTCAAAAAGGTTTGGCAGGGGCCAGCAGAACCAGGGTGGTTTTGGTGTGGTTTAGTTGTTCCACCGAAAGCGATTGTGGTCTGGCAGGATCGGCAGAGGTTGGCTGAGTTAGAATCTTTGACAGAGTGCAAAGCTCCTAATCAGACGGGTCAACGTTGACTATCTGGAGAATATCGAGTTATAGGACGGCATAAATCTCGCTACAGCAATCACTACAGCTTTGCGCTCGACCTTGGTTTCACAGCTTTTCACCTGACTACTATTCGGCCAACCTGACTTCGGAACCTGCAACCATTCCGGACCGTGCTGCCATAACTTGCTCTCCACGAACTCGCCGACGTTCATTCCTCTGGATACGAGATCGGCCGGGTTCTCAAGACCAGACACATGACTCCAGCGGAATCCATGAGTGAACATTTGTACCTCCGATACACGGTTGGCTACAAAGGTTTTCCATGAGCTGGGAGGAGACCTTAGCCATTGTAGGGTCACAGTTGAGTCAGACCAGAAGAAAGAATCGTCGATTTTCATCTGTAGAGCTTCAACAATCCGGCTATGCAACTGCGATGCGATGACGGTGGCACATAATTCGAGCCTGGGGATGGCCAGCTTCTTCAACGGAGAAACTCGGGATTTAGCTGCCAATCGCTGGACACGAACATTTCCTTCGCGGTCCACACTGCGGGCGTATATACAAGCGCCATAAGCTGTCTTAGAAGCATCTGCAAACACGTGTAGCTGGATTGTAGAATTTGGTAGGAAGGCATAGCCGAGACAGTGGAATCTGGACAGGACGGGAACCTGCTCGCACAAAATTTGCCATTTCTGCCTTATCTGGTTCGATCTTGGAAGATCTTGGATACGATTGCTCGCTTTGTCGCCACTTGCTCAGCCTGGTTGACTCGGAAGTCAAATCGAAATTGGTCAGGCTCCCACATGATTCCGAGGGTCTTCACTGTATCGCCTGGGTTGAATCGGTAAGTTAACTGGGTCCCAATCTGATCGGCAGAAATTTCTTGCACAACTTCAAGTTTATTGGAGGTCCACTTTCGTAACGGAAATCGGCCTTTGGCTAGAATTTCCGTCAATTCTTCACGCAGTTGGATGACTTCTTCAACCGAATTAGCACCACCAATGAAGTCATCCACATAGAAGGACTTCCTTACGGCCAGAGCAGCTAGTGACGATATCCAGTAGCTCGTCCTGCACAGTCGGCCCCACACAAAGAGCTTGGTTCAGGGAAAATCGTGACGAAGTTTTACTGGATCCATCGAAAACCGGCCGGATTTTAGTGGTTGTACTGGACTCTTTCATTACCGGATCGTGAGGAAGGAAGCATTCTTTAGAATCAGATGAAGTGCCATCGGGAACTGGTCTCATGTGGCCTAAGAATAAGTATTCTTCCATAAACTTATCGTAGTCATCCTTAAACTTAGGGTCCTTGGTAAATCTCCGCTCGATCATCTCAAAACGGCGGATTGCGTTAGCCTCGGAATCGCCAACCATCCCGTTGAAGTTTGCCTGCTTAGGAAGTTCGACAATGTACCTGGCTTCGTCGTTCCGGGAAACAATAGACTGGAACAATTCTTCGCACGCCTTCTCTTCCATCGACATGGCAGATCTAGTCCTCAGTTCTTAAATTTTCTAAAAACGTTCCATGCATTCGTCTAACGAGGAAAGGGAAGTGGTGACGGTTTTGTGTTTAAGTAACCTGGACAATTTTCATTTTTGGTAGAAATTTGTGTTTCATTTGTATGGGAGCCTTCCCTTCCAGAGAGGGGTGGTTTCTCAAACCACCATACAATCATTGCCTTAAAAACCCCCCACATGCCAAATTTGGTTCCATTTGCTTGATTAGTTCTCGAACCATCACATTGGGCTCATCGATTATAATAAAAATTTGAGTTTCATTTGTTTGAAGCCCCCCCCCCTTCTTCTGAGAGGGGAGGAGTCTTGAACAACCATAGAAACATTCTTGCCTTCAAAAACCCCCACATACCAAATTTGATAAAATTTGCTTGATTAGTTCTCGGGTTATGAAGAAATTTGTGTCTCATTTGTATGAGAGCGCCCCTTCCTGAGAGAGAAGGGGTCTCAAACAATCATAAGAACCATCCCCAACCCCAAAAACCCTTCATATAAATTTTCACGTTGGTTGGTTCAGAACTTTCCGAGTCTAAAAGGGTCGGACAGACAGACAGACAGAAATTCATTTTTATGTATATAGAAATCTAGCCTCCAAAAACCCCCATATGCTAAAAAGGTTTTCATTTACTTGATTAGTTCTCGAGTTATGCAGAAATTTGCTTTTTATTTGTACGGGAGCTGACCCCCCCCCCCCCCTCCCCACCTTCAAAATGGGGAGGGGTATTGAACATTTCTGGCCTCCTAAAACCTCAACATGCCAAATTTGGTTTCATTTGCTTCATTGGCTCTCGAGTTATGCTAAAAATAATGTTTCATTTTTATGGGAGTCTCCCCTTCCAGAAGGCGGAGGGGTCTCAAACCTGATTAGAAACATTTCTCTCATAAACCTCCACATGCCAAATTTGGTTCCATTTGCTTTAATTTTTATCGAGTTATGCAGAAATTCGTGTTTCATTTGTATGAGAAACCCCTCTTTCAGTGAGCGGAGTAGTCTCAAACCACAATAGAATCATAGCCTTCAAAAACCTCCACATGCCAAATTGGGTTCCATTAACTTGATAAGTTCTCGAGTTATTCAGAAATTTGTGTTTCATTTGTATATGAGCCCTCCTTTCAGAGATGGGAGGGGCTTGAGTCAACTTAGAACCATTTTTGCCTTCAAAAACCTCCACCTGCCAAATGTGGTTCCATTTACTTGATTAGTTCTCGAGTTATGCAGAAATTTGTGTTGGATTTGTTGGGAAACTCCCCTCCCTCCCCCTTCCAGATGGCGGAGGAGTCTCAAACTTCTATAGAAACATTTCTCTCCTCCCAAAACCTCCACATGCAAAATTTGGTGCCATATGCTTGCTTAGTTCTCGAGTTATGCACAAATTTGTGTTTAATTAGTATGAGAGCCCCTCTCTTACAGAAGGCGGAGGGGTCTTGAGTTACCATAGAAACATTTCTTGCCTTCAAAAACCTCTACCTGCAAAATTTGGTTCCCCCTACCAGAGAGAGAGAGGAGGGTATATATAGATATATATATATATATATATATATATATATATATATATATATATATATATATATATATATATATATATATATATATATATATATATATATATATATATATATATATATATATATATATATATATATATATATATATATATATATATATATATATATATATATATATATATATATATATATATATATATATATATATATATATATATATATATATATATATATATATATATATATATATATATATATATATATATATATATATATATATATATATATATATATATATATATATATATATATATATATATATATATATATATATATATATATATATATATATATATATATATATATATATATATATATATATATATATATATATGGGAGGGGCCATATATATACCAGTTTGCAAATTAGTTAAATGTGAAAATCCTGAACGTCACCATTCATATACATACCCCAATAAATATCCCGAATGAGTTGCAAAATTTCATTGGCAGAATTTTGCATCGGAAATTATTATTATAGCGACCGCGCTGACATTTATGATCGAGATGTTTGCAGTTTCGTGAAATCGGTTTCCTCCATTTATGATGACCACCGTTAACAGATCTCTGCTTTTCATTTCTCCTGCTCCGTGTACTTTCGTATGTTGTATTTGGCCTACTCATGTTTCCAGACTGGCGCTAACGAGTACAGCCATTTAGCGGCAAGTTAGATGGGATTTTTTTTACCCTGTACAATACATAGAGAATGTGGGCAGGAGTAATGTTTAAAACTGTCAAAATTAAAAATGGAAACCCTTTTCACGTGAATGATTGCTGACAGACGGCAGGGACGGCGGCATCTACAAAAGGTAAACATCAGTCGTTATGTGTCTGTCATATCCTATTAGCTTGTAAAGAGTTATATACAACGGGTAACGATGCGAGTCATGATTCTGATGCATTCAGTATCAAATATCAGTATCACCAACCATTAGTTTTTGTCTCTAGGAGCATATTTTGATTGATGTAGGAAATATTGCTGGAGTTTTTATTTCGTCCTATATGATATGGAGCATCAAATGAAATGAGAATCGTAAATTTGTTTATTCTAAACTCTTCGTTTGGAATCGATAAATATAATAAAGATAACCTTGCACGTCAGAAGATGTCACATGAAAAGATCATGAAACTAAGATCAGAGTATCTGTACTGCCAACTTACACCAGCTCTACAGTTAACGTATTCGGTATTTAGTTGTTTGTTTAGTCGAGCTGATATGCCGTCTGTTATCACAGGTCTAAAGATTGTACTCGAAAAAATGTAACACTTTCTTATGTGTATAACTTTTTTGCATGGCCAAAAATTGATGAAATTTTGAGTGGTTAAGTGGGTATCGAGATGGTTTCCAAGGAAGAAGTGCTTCGACAAAAAAATATGGGCACGGTAGATGAAAATTCAGGCTAGTTCCACAGGTGGATCGTGAAACAGTTGGCAGTTGACAATGAGACCGTGTACCGTGCAGTAAAGTTGCTCAAGGAGACCCGGCCATCCAGCGGCAAGTGTTAGCGGAAGAAAAGCGAAGACGACCGACCCCGTGAACGCAAGGTAGGTGAGGAATTACTTCAAGCGCAATTCGAACCATTCGATTCGGGACGTGGCCAAGAAGGTCAATTCTTCCGTCTGGTTCGTCCAGCGGACAATGAAGTGGACCAGACTTAATGTCTTCAACTTAAGGAAGGCGCCTAGCCGAACCCATAAACAGGATCTGGATCCAGTCAAAAAACAGGTGGAACTCGAAAGAAATTGCTACACAGGGCAAGCAACAATTTCGGAGACATGGTGCGGGAGTTTGTTACCGAAAATGAAATAGGTGTGTGGTGTAGGTTAAGCGGCAATGACAGATGCAAATATTTCAAAAAAAAAATACGATTTAGGAAATTTTGTTCGCCATTTCGCGACATGCACTGCGAGTTGGCAAAGGAAAAGGGATTTTTCAAGGACGGAGAGGAACTGCCAACAAAACATAGGCGTAGCCAGGATTTCAAATAGGGGGGGGCGAGTTTTTTTTAGAGAGAGAGAGAGAGAGAGAGAGAGAGAGAGAGAGAGAGAGAGAATTACATCGTCTCCAACCAGTGGTTGCACATACTGAACAATTAACATTAACGGACTCTTAACGGGCAATACAACGCCCGGTGGACCATTAGAGTAGGGTCATTTTCATGTTCCGACAGATGGAGCGGGAATGGAGCCCCATTTATGTGACATTACGCCTGAATGCGGGTGGATTATCTTCTCTACTCTCACCCAAAGTATTTGAGAATACCCGTCCGTTTCTTGCAACAAGATTAAACAATTCTAGGCTTGTTCTGGAATAAAAAAAAACGATTTTAAAAACTTTCGATATTTCCCATGTTTTTTAATCAAACCACATTGAATGCCAAACATTTAACGGGTCATGTTGGATTTTTGTATAGAATAACCACCGAATTTGTTTGCAGTTTGTACTGAAAATGTACTTTTCATCCGCGACCCTCTCACCCAAAGCAACACAGAAGAAACACCGTTTTTTACTCACCATGCTCACACCGTTTCAATAGATTATATTTTTTTAATGGTTGTTCAAATAATAAGTGATTAGCTTTTAATTTACATACATTTTGAGTTTTGGTGGTTTATAGCTTATGGTTTGTGTCCCCTTTGCTTACCTTTAGTATAATTATTTTATCTGATATTTTCTAAACAGGAACATCAAACATAACCTTTTAAAACGACGTAAGTAACAAATGTAAGCAAGCTGTGTTTTTTGTGCTGAATTGTTGCTACTTGCATTCTCAACACACGAGTAGTAGAAATTTTATTCATCAATGGCGAAAAGAAATTCATATGCGTTCCAACAGCTATTCCTCAATATTTTAAAAATAATTTATATACACATCTGCATCTGCGTTTTGAAATTTGAACCGATTTATCTGATATGATCCAACTGAAACACGTTCTGTCGAAACACGGTATATGTAGCAATCATGTGTATCTGAGTAGTATGAAACCAAAACGGTGTATCATTGAAATACAACCATTTTGCATATTTTTCTATTCGTGGTTATTTCAGCTGCATGAAAAAACATTCGTTTTGTTTTGTTTGCTTGTTTTTTTTTTAATTACATGCTGGAAAATATTATACTTACTTTTGAAAAACTTTCGAATGTCCATTTATGGTACTTCTGGATAAAATGAATCAAATAACTGCTTTAGACTGCTTATAGTTAAAAAAAAAACCGTATGTATTTTACCCGATGATTCGTTTTGTTATGAAGGTTCTTCTGTTTATAAACACGCGCAGAACCATCGCTTATTCTTCCGGTCTTCCTCTAAACTCTCCACCGATTGCTTGTCGATCTGCCAAACTTGGAAGACATCTGCATGGAGTTATCTCAAATTATAATAATCCGTCCAATCTATCACAAAATTTAAATTGGTGTGGGGAGAGGGGAAAAAAAAAAAAAATTTATAAAAACAAAGATTCCCCCCCCTGGTAATAAAACCCGAAAAAAAAAAAAAAAAAAAAAAAAAAAAATACCCAAAAACACAAAAAACAACTACCGTCTCTTTTTTTTAAAAAAACCCCCAATTCCCAATTTTAATTGATTAGGAAAAATTTTTTATAAAAAACTTCAACTTGATTGATACAGTTATTAGTTACAGCAGTGCAATAGATTGTAGAATACAATCGTAAAAATTGTAAGTATGTATATGTATGTAAGGTAGCCACCATCCCTTCTAAGACCTTGTCATGTATGCAGCTCCACTTAAAAGCAAGATCAAATTGAGTTGCCGGGTTGTATTCACAGTAACGCTGTATGAAGGGCCAAAAACGGTGGGGCGGACCCGTAAGCAGAGACACTTACGCGAAACCCGCGGGAACATGAGATTCTCCTTCCAACGATACGATCCAACAAATCGAATAACCCAATTCGCAATACTTATTAAGCTTTCTACGGGATGGCTTGTTAAGAAGGGCGCGTCACTCTCACTGAAACTGTTGGAGTAGAATTCACAGCATCACAATCGAATCGGTAGGATAAAGAAAATGATACTGTTTGTTCCCTCCTAGACGCCGGTTGTCATACCACTCCATTGTCCAATTCCAGCTTGAGTGATACCCTGATGCTCCCTCCTTTCCCAATATATATTCAGTGTCATATAGTAATATTTAAAATCTTGTGAATGAATATTATAATTATAAAAATATAGTGAATGAATATTATAATGACAAATAATATAGTGAATGAATATAAGAATGATAATAACACTTCCATTTGTGGACCTGAAAGTTAGACAATGTAGCTGCGAGAAAAAAAATTGATATTAAATTATCTCATAAAACTTGGGATACCTATGAATTATCTGAAATTATATAGCAATAGAATAGTAAACCTAAAATTTCGATGTGCTGTTCCGTTTCCTTGCAATAATTTATGTAGTGAGTCTCATCGGAAATAGTGATTTTGATTAAATGAATTTAAATGCAATTATGTCACATCATTTAATATCATAACATAAAATAATAAACTGACGTTATAATATAAAATAATAATACCAGCAGGCCAGTAAACTATAGTAGAATACATATATCCGTAACTAAGCTGAACATCCACTCATCGAAAGACTTCCACTGTTGCAGTTTCTATTGGATTAAGATCTACTAAGATTAGAATTAGTTTTCACAATAATGGTCAGAGAACATAATAGGCGTAGGTACAAGATGTATTTTTCGATAGCTCTTGTTCATCTGGACCCATAAATGATACTTTATTTCTGTGAAATGGGAAATGAATGATTGTAAACTGCTAGGTTTTAAATTAATATATATTTTTGATGAAGAAGGAAAGACCTTTTTTAAGTAGAAATTTTCGAATATGATTTTTTCTTAAAAATAAAAAAAAACATCAAAAACCTTTCTATCTTTTCAAATACATAACGTAGGTTAGATGAGCTATAACTGACAAGGATGCATATATGCGAAGCTGAAAATGTCTTATAAAAAAGCATACAAAATGTTACGTATGGATGTTATAATATAAAATGATAATAATTTCATTTTTATTTAAATGTCTGCGGATTGTGGTCCTGCTGCAATTGTACCATGAACCTGAAAGCTAAGACAATGTATCATAGCCACGAGAAAAAAAATTGATTTAAAATTATTTTACAAAACATGGGATATCCATGGATGATCTGAAATTGTATAGTATATAAGGAATCATGGGATATAAAGCATATAATGAACCTAAAATTTCGATGTGCTGCTCTGCTAATAAATGTGATATAACCACAAAGGAACTGACTCTTAGCTTCGGGTCTTGATCCCTACTGAGCCCTTGCGGCACGTCAAGCCGGCCAGTTCAGCGCAAGGGACCCATGCCATGAATAGTTCAAATAAATATTTTTCGTTGATACTTTTTCTAACTATCAACTGTGTTTCTTAATCTAGTATTATTTGGCTTCTGAAAGCTATAGCATAGGTTTGAATATTCAGTTTTTTGATTAACCAAGAACTGAACATTGAGCATAGCTTCTTCAACTTTCAGCTAGCGGAGAAAAAAATCAATCAATGCTTATCTAATAGCTAACATTACAGATTAAGAGATATTTCCCTAGTAGCACATTTGTTTCAACCCAGTAAAGGTGACTGCTCTGTGACTCAATTAAGTCACAATAGAGCTGCTGAAACCAGTTTTGACTGTTGTGTGCTGCTTGGGGTTTTTAGATACTTTAGGCTACATAGGTTGGGTTCTAGGTTAAAGGAAAAATATTGTAATAAAATTGTTACTCGTTACTATTTAAAAACTATTATACAATTACAACTTTTTTCTCATGGATGTCAATTTTTTACGCTTTTTTGCTACAACTTGTTACAAAATCGAGGCAACTTCGCGTAATTTGGCTTTTTTATTTAGGCAAAGGAGCAATCTGACAAACATCCCAAGCAACACAAAATCGTCATATTTGGTTACAGTGACTTGATTGTGACTTAATTGAGTAGTATTGGAGTAACATCAACTGTATTGCAACAAGTTACCTTGCAACCTTCTAGAGATAAAAAATAAATAATAATAAATTGAAACAAATAATAAAATTCTAAAAATAAAATCTAAACTTAGGGGGGGCAACGGCCCCCCTGCCCCCCTGGCTACGCCTATGCAAAAAAAAAAAAAAAAAAAAACACACCCCCCCCCCCCAAACCCCCCTGCAAACCCCCACCTCCCAAACGCCCAAAATGCGGGCTTCCTCCCCCCTGCCTAGTGGTCTAGGCACCAGTTTGTCATCGGCAGAAACAAAACACTACATAACTGACGCTTCAGAGAAAATAAGGCGAAACATATCCCAGGAGATGAAGGGAAAGTTAATATCCCTAAAAATTGACTCTGCCTCGCGACATGGTCGCCACATATTGGGGATCAATACTCAATCTGTTAATCAAAACCAGGTCATCATAAGAACGCTTGGCAAGTAATAAATGTGAGCTTAGTTGTAAGTTGTATGATGTAAAAAGTTGTAGTGGACTTTAATCAATGATGAATACAAATGAAATAATATAGGGGACTTCCAAATTGTTTACAGGTATGGTCGAACTGAAGGACAAGCAGACCGGAAATTTTCTGAAAACCAAAATTTTAGAAATCTTGCGTAAGTACAACATGGATCTCAAAAACCTGTACTCCATCACCTGCGACAATGGCGCTAATATGTGTGTTGCGGTGAAAGAGTTGCAGAAAAATTTTGAATGGTTAAAAATGGAGGAATACGAAGAAATTATTGACACAGAAGACGACAACGTTCTAAAGAACATCATACACGAGTTCAAAGATTCTGTTAATTTGATAAGATGTGCTGTCCACACTCTACAGCTTGCCGTTACGGATGTAACGAAGCGTTTTGATGATGAGATCCGCAAAGTGACAACTGTTGCAAAAAATTGCAGAAAAGTTGCTTACAAAGTGTATTTTGAAACAGAAGATCAGGCACTTCCACCGTTGTACGCAAAAACGCGATGGGGTGGAACATTCAAAATGTTAGAACATTTTAAGAGCAGTGAGGAGTTTTATGCAACGTTGGGTGCGAAACATGGAGAGCTTGGTAAATAAAAAAAAAACAAAGATTTGCATAAAACATGATCCGAAAAGTTTTAATTTGTTTGTTACAGACTTGACCGATAGCTGGAAATTTATCGAGGATTTTGTTCAAGCTATTCGACCGGCTTATGACTGCACTATCTCAATGCAAGACAAACATGTGGACCTATCCGATTTCTACCTGTAGTGGCTCAACACAACCAGAAAAGTGCACGCGGTTCAAAATTATATGACCACACAGTTATGCGAGACTTTGACAGAAAGGCCAGATAATCTAAAGAGGAACATGCCATTCAGGGCAGCCATACTACTGGATCCTCGCTTCAAATTCCTCAGTTCCACTGTGTTTACGCTTGATGAAAAAGAACAAATACGGGTAAGTTTGGTTTGAATTAAGTACATGTTCAGTGTTAAGCATAATACAAAAAAGCTCAATAGACTTTTTCTTTCTTACAAATTCTAGAGATTTATCATCAATACATCTGCTCGTATTTCTGCGCTAAATGTGGAATATCGCGGATCCCAACAGGAAGCTGTAACTGAACTATCCACATCTCAGCAAGACGAGTTAGACAACTTCCTAACCAGTATGTTCGGAGGTTCACTGTCAGCATCATGTGAAAGTGAAGAAGATTCGCAGAGAAATACTCTGGCGGAGCAACTGAGCGTCCTTGATGTTGCACTCCGCCAACCCCATCATATTGATGTGTGGAATTACTGGTTACAGAAAAAGGCAAAACATGAGGATCTGTTTGAAGTAGCTGCAGTTATTTACGCCGTTCCTTCAACGCAAGTGTCGGTAGAACATGCGTTTAGCACGCTTGCTTTGACTCTATCCGACCACTTAACTTCATTGGGAGAACACACATTGGAAGATCTTCTCATTGTGAAGCTAAATCAAACAGTTCTGGAGAAGATTCTTCCTGAGCTGAAAGACTACAACTCAGAAGATTCAGTAACCAATGCAAATTAAATTTAATCATTCCCTTTATTCAATCGAAGTAGTATTCCACATCATACCATTAATGACTCGCAAAAGTATCATAAAATAAATAAATAAATGAAACGAAACAAACGCTTGTATCTTATATTGTCATTTTTATCGCAACATATATAATATAATCGATTTCTCACCATGATGTAAGAATTACTACGTTATCATATACAGTACAGTTACATCTTGATATGACGTTACTTCAGTTTTTGACATTCATCGTCGATTTCTAACAATGAACTACACATTATATATATATATATATATATATATATATATATATATATATATATATATATATATATATATATATATATATATATATATATATATATATATATATATATATATATATATATATATATATATATATATATATATATATATATATATATATATATATATATATATATATATATATATATATATATATATATATATATATATATATATATATATATATATATATATATATATATATATATATATATATATATATATATATATATATATATATACTTTTCATGTGACATCTTCTGACGTGCAAGGTTATCTTTATTATCTTTATCGATTCCAAACGAAGAGTTTAGAATAAACAAATTTACGATTCTCATTTCATTTGATGCTCCATATCATATAGGACGAAATAAAAACTCCAGCAATATTTCCTACATCAATCAAAATATGCTCCTACAGACAAAAACTAATGGTTGGTGATACTGATATTTGATACTGAATGCATCAGAATCATGACTCGCATCGTTACCCGCTGTATATAACTCTTTACAAGCTAATAGGATATGACAGACACATAACGACTGATGTTTACCTTTTGTAGATGCCGCCGTCCCTGCCGTTTGTCAGCAATCATTCACGTGAAAAGGGTTTCCATTTTTAATTTTGACCGTTTTTAAACATTACTCCTGCCCACATTCTCTATGTATTGTACAGGGTAAAAAAAATCCCATCTAACTTGCCGCTAAATGGCTGTACTCGTTAGCGCCAGTCTGGAAACATGAGTAGGCCAAATACAACATACGAAAGTACACGGAGCAGGAGAAATGAAAAGCAGAGATCTGTTAACGGTGGTCATCATAAATGGAGGAAACCGATTTCACGAAACTGCAAACATCTCGATCATAAATGTCAGCGCGGTCGCTATAATAATAATTTACGATGCAAAATTCTGCCAATCAAATTTTGCAACTCTTTCGGGATATTTATTGGGGTATGTATATGAATGGTGACGTTCAGGATTTTCACATTTAACCAACTTGCAAAGCTCGCCTTTGGTTTCTTTACATTAAAACTAGGACACATTAAAACTAGGAGGCAAGCATAATTTTTTTTTAAAGTTCCTTTTAACTCTTCTTTTTTTCTTGACAGCTTCTTGTCAGCGTATTGTCTGCTTACATCTTAGTGTTCTAAATTCACTTTTATTGTTTTTAGTTGAAAGTGTTTAATGCTAGTTCAATTTTTACTTTTGTATGATTGTGTGGCATGTACAACCACACCTATTGCCAAGGGAGTACAACAAAAAAAGTTTCTCAAACAACCAAACAACCAAGCTTTCTTTTCTAATGCCTTTTCAACGGCATATACGTTCATATAAGTTCCGTAAAGTTCATCTGTTTAAAGATAAAATTACTGTATTAGCTAATTTTTTACCTCGAATTCGTAGTCAAAGACGAAATAAAAATCTCGAGTGCGTGCTTCCTAAAAAGAAACGTACGGCAACAAAAAGTCAAACTATTCTCTGACTTAGATGTTTTGAAAAACTAGGTTTATTTTTTTGGAGATCCTCGAGTTAAATGATTAAATATATGTACTGATAATTACATAAAGAAATATCCGAACGTATAAACTAGTGTTGATAATCAATAACAAATTTAAATCAAATTGACAGGTCCCTAGTAAGATGGAGCACTAGTTTAGAACTGCATCTTTTAACTTCTACAAGATATTTGCTTCAACCAAGGTCATGGTTAGGGAACCTAATTTTCCATGGTACAAAATAACATGAAAGTATAATTTAAGCTAATTTTGGCGGATATTGCAACTATTAAACACAATAGTCAAATTAAGCATGAATGACAATAAAATTCTTTTCAGTGTACAACTGTACTAAAAATATAAAATAATATAAAAGTAATATAAAAGAAATATAATCCATAACAATTATTAATAAACGAGACAATTTGGATCGCGATTTGAGCAAAATTTTTGGTGCAGCTCGCAGTATTGTGTTTTAACTCTTACCGTGCCAGAAAACAGCCAAATCGGTTTTAGATTCAGGATAATATGATCAAACTTCGTGCTTGTACGACCAGCTGTTGACAAAGTTCGACAGGAGTCTTCTTATGGTCGATGAAAGGCTACGTAAAGGCTGACTTCAGGCAATTTCAGACATTGGGATTTAAAGTCAACTTATCTCTTCAAATATTCCTACACATATGTACTCATATGTACAATGAACGAAGCTACGTCAACTTGAATTCAGGTAGCTCCTTCAACTATGAACGCATGGGATTAGTGAACCAAAAGATTCTTAATCGGTGTTGGAGACTTTGCTTTGTGCATATCAATTTTCAAACGAAAATTAATCGACAAAGGTACAGAAAGCTGTTATATGAAAAACAGTAGCATAATTCAAGACCTGTCAATCAGTATTAAACGTGTTGTCACTACAACGACGGGTCTAACCGTTCACAGAAGCGACAGCTCAGTCGAGCCGATAAGTTATCGCTTCTGGTATGGCTCAATCTCGATTCATTTTTAAAGCATCATATTTCATTTTCTGCTATGGGCCCGTCACACTAATGCTGACGATTAGCTTCAGCAACTAGCACGAATAGCATTCACTTCTGATACTGATGCTTGTTTATTACTATTGACAATCACAATATCGAGTGATGTTTTGAAACTTTTGGGATGAGCGTAATTTGTCTAGGACTGAGTTATATCCAGTGATTCCAGCGTAAAAATGTTATGTAACATCTTATTACGACAAGATACGAAACTCCACATGACCACTTATTATTAAGGAATTGCATCATACGTCTGAATAGCCATGATAGTATTGCGAAAAGGTTGTTATACACATACATGAATATGTTAAACATTTTTATGGTTTATTTATCACTTCATATTAATGATTTTTTTTTGTAAATCTAACCGATCTTCGGTATTGATGAATTGTTCCGTAATTTTTGACAGTCATGGCAAATTTGACGGTAGTTCAGTAAAAATAATTTTAAAGAAATAATTACTGAACGCTAAGCTGTTTGAAAGTAACTGAAACTGAGTTTGTTAAACGCTTCGATTATTTCGCCAAATCCAGTAAAACAAATCCCCGAGATCTCTGTAATCATCTCGATAAAAGTTTGAATCACCGAGCTCAAACTTTTGATAGCAATCAAACTTCGATCGGAATCTCAGTATTATTTTATTTTTCTATAATTCCGTAACCGTAACCGTTGATCTTCAAAATGGATGTGCAGGGTGTATTTTGGTGTAAAACAACCAAACAACCAAGCTTTTAAAATTTTGCAGAAAACACAAAGATATTTCTAATTATAGAAATCTTGTCATTACTGTAGTGTCAAGTATAAGAACGAATATAAGTGCGATATTTGTAGTATTTTGAGTCGAACTTTTAAAGAGGTGACAGAAAAACAGTGTTTAAGGCAGGTTTACAGTTCGGGAAAAGCTTCAGGTGATTTCGGCGCGTGTGTGTTTCAAATGGAGCCCTGGATTTGAATTCCCGTGGCGGGCATTAAGTCTACCCAAAAATTTCAGTGTTCCTGAAGTGTAAACCCAACCGCAGGATTTACTCCGGGAAATAAATTCATCTCTACATACTACTTATTCGGTGGGAACAAATCATTCCGAATTGTTTCCGTGCGGATTTTGCAAGTTTGAATTCTAAAGCCGAGTTCCGAAACATTTTTTTTTTTTAAATATTGAAGTGCTCGAAGATTTTGGTGGTTTTGACAGTCAGGGTAAATTTTATGAACAGTGAACCCAGGAAAAAATATTGGACGAATATAATGTAGAGCTCTTGTAAAATAAAACAAAAAGGAAACACGTTGCCAAAACGACAAAACGGAACAAGGATATTGACATTAAACTTACTCTTTGCGAAAAAATTTCTAAAAATCCTTGCTCGTATCAAATAACAAGCAAGGAGTATTTCAACAAGATAGCTAGAGATGCTATTTGTCAATAAATCAGTTGTAATATTTCATCGTCCCTGAATAAATCTGTCAGTGTCCAAGAGTGCTGGATGTACTGGGATGCTTTGAGGGAATTGACCAGATAAAAAAACATATATCGTTAAAGTTAACATGAATAAAATATTAAATTTCAAGAATTTATTTTGATATTCAATGCTTTCTGAAAGAAAAAACTTACACATATGTAAACAATATGCAAAACCTGATACACAAAACTAGCTTGTCATTGAGTGTGGAGAAAGGTAGAGAAATGTCAACTGGAAAATTTCCCGAGCCAATTCCCGAGCCAAATCCCGTTCAAAATCCCGTGATGCTTTTCCCGAACTGTAAACCAGCCTTTAAGGACTATTTCTTTCTCCAAACTAGGGTACACACTTAAAAATTAGAGTAGAATATTAAAGATTTTCCTTTTAACTCTAGAGGTTAATATCTATTCTTATCAGAGATGTTATTTGTGAAAGTCAGTATGCGTCTGCTTTAACGTCTCTAATCTAAATTGGCATCGCACATGATAACGACATAAGACGTTATTTACTAACAGCCCATGTTTTTGCAGAGTTGTATCTTTTATTTGTGTATTGATTTGTATTGTATTCAATCATTGAGAAATATAATTACCTAGTTTATATTATTCTGTCGGTCAGTCCATCGATTGTTTTAGTTTTATATTATTCAATTTATCTATCTGTAAACATAACATGACAAGGGTTTAGCTTGCACGCAAACAAGATAAATGAAAAAAATAGAACATAGGGTAAAGGGATGTAATTTTAGCCTAGCTCCTTCATTCGGCATATGTACCAAAAATGCCATTTATTCAGTGATAATTAACAAAATTATGCTGCTATCAAGATGACCGATTTATTTCGAAGCAATTCAGGCATTATTAATCAATTTACTGTTGTTCAATTCCGTGTAAATTTCGATCTACTTAAGTTTTTAAACATCATGATTTTACTGGTTAAGCTAAACAGATTATCTCCATGATCTTCTAATGATCTAAATTCGGCTAAATTGTACCGATAAACCGAATAATGCAGCCTAGATGTACAGAGAATCGTCACACGTTATAAACTAACTGTTCACATAAATAAAATAACAATGATTTAACAAGAAAACCGTGGACCCAATGTAAGGGACAAATTCTTAACTATGGCCTGTTGTATGGATAACTTAGTAAAAATGTTGTTGTTGGTAAAATTTTCAATGGAAATGTATGAGTTGCGGTTGTATATTTACCAAATGGCTAACCTAATTACAAACCAAAGCAACGAAACCTGTGCAGAGTGAATTATTATGTTTTCATTATCAAAGCACCAATAAATCATATGTGAAAACCTCGTAAGTGTTTCAGAACAGTTTTAGTCTAGTTTGTTTTGTGAGATTTTATGTTGGGTAAAGCGAATACAGCTGGTAATGCCTTCAATCATAAAATCAGAAAAAAAAATCGAATAGGACGAAGTTGCATCCATGAATAGACCCAATTTGATGCTTATAGACCGACATTAAATCCAAATTCCTCGAAAGTTTCTGACTTTGTAAAATTAGTTGTGTAACTTTTCGTGATACTTTCTACCAAACATCTTATGAAACTTATCTAAGCAAGTGTACATATAGTTAAATATCACTTCCAGCTCAAATACTTTATGAATTATAACAAAAAATGTAATCGATCGTTGCATATTAGGCTGAGTCAAGGGACACATACCCTATTTGAACAGTTTTGATTTGTAAATGTTTCACGCTTAAGTGAGATACGCTAAATATTAATTGAGTGAAATAACTTTGATTTTTGATAAAGGTTCTCTAATTTTACTTACCATTATAAAGTATTTCCATAGAAATATTTATGCTGGCTATGATATATAACTTTCTTTCTGTTCTAGCTTCTTTCCTGACCAGAAGTCATACGCTCTGACAGCTCAAGCATTTTTTGTTTCCTGCTCACAGATTATCAATTAGCTTCAAGTGTCATATTCAGTCCCCCGGGTTTCTTCGTTATTGGCCTCACGGTATCTAACCATTGTTACCATTAACATGCTTACCTGCTACCAGGATCAGCTTGTCATTCATACTCATTGAGCTGTGAAAAGGTGCCGAAGACCGAAAAGGTGAACAAATGTCTCTTCTCATTTTACCTTACGCTTGTTTGCCCTGCAGGGTGATTGTTCTTGTTTTTCTTTCCGAAAAAAAATCATTTATATCCTTGTCATGCTAGCTGTCAACGCCAATCCCCGTTCTTTCGCTCGTTGGAAACCAGATACCTACCATCGAAAAGTACATAACAAAGAACAAACCACTGAAACCGACATATGCCACCGCTTTCAAAAAAGCAGAGATGATTTAAATATTCCAAAATTTTGAAAGAGCATACGATGATTAACAAATGCATCTTTGTTGGTTTTTTTCGTCGAACATAAACGGGTAGAAAAATCTTTCCGCTTTATTGCTTGTGTGACATTTTTGCGATTTTAATGTAGGACTACGTTTCTCTTTTCTATACCGGGTGTCATTTCAAAATTTTGAAAAATGAGAGCGTTACGTATAAGTGCAAGGTTTTTGAACGGTAATTACTCTCGTTTGTCTTAACAGAATGATTTCATCTAGACACCATTTGATCAGAAAAACTAACAAATATTTTGCATTTAAATTTCAAATAAGTGCTATTAGTATAAGTAGTTCATTTTTCTACTTAAAAATGGCCTACTTATGCTCCCATACAAATCTGCATATGAACAGGTTGAAAATATGTTTTTGCTTTCCCGGGTCCTCAAAACCGGGTAGCAAATTGTCTTCTTTTTATGTTATTTATTTTCATTCCATGTTTAATACATCACTTGTTACACTCTTCAGCAGAAAAAATATTTTGCTCTGTTGCCGGTGCCTCATTTATAACTGAAGCCTGTCCCCTTTTTTGAATTTTGCTGCGTACCGCATTTTCGTGCCTCTCTTCTTTGAAGGCTATGCTATCAACGCTAGTAGGGTATGTGTCCCTTGGCTCAGCCTATTATGCAACGATCGATTACATTTTTTATTATAACTCATAAAGTTTTGAAGTTGTAAGCGAGATTCAACTAATGATACACTTGCTAGAATAAGTTAGATTACACATTTGGTAGTATGTATCACGAAAATTTAAACAATTCATTTTATCAAGTCCTAAACTTTCGAGGGATATGGATGTAATATCGGTCTATAAGCACCAAATTGGGTCTATTTGTGGATGAAATTTCGTCCCATTCTATACATTTATTATGTAACACAGTCTTCGAACGGTTTTTTCTTCTGATTTTCTGATTTTAGGCATTGCCAGCTGTATTCGCTTTACTTAACACAAAATTTCACAAAACAAACTAAAATAAAACTGCTTCGAAACACTTAAGTGATGTTCATATATGATTTATCAGCCATTCAATAATGAAAACATTATAATTCACTATACAATGATTTTGTTCCTTCGGTTTGTGTTTAGATGAGCTACTTGAATATAAACAACCGCAAACTAATGCATTTCCACATCAAATTTTACCAATAACAACCTTTTTACTACGTTATTGATACAACAGGCCATATTTGAGAACATACAAAATAATATGTCCCCAACATTGGGTCTACGATTTTCTTGTAAAGTCATTGTCATTTTAGCTATGTAAACAGTTAGTTTGTAACGTGTAACTATTTTCTGTACATCCAAACTGCATTACTCGCTTTATCGATTCATTAAGCCAAATTTAAATCACTTGAAGATCGTGTAGATCATCTGTTCAGCTTAATTAGTGAAATCATGATACCCCAAATGTTCAAGAAATCGAAAATTACGCGGAAGTGAACAACTATAAGTTGATTTATATTGCCTCAATTTCTTCGGATTACATCGGTAATCCGAATAGTAACATGATGTTGTAGATTATTGCTAAATTAATGACATATTTGGTACATAGGCCGAATGAAGGTGATAGGCTAACATTACATCCCGTTACCCTATATAGTACGCGAGACGAACCAAAATTATTTCATTGGAACATTCAATTTCGATTTGGCGGCACGTACGGTAATTTTTTTCGCTCTCTCGTTACGAAGTGTTTTCCAGTTTTTTCTATCCCGTCCGTGTTCTTACGTTTGCGCGTCCGGTTCGCAAATTTTCGCCTGGGCTTGCTCATTTACTATACTAGTGGCGGTAAGCCAGAAGAAAGCGCAGAAGAAAACGAAGATTACTAGAATCATCCTAAGTATCCTACCGTCGCAGCGACCATGAGTTTAACAAACTACCGTAGTGAATATAGCACATGATGGTGCCCTGCTATCCAAATAAACTAGAAATAGAACTAGAAAATAAGCAGAATGATTAGTAATTTCCATTTAATTCCAACTACCTTTATTGCTTATCTTGACAGATACGCGTATTTCGTCTACAATGTGCAGACTTCTTCAGTGTCGTGTACTAATACTCGACTGAAAGAAAACCTTCGCCACCTGCCGTATTTATCCTATTTTCTCAATACAAACACTTGTACCTACAGCTAACATTTCTTGTACCTAGCCTATCCTGAGTCCAAAACAAATATTATGCTTGATATCTACCTCGCCTTTTCCTTATACCTAACCTGATTATTCCGTAGCAGCGGGTGTTCCACTGCGTCGGTTTTGATGTCGTTTAGGTATTGAGTTAAAGAGCCATGTGTACCCGTTACCTTGGTCTTTGTTTAGTAGATTTGTGTTTTGTTGTTTGTTGATTTCTAAGCTTTCTGCGACGTCTAATTTCCAGGGTGTAGAGGTAGTCCGTAAGATTGTGATGTCATTCGTCGTTATGTCGTGATTTTCCGTAAAGATGTGTTCTGCAACTGTCGATTTGAAGTTATGTGAAATTCCTTTGTCAGTCTGTTTGACAGCCTTAGTCACCTCCGCTAGATGCTCTTTGAACCTTGTTGCCAAGGTTCTCTTTGTTTGACCTACATATATTTTGCTGCAGTGTTTACACTTAATTTTGTATACCCCTGCTCTGCCTAATACATCTATTGAATCTTTGGTGGAGCCTAACGACGATGCCAATTCATTGTTCCTGCTAGAGAAAACTAAGTCCAAGCCAAATTCCCTAAGTTGAGTTTTTAGCTTTTGTGTAATATCTTTATCGAAGGGGACAGACACACGTTTCAGGGGTTCAGGTGAATCGGAAAGGGTTGTTTGTGATTTCCTATGAAGAAGTTTTTCCTTTTTTTTTGATGATAGCTTGAATTGTCCTCTTTTCGTAACCATTGAGTCTAGCAGTTTCGAAGATATATGCTAATTCTTTGGCTTTTCCGGTTTTATTGAGGGGAAGGGTCAACATTCGGTGGATCATGTGGTGGAAAGTGGCCATTTTATGTTGAAAAGAGTGGTTTGAAGTGTAAGGGATGACTCTTTGGGTGTTTGTGGGTTTTCTGAAAATTTCAAACTCTAAAGACGATGATGACAATGATTCTCTAACTACCAGAAGGTCGAGGAATGCAAGTTTCTAGTTACACGTATTCCACTAAACAGCTCACACTCTCCATAATTCATCATGGCAACCCAGCCGTCAGAGCCCAACAAATTCATCGGATTGAAGAAAACCATCGCCGCACTTAGGAAGGACGTAGCATTTCTGAAGAAATGCCTAAAATATAAAGTAGTACCAATAAGTCATAGGATTAAGATTCGGACATCTACCCCTACCAACATCGTCAGGAAAATGGAAGCGGAATTCATCAAGGACAGCATCAAACGACTATTTAACAAATTGGACCGTAAGACTTTGGAGTGCTATTCTCTGCACCTGAAGTTAGCCAAGGAGTATCCGATAAAATTCCAGGAGTTCTTATCCCGAGCCAAGGTGGCAGAGGAATGCGAATCGAATAGGAAACGAACGGTCCTAGATAGGAAACTCAACAAGCTAAGAATAGGATCCCAACAGACACGGACCACACATCACACCAAGGGACAAGCCACACCTACACCCACCATCACCACGACAACGATGGTCCACGCCATTAAGGGACTAGTTGTCAACCGATCGACGACCGCATTCACGGAAGAACAACTGACTCTCCTCAACAAAGGATTAGGATACGCGGTTACAACCAAGCCCGACGTGGAGCAGATCATCATCGACGTGGAGACAGCGATTACACACACACTCCCAACATCTTTACAAAACACAGCTAGGACTATCACTTCAAACATTATTAAGGACGGACAAAAACAAAGACACAACAACGCAAAGGAAACTCGTATCGTCAAGGAACTGAAGTCTAAACCTGTTTTTTACCTAAAAGCAGACAAAGGCAACAAAGTCGTCATCATGTATAAGGAGGACTACGACATGCAGATGGCTTTAAAAATCAACAATGGACCTTACAGGCAGCTTCGAGTAGACCCCCTACCAAACATGGTGAAACACGTGGATAAAACACTAAAGGAGTGTAAAGCAGTACTAGGGGATGCAGCAGTCCGTCTTCGCGAAACAAACCCCATCCTTCCCCGAATTAAAGGCCTCCCAAAAGTCCACAAACCCGGAAACGAAATGAGGGAGATTGTTTCATATGTAGGATCTCCAGCCCATAAGCTATCAAAATGGCTAGTGAAAGAATTTCAAGGTATCTCCGAGCAATTCCCAACAAGCTCAGTTCGTAACTCTCAGGAATTCGTACAACATCTTCTTTCATCAGGTCATATAAATGAAAATGAAGTAATGGTATCTTTCGACGTCACCGCCCTTTTCCCTAGCGTACCAATCAAGGACGCGATTAACCTTCTAGAAGATTGGCTTTTAAAACAAGGAGATGATACAGCATGGAAGCAAAAGGTGCGAATGTACCTTAAGCTCACCCGACTTTGCATGGAAGAGAACTACTTCACTTTCAGAGGTTCTTTCTATAAACAACTAAAAGGAGCCCCCATGGGAAACCCTCTATCCCCATTCCTCTGTGAACTGTTTATGGCAAATCTAGAAGCCATTCTTAAAACGGAAGGATTACTTCCAACTCGCTGGTGGAGATACGTCGACGACATCTTCGCCGTAGTTAAACAAGATGATCTCCCCTTAATTCTTCAAGCAATCAACAATCTCCTTAAAGACATCAAGTTCACTTATGAAATAGAAAAGGATGGGAAACTTGCATTCCTCGACCTTCTGGTAGTGAGAGAATCATTGTCATCATCGTCTTTAGAGTTTGAAATTTTCAGAAAACCCACAAACACCCAAAGAGTCATCCCTTACACTTCAAACCACTCTTTTCAACATAAAATGGCCACTTTCCACCACATGATCCACCAAATGTTGACCCTTCCCCTCAATAAAACCGGAAAAGCCAAAGAATTAGCTTAGCATATATCTTCGAAACTGCTAGACTCAATGGTTACGAAAAGAGGACAATTCAAGCTATCATCAAAAAAAAAGGAAAAACTTCTTCATAGGAAATCACAAACAACCCTTTCCGATTCACCTGAACCCCTGAAACGTGTGTCTGTCCCCTTCGATAAAGATATTACACAAAAGCTAAAAACTCAACTTAGGGAATTTGGCTTGGACTTAGTTTTCTCTAGCAGGAACAATGAATTGGCATCGTCGTTAGGCTCCACCAAAGATTCAATAGATGTATTAGGCAGAGCAGGGGTATACAAAATTAAGTGTAAACACTGCAGCAAAATATATGTAGGTCAAACAAAGAGAACCTTGGCAACAAGGTTCAAAGAGCATCTAGCGGAGGTGACTAAGGCTGTCAAACAGACTGACAAAGGAATTTCACATAACTTCAAATCGACAGTTGCAGAACACATCTTTACGGAAAATCACGACATAACGACGAATGACATCACAATCTTACGGACTACCTCTACACCCTGGAAATTAGAAGTCGCAGAAAGCTTAGAAATCAACAAACAACAAAACACAAAGCTACTAAACAAAGACCAAGGTAACGGGTACACATGGCTCTTTAACTCAATACCTAAACGACATCAAAACCGACGCAGTGGAACACCCGCTGCTACGGAATAATCAGGTTAGGTATAAGGAAAAGGCGAGGTAGATATCAAGCATAATATTTGTTTTGGACTCAGGATAGGCTAGGTACAAGAAATGTTAGCTGTAGGTACAAGTGTTTGTATTGAGAAAATAGGATAAATACGGCAGGTGGCGAAGGTTTTCTTTCAGTCGAGTATTAGTACACGACACTGAAGAAGTCTGCACATTGTAGACGAAATACGCGTAACTGTCAAGATAAGCAATAAAGGTAGTTGGAATTAAATGGAAATTACTAATCATTCTTCTTATTTTCTAGTTACAGGTATTCCACTAAACAGCTCACACTCTCCATAATTTAGAAATAGAAATCAATTTCTGACGCGTATCATATACACCGCCTTTTTCAGGACGCACAATTAAATTTTACAGGAACAGAGTTTTTGTTTATGTAAAATGTTTGTGATTTATGCTAAACAACCATTGCATATTATCAACAACAAAAAAGTTTGTTAGAGGCATTCTGTCGAGAGTGGTAAATTAGACAGAGATTTTTCATTACGGCTGAACTAAAAACGTAAGCAATTGTCTTTCCTCTAATTTCATGACATTGAGACCTTATCTCATTAATGCACTACAATTGTTTTGGAGAGAAAGAGTCCACCCATCCTATAGAATTGCTGGCTTACATGAGTACACTTCGTGTCACGAGATATTAACCTAACGAATCATTGTTTACGTTTGTCAGTTTATTTGTTTATTTGAAGTATACATCAACAGACCAAGTTTAGGTCCTAATGATGTTAAATAGGAAAAAAAAATACAATAAGAAACGAGTACATAACCTCTTAAGTGGAGTCAAGACCCAAACATAAATAAGTAAAAATAAAATAATTAAAGCTATACACTATCTTAACTACGTGCGTCAATTGATCTAAAAACGGTAGAAAATCTCCGACGAAGTGCGTTCCGCGTCAGATGGAAATCGATAATGGACGCCACCCTATTGCAGGTTCGCTGCAACCCGTGAGTAGCGCTATTCAACCCATAGTTGGTGCGGCGAAAAGGAAGCCTGAGCATGGAGTTGTGACGCATTGGCCTTGGTTGTACGTTGATGCTAATCTGTTGAAGGATCCTTCCGCAGTTGATTCTTCCTTGTAGCACATCTGCAACAGTTAAAGCTCTACAGACATCTCTACGGACCCGCAGAGGCTCCATGTCGACCAACTGACACCGACTTTCGTAGCTAGGAAGACGAAAAGGGTCACTCCAAGGAAGTCTACGAAGTGCGAACCGAAGAAAACGGCGTTGAATAGATTCGATTCGCTCGGCGCCATTATCATAGCATGGACTCCAGACCGCTGAACAGTACTCCAGTGTCGAACGAACGAGAGAATAATAGAGCGATTTTAGGCAGTGAATTTCGCTGAAGTTCTAACCTTGAATATAAAACCGAGTGTCCTTGAAGCTTTGTCGACAGCATACGATAAATGTTGCGTGTACGTCAGTTTCGAATCCAGCTGAACACCTAGGTCTTTAACGCACTGCGTTCGTTCGATGGTCGTACCGAGAAGATGGTAGTTGAACAGAATTGGTTGTTTCTGACGTGAGAAGGTTATCACTGAGCACTTGGCCGGGTTGACCACCAACCGGTTTAGAGTACACCAATCAGCAAAGACATCAACCTGCGCTTGGAGTAAATGACAATTGGCGGTTGAACAGATTCGCATAAAGATTTTCAGGTCATCAGCAAACGACAGGCGGGGCCCTCCGATAACATAGTGTACGTCGTTCAAGTATAAAAGAAATATCAACGGTCCCAGATGGCTACCCTGCGGTATCCCGGACGTGGAGCAGAAACTCCTTGAACGAATGTCACCCAAGGCAACTGTCAATTGACGCCCCGTGAGATATGATCGAAACCATCTTAAAAGATTACCACCAACTCCTAGTCTGTCTGATCACGATATCATGATTCAACTTGTCGAAAGCTGCCGTTAAATCTGTGTAGATCACGTCCGTTTGACATCGAGCGACCATACCATCAGTGATGTACAACGTAAGGCACAATAAGTTTGTAGTTGTGGAACGCCCTGGTGAAAATCCGTGCTGGCCGTCACTTAACAACTGCTTGCAATGTGTAAAAAGTGAGTTCTTAACGACCAGTTCAAAAAGCTTCGATACAGCGCTTAACGATGTGATTCCTCGGTAGTTGTTCACGTCCCGCTTGCTTACTTTTTTATATACCGGAAACATGTCCGCCATTTTCCAGCAATAAGGAAATGTACCACTAGAGAGGGACATCTGGGATATCTGATGAAGTGGATACAGAAGACAAGCCGGGTTCTGTTTCAGAAAAACCGACGGAACCCCATCGGGTCCGAGCTTAAGCGATGTTTTAAGGTGTAATGCCGCGTTCGAGATTGATTCTGAATCCACATCAACTAGGCTGAGTGTTTGATTTGCCAAGGGAACATCGTCGGCGGCAGCGTGAACAGAATGACTGGTTAGTCTCTCGTCTTCATAAACACTAGCAAATTTTACCGAGAACAGATCGCAAATTTCCTGTTGAGTGCCTGCAGTTTCGCCATTATAGAACATGGATGAAGGTAAGCCCACTTCCTTACGTTGTTGATTAACATAGCTCCAAAAAGATTTCGGATGAGATTTGAGACGCCGTTGAACCCCACTCAGATAACGTTGAAAATGCGCACGACTGATCCGTTTATATTCGTAGTTGAGCCTGCTATAGTGGCGTTTAATCGACATGGTGCGGTGTTTCGTGAATCTTTTAAGAGCCGCTCTTTTAATCCGTTTTAGCGAGCGAAGAGCGTTCGTCATCCAAGGGACCCGTGAGTCAGTCTGAACAATCTTTTTTGGGACGTGTCTGTCAATGACATAAGCCAAGACGTGGGAAAAAGTTTGAGCAGCGATGTTAACGTCGGTCGAATCAAGAATGCTCTGCCAATCCAAACTAGATAAAACATCACCAATACTGCGATAGTCGGCTCTACGGAAGTCATATGACACGGTAGCAGGAGTGTCGACGAAGTCTCGAGCTACAACGTCCTCGACAGCAACTATTTGAGAAGGATGGTGAGGGACATCCTTAACAAGAGGCACGGGAGCTGTAGAGATGACGGGAGCAATATCTCGGCCACTCACGAAGCAGAGATCTAGAGAGCGATTATTCTCATTCACCACGTTATTAACTTGGGATAGAGTTGCGGTACTGTAGCTGTCCAAAGCTGAATAGCCCCTGCGTGGAAAGAGGAACGTTCATGGTCGAGACGGAGGAAGCCGCTGTGAGTTGGTGTCCATGCAATGCCCGCTAGGTTGAAGTCTCCCAAAATAATCATTTCATCATGGAGGGCAACCGTATTCGAAATAGCAGAAACAGATCGGCAGTGCGCATCAATTCGGTCTAAATCTCGAGTTAGATCTGGAGGAATGTACACCGCACAAAGGAATAGCATACGGCCTCCAAGCTGAATTGCTACCCAAACTTGTTCTACGGTGATCCAGGAATCGTCTTCAACTGCACTTGCTTTCAACCTGACACTAACTGCAACGAGAACACCACCGCCAGTCAATTTCCTACTGTTGTTTATGTTCCGATCACAGCGGAAAACTTCGTAACCATCTCCAAAAACACAACTAGAAACAGTCCGAGAATCCAGCCATGTCTCGGTTAAGACTATAATGTCGTAGCAATGATCCATGAACGCTAGCCGATAATCATCAATAAGGCCGTTCATTCCGCCAACATTCTGGTAATAAATTAAAAGGTCCGAATTCCAACGTTCGAGGTTTGTAGCACTGGGAAAGGAAATACCATCAGAGCGGGAAGTGTCCGTTTGTTGACCATACTTGCCGTTACTTGGAATCTGGAAGACCCCGTTTCCCAACTCAACCGCAGGGCCGGGACGGCTGCTGGTCGCTGGCAGGTAGGGCTCGACTGCGTTGAGCGGAATAGGGGCTTGCTCAAGACTAGCGGCATTTGTGCGTCCCGGTATCCTGCTTGCAAACGTTGATCAAAGCTGGCTAGAAGATGAACTGGAAACGACGAACGAATCAGGCAACGAATTGTTCGAATTCACAGAGTACTTGCCT
Organism: Aedes koreicus; assembly: GCA_024533555.2. Taxonomy (NCBI): domain Eukaryota; kingdom Metazoa; phylum Arthropoda; class Insecta; order Diptera; family Culicidae; genus Aedes; species Aedes koreicus. The sequence continues at coordinate 316,327 of JAHHFK020003947.1, read as the reverse complement.
GTAGTAGAAGTTCGGAAGCACCCATCACCCAACTCAAACGCAGGGCCGGGACGGCTGTTGATCGCTGGCGGGAGAGGCTCGACTGCGATGAGAGGGATGGGGACTTCCTTAAGGCATGAGGCAAGTGTGCGTCCCGGTGTAGAACAAGGTCGGTGAAGGCTATTTTCATTAGTATGATCACTTCGATCAGAAGCAATAGAAATGTTGAAATTGGTGTTGGAGGGTTCGAAACAGTTGGAGGCAGGGCTGGAACACGGAAGCAGATCAGGCAAAGAATTGATACTAACAGAAGCATACTTGCCTGAAAGTGGTTGTTGGGAAACCCCACTACCAATCCCGACCGCAGGACCAGAACGACTCTGAAGGCAGGAAACAACGTCATTTTGATCACAGCAAACGCCAAGCGTGACTGGGTCAGGTGGCTTAGGGTTTCCCATAGTGCGACAGGCAGTGCGTTCTGGTTTACGATGATCCAACAAACAATTAGATCTCAGCATGCTGGATCCAATCCGGAGATGGGAGTAGTAAACTGGGACGAACCCAGAGGAGAGATTACGATGGACGGCGTACCCATACGAGGTAACCATGAGTTTTTTGGACCATTATCTACAAATTCACGGAGCAGAATACCTCTCGGCCATGAATCCGAATTCAGTGCGACTTCGCGTAGTTTTGGGTCTATTCCGACTTTGTACGATATGAAGTTCATTCGGCTCGTGTCGAATCCTCTTTCCACTAACCTTAACCGAATCTTCCGGATAACATCCGGTTTCACACTAGGGTGAATGCGAGATAAGTACAGCCAGAACATCTCGACAGGCTCAGGAACGGTAAGCACTGTGGAATCAGTAACCGCTTTAGTACCACCAATAAGAGGTCTACTGCTTGATACGCCGTCTTCACGACGCCGTTTTAAAGGTGGTTGACGAGAGTGATTTCCAGGATCCATAATTGCCGGAGTAGATGGCCCGATTTTTTTTGGAAAGCTGGGATAAGCTCACCTTGCTTTGCTATTTCGTTTTTAATTTCGGCATTCGCGATCTCTTGTTTCTCAGTAATAGATTTGATCACACTACCGAAAGACGAGATGGCTGATTTTAACCTTGCACATTTTACCAATTTAACGCACTTATCGCACATCCAAAACAAGTTCGGGCTTGAATGGATTACGTTCACGAAGGCTTTGTTCAGCTTTATACTTGAGCATTTCAGATGAATCATCCGGTCACAAAAGGCCATACAAGAAAAGAAATCGTCGTCACCTTTGACAGGTTTAGCGCACTTGTCACAAGCTGAACTCATGATAAATTTAACGCAGTGGCTTAAGCGCCACTCTCAGTTACGAGAGACCACTGGTCGTGCTTGTAATTTTGCCCGATTTATGAGACCTTTTCTCAGGGAACCTCTTGAACGGTCATTGGTTACTAACAGCAAAACATAATTCTTGGAAACACCATCTTCTTAGATTAAACAACAGGAGACAAATTAATTTACTAGGAAAGGAACTCTTTGACTCCGCCACGAAACGATAAATAGAACCGGATAGCAAATAGAAGCGTGTGCTTACCCAAATGAGCGAAACGGAAAGAAACAAACGTAAAGGAACATGTGAGTTTTATTCAAGGAGCGGCATTTAAAACGGTGCAAAGGATTTTCAAGTTCTTTAATTGATTTCTATTTTTAGCATTCATTCGTGTTGGGCTTCCTTTTTAATGTACGGAAAAGAGCAAATCATAAGCAAATCAAAGAGCTAATAACTCGGCGACTCGATGATGGCGTTGGATGAGGGCTCGACGACTCGAAGATGGCGTTGGATGACGGTTCGACGACTCGAAGATGGCGATTAGAAACGCCCTTCCAGACAAAGCGCTGAAGCCGGTGGCTATGGCGGCGAGATGTGCCGAAGTATGGCGGGCAGCGAAGGTGACTCGAGCGCAGTATGGCCGTATTAAAGGTGCGGAGAGAGTGGCGGCTGGACGGAAGACTTCCGGTTTGGTCTCGAGAGCCAAGCAACGACGGGTTGTCGAGCTGTCCCGGGAGATTCGCTCCGCAGAGATAAAGGGCCAACGTACCGTCGCACGGCTTCGCGTACTCTGCTTCCGCTATGACCGCCCGAGATGGAATGAAACCCGATCCCTCTTTGGATGGAATCCGGACCGAGGTACGCTTTTGGCGACGCACGCGCAAGATCCGGGCTCTCAGAAAAAAGGTCCACCGAGGTTGGAGAAGGACCTACTTCGACGGATGATTGGCGACCGTCGGGGATTTCGCTACAAGGACTAGCGACTTCACTCACCTCCGTTTTACTACCTGCAGCAGGCGGGCCTTTGCATGGCGCCCGAGTCTGATGATCCGTCGGACGAACCAGCCACACAATTCAATCCGGCGTTGACGATAGCCGAACAAAAATGTAGAACCAGCCCGTACAAAAAAGCGCCAAGCGCTGGAAGTCCAACGCGAAATCACATTAGTTTTTACAATTTGAAAACCCAAATTAAATCTAATTAATTACCTTTTAGGTACTGTTTCCAAAATGAATCAAATTGATTAGCTTACGCGGAAACTTAATTCTCACTTAAGTTAACTGCACAAAAAGAAAGAAAAACGTTTTAGAAAACCACGGATTTAAATAAAACTCACACACACACGCCACCTTTTAGTACCTTTAACGGAAATAAACGCAAACTAAGCTGAGCTTAAATGGACAGTATTTCGCGCACTTCTATTCACCAGCCGATTCGAAAGCGATATGGATGAGTCAGGGTTACCGTACAAGCAGGAAGGTTCCTAACCACCTTTCTCTATTCAAATTGGCAATCTATTAAATACTAAAGAGGTATTATCTAAGAACTATTAGAATGGCGACGGACTTCATGGCGTCTCCAGAAGAATGTGTTGCATGAAACAACCATATACAACATTGAGCTTTTATGGCAACGTTGCAACTCAGACACGCTTATTATGGCAAAGTTATAACCTCGACACAGTGAAGATTTGATTTTATTTACATTGATGAAATATTTCAATTCCTAGCATAATTAATCGTAGTAAAATTTAAGTTATTAACTAAACGAAAGTCTTAACAGAAAACTATTAGCTAAATAAAACTATATTTACAGGGAAAAAGACACAGAGCGTTACATCACATCACCGGGTTTTATGAAAATTTGATCAATGAAATTGATCAAATTTTCATAACTTAGCTATTATGCAAACGCACATATTATCTTTAAAAAAAGTGAAAAATTCATTACTCAACTATAGTACAAACGCCAACATTATCATATCAAAACATTCAGTTGGATCGTACTTCATTTGACAAGTTCCAAGCAACATAAGCATCACCCAACTGTTCAACGACGTTTGATATTCCGTTCAACAAAGACTACTGCAAAACTAAAACGATGGTCAAATCTGAGACCATCAACGGAAGCTGTACGTAATGCAACATCAAAACATTGTTTAACATAATCTGCATTAAAATTACTTAAACGGACTTCTCTATTAAACGTAAAACGAGATTCTACCTATCAAATTCAAACTTGATCAACTCATAGAATTCGAAATTCCAAAATATCGAACAGACCTATAACATCGCATGAACTCCTGACAATAAAACGATCAAAACGATATATGCTGCGCTGCCTTGGCCACAAGCACCAACCTAACCGAATGAAAAGAAAAGCCTTGTCAAACGTCATCGTGATCGCGGACTGGCTGCATCGCGAAAAGAAAGGACCCGGAATATTTTTTCCTCGAACAGAGCAACCAAATTTTAGCGAGTTTTGGCGATTTTGGAGAAAAACCGGGGAGTATTCCAGTTTTATATGTACTTTGGTTATTTTTATTATCGAATTATTTATTTCTTTTCAGGTTCACCATTGCCCTTCAGAAACTGGATCTACAACAATGGAATACCTCTATGGACATATAGAAAATTGGAACAACAAAAGAACAAAGGAACAAATAACATGGAATGAGGTTTGGAATCTGCACAATTAATACCAGCATGGCGTGGGCTCCATCTCAATTCAATACATACGGCCTAAGGACGAAAAAAAAACGAGGACACAAACTACTTATTTGAAGATGAAAACAAATGGAATGCACTATTATGACCACGAATAGCTTAAATTAACAGTAGGTTTTGGCAACTGGTGAGTATATTTTATTTCTACTACATAAATTCCTAATTTAAGTTACTAACATAGATCCTAATTAGGTTTTCTTTTTATTGTAACGACGTATGTCGCTAAGGCTAGGTAATATTTACAGAATATGTGCATCCACTAACATTAGTGTAATAAACATCGTTTCTTTACCATCGTACTTGGACTTTCCAGATGTTTTTTCTTTCTTACTTGTACATTTCCTTCTTCGTGGCCTATGTCATAGCTGTTACACCTAAACTCAATACTTTTTCAGAAAATTTGCGTGAAAAATTCCTAGATTGGTGTTGTTTTTATCCACTAATTCGTAACTATCCCCTAGGGTCCTTTTCACAAATGCCTCCGTGTATCTTGGTGCTAGTTTAGCACAGTAATCTTTCGATTTGTCCGATTGAATCGTACACTTCTTCAAAACCCTCTCTCCTTCTTGGTAAGTTGGGGCATTCTTGTTGGACCGCAGATTATAATATTTAGCTTGTTTCTGATAAGCTTCTGCAAAGTTCTTGCGTACTTCGGTTTGTAACCTTTGTTGGTCTTGATCTGTTAAGCTTGTATTCGTCGATGAACTAGTGTTCCTGATTCTTTCATGCTCAATTCCGTTTGTTATCATTTCGTGACCAAAAGCGAGGAAGTAAGGTGTGAATTTTGTCGATTCGTGAATTGAGTTTCTCATTGCACATGCGATCTGTTGCAAATTATCAGTCCATTGTTTATGGTTTCCTTTCAAAGTGGCTCGTATCGCCATTGTTACTACCTTATTTACTCTCTCAGTGTTGTTAACTTGGGAGTGATACGAAGGCGTTAACCACTGGTTTACCCCATACTGCTTCAATAGTGCTGCGAATTCCTTAGATGTAAATTGAGACCCGTTATCTGTTAGTATCATCTCCGGTACTCCAAACAGCAGAAATATAGATTGTTCTAGAGAATTTACCAGTGATGAAGCAGTTGCCTGCTTGAATGGTTGCACCAAGATAAATTTTGAGAAAATATCGGTAACTACCAACAGGCATGTGTATCTTCCTTTCCCTGAGGAAGGGAATGGTCCAACATAATCTAATGTTAGAAACTGCCATGGGTAATCACAATATTTCTTTTGCGATCCCATTAATGGAGTTGGGTTGTTATTGATTCCCTTTGAAGTCTTGCAAGCCAAACAACCTTTGCAGTATTTCTTTACGTCTGAGGCCATTTTTGGCCAAAAATACCTCTCCTAAAGGGCATTTACGGTTTTCTCATAACCAAGGTGAGCTGAATCATGAACAGACCGAATTATGTCTATCCTCTCTTCCTCAGGAGGATAGTATCTCCATTCAAACCGTTTATCCTTCAACTTTCCTGGTTCTTCTACAAATTTATAAATCCTGTTACCCGCAACTTTAAAATATTTATAGTCGTGTGGGATTTTGGTTATTCGGTCGAGTAATTTGGAGTAATTGCTATCTACAATCTGAATGGCATTGATGCGTGACAAGCAATCTGCTAACACATTCTCTTTCCCTTTACGATATTGCAGGATAAAATCGTACGATTGCAATTTGAGTGCCCAACGGAGTAACCTTGAGTTGGCATTAGCAGCTGGTATCGTAAATAACCAGGTAATGCTTTTACAATCTGTAATTACAGTAAATGTTGATCCTTCGATTTAGTGCCTGAAGTTCTCAACTGCTAATAGCACGGCTAAGCACTCCTTTTCAGTAGCCGAGTATTTCCTTTGCGCATTGGAAAGCTTCTTACTGTAGTATCCAATTATCCGTTTCCCTTCGTTGAACTCTTGTAATAATGCAGCACCCACTGCCAGTTGTGAAGCGTCTGTTTCGATGACGAAGGGACGTGTATGGTCTGGATTTGCTAAAACCGGTGCTGATGTTAAAACTGATTTAAGTTCACCCAACGCCTTTTCGGCATCAGTCGACCAATTGAATTTCTTGGATTTCTTAAGTAAATCGGTTATCGGTGCTGTCATGTGACTATACTGCGCGATAAATTTCTGATAAAAACCCATAAGGCCCATCAATCTTCTAACATCTCTTATGGATTTAGGTCTTGGGTAATTCAATATCGGTTCCAACTTGGCACTGTCGATTGATAAACCCTTTTCAGTCAGTATGTATCCAAGATAACGTATCTGCTTCCGACAGAAACGACTTTTCTCAACCGAAATCGTTAGACCTGCTTTTTTTAATCTACCAGCTACTTCTTCCAGGAGACGAAAGTGTTCCTCAAGTGTTTCAGTAGCGATAATTATATCGTCCAAATAAACAAATACAAAAGGTTCTAAATCGAACCCCATGGTAAGGTTCATTAAACTATTCATGGTAAAAGGTGCGTTTTTCAAACCAAAAGGAACAACCTTAAATCTGAATAAGCCTTTTGGAGTTCTGAAGGCTGTATAATTCCTTGACGATTCTTTCAATGGAATTTGAAAGTATGCATCCTTTAAATCCACAATACTGAAAAATTTCGCTTTTTGAAGGCGATGGAATATTTCAGACATGTTTCTCATGGGATAGGCGTCTTTTGTGGTTACTGAATTTATCCGTCTGGAGTCCAGGCATACTCTTATTTTCCCGTTCGCCTTTTTGACTGGAACCAGTGGGCTCGCGAACTCCGACGTGCATTCCTCTATCACACATAAACTTTTCCATCGCTCTAGCTCTTCTTCAATCTTCTCCCAAATCTTCGGTGAGTATCGGTACATCGGCAAGTCTCTCATCTTACCATCTGCGATAAGTTCTATCTCATGCTCGATGAGGGAAGTCTTTCCTAAACTATTCGAGCTAGTGCAATAGAAATTTTTCAGCGTGGTTTGGAGCTTCTTATGTTCTTCTGGTGTAAGGGCGTGCTCAGTTTCAACTGTTTCGATTGTTTCCGCTGGGTTTTCCGGTAGTTCCAACGTTGGAATATCCAGCGAATCATCTTCTTCAGGTTTAGCTTTACACCTAATTTCTGGCTCTAATGGTTCAACCAGGTAGATTGCGAGCGTAATCAAATCCTCATTCTCACCTAGACATTGGCTTTCTACTTTCAAGTGGTTAATTTCGTTTTCTGATAAACTTGAAGTCCAAGTAAGCTCCAAGTCCTGAGTTTTGTTGTCCGAAGTTATCATGGGACGTATTTTAAAAGCTCGCCAGAAATCCATGCCTAAAATAAGTGGCTTACGAATTTCGGGAACAACCAAGGTTGGGATTATTTTTGTTTCGTTTCCAAGTGTGTATGGGACGTTAACGTAACCCAAACACGTATGTTTCGTGTCATCTGCGGTACAAATTTTAATATTCGATTTGAGTATAGTCAAACCATGGTATTCTAAAAGGCTGACTGAACTCATCACGCTAACAGCAGCTCCTGAGTCAAGCAAAGCTATGATCTCAGTGCCTAAAACATTTACCTTTATGTGCGGACAGGAATTTGGATTTGTACGAATTTCGAAGAGTGAATAGTTCTCGTTTCTCTGATTGGAAATTTCTTGATTGGGAATCATTTCCTCCGTCGAGATGTCTGGATTCCCAGGCAAGCACCTCGCATTTAGTTTGTTGGCTGTTGTCGATCTTGGATTGCCCGGTTTATGCTAGGATGGTCGTTTTCACATGTTCTTGATGTTCTCCCTAATTTCCCGCAGGCATAGCAAAAAATTACTTTCTGCTCTGTACAATTTCTCCAGATATGACCGGGTTTTTGACAATTCCAACATGACACGATGAACCCAGTTCTCCGTTGGTTAGTTCGATTATTAAACGAAGAATCCTGCTGATTCCTAACTGGCACAACCGGTCGATTACTTGGCTGTAAATTCTGGAACGCTCGAACTGGAACATCTTCTTCTTCTGTGTATTCATCACCAGAATCCTCTGCTTCGATATGATGAACGTCGTTCCTGGCATTGGTAGGTGACCTGTAGAAACTAGGATCACTGGCGTCTATCTTGCGATTGATTCTAATCAAATGCTCTAAGTCAAAAATATCCATCTCTGATAACCTAGACCGGTAGTGTGGACGCATATTCTCCCAAATCAATTCAAATGATGTTCTTGACGAGAACGGGCGCTGTAAACACTGTTTGAGTTTTTCAACCTCTGTCACGTACGCAACGAACGTCTCTCCTCTCCTTTGCTTTAGGTCCCGAATTTGAGCCTTAATTCCTCTGTCGCGATTAGGGTTACCGTATCTAAATCGAATTTCATCTTCGAATTTATTCCATCGAGTTAATCTATCCTCCCTTGTAAACCACCAATCGTACGCTTCTCCTTTCAGGCGATGATGAATGTTTTTCAGCAACTCTTTCTCAGGCACATCTTCATGTCTGGCCAACTTCTTGATTTTGAACAAGAAATCTTCCACTTGTATCGATCTGTTATCGCCAGAAAATGTAAGATTCCAGTTTTCAACTCTAGACTTCCTAAAACGATTCCTTCCTCGATCTGATTCTTGGCTGCTAGATGATGGTGAAAATTGTCGATGTCTTCTACCGTTACTTCTCTTGTTAAGATCTCTTCTATTTTTGCTGTTTCGTCCAACATCGGAATCATCCTCGCTTTCGGATCTACTATCATACCTGCTCTGTCTGTACTTTAGTTTTCCTCTTCTGCCCCTCTTCGAAACTCTCCATCTTTCTTCTTCCTCTGTATAACTATCATCCTCAGGATTGCGATTCCTTTCCCTGTGTGACCTACGATTTCGTTCTTCTTTCTCATACGAATTCCTACTGGGTTTGCGTCCATCCCTCTTCTGTCTCCGATCTTCATATTTACGTTCCATCTTCTCCTTTTTTCTTAAACAACTATCATTCTCTGAATCTCCTGACTCTTTTGTTGACTTCCCATTATGCATCTTTTCCTTAAAAACCTTAGATTTTTGATCGAAGTTCTTTTTAATTGCCCCTCTATCTTCGTACCAACTACAACTGCATTTAGCTCCAGTAGCTCCTGATAAGCATGTTGGTACAGTCTCTTCAGACATCTGGCCTGCTTTTGAATTTGTATGTTTCTCTCCCTCCCGTCTTTGCTCCTCTTTTGCTTCCTCTTTTGTTTCCTCTTCTTCCCAAATCTCAACTCCCAAACCTCGTAAGACTCCTTCAATTTGAAGGCAAACATCATTTCTTGCTAATTCCTCTTCTTTGTTATCAACTGATGCACTTGCTATGCGAATCAAATAATGTCGCAATCTTGAGATTTGCACCCTATCCACTCGTTTCCGCAAACTCGTTATTAATCCATTGATAGTTTCTGAAATCTTCTCGATCTCCTCCGAAAATGTATGAATTCTTTCGTAGCTAGTTTTAGTTGCTCTTTCATCTTTAACTAATCTACGTAATAATCTTTTCTTGTCCTCCAGAGTCTCCCTCCTATCTACCGATTGTTTCCGTAATCTCAATTCAGCATCTATCTCATCCTTTGCCCGATTTATGAGACCTTTTCTCAGGGAACCTCTTGAACGGTCATTGGTTACTAACAACAAAACATAATTCTTGGAAACACCAACTTCTTAGATTAAACAACAGGAGACAAATTAATTTACTAGGAAAGGAACTCTCTGACTCCGCCACGAAACGATAAATAGAACCGGATAGCAAATAGAAGCGTGTGCTTACCCAAATGAGCGAAACGGAAAGAAACAAACGTAAAGGAACATGTGAGTTTTATTCAAGGAGCGGCATTTAAAACGGTGCAAAGGATTTTCAAGTTCTTTAATTGATTTCTATTTTTAGCATTCATTCGTGTTGGGCTTCCTTTTTAATGTACGGAAAAGAGCAAATCATGGTCATGAAACAAACATGCTCACATACCTGCGCAGGATTTCTAATAACTCGACGACTCGATGATGGCGTTGGATGAGGGCTCGACGACTCGAAGATGGCGTTGGATGACGGTTCGACGACTCGAAGATGGCGATTAGGAACGCCCTTCCAGACAAAGCGCTGAAGCCGGTGGCTATGGCGGCGAGACGTGCCGAAGTATGGCGGGCAGCGAAGGTGACTCGAGCGCAGTATGGCCGTATTAAAGGTGCGGAGAGAGTGGCGGCTGGAAGGAAGACTTCCGGTTTGGTCTCGAGAGCCAAGCAACGACGGGTTGTCGAGCTGTCCCGGGAGATTCGCTCCGCAGAGATAAAGGGCCAACGTACCGTCGCACGGCTTCGCGTACTCTGCTTCCGCTATGACCGCCCGAGATGGAATGAAACCCGATCCCTCTTTGGATGGAATCCGGACCGCGGTACGCTTTTGGCGACGCACGCGCAAGATCCGGGCTCTCAGAAAAAAGGTCGACCGAGGTTGGAGAAGGACCTACTTCGACGGATGATTGGCGACCGTCGGGGAATTCGCTTGAAGGACTAGCGACTACACTCACCTCCGTTTTACTACCTGCAACAGGCGGTCCTTTGCATGGCGCCCGAGTCTGATGATCCGTCGGACGAACCAGCCACACAATTCAATCCGGCGTTGACGATAGCCGAACAAAAATGTAGAACCAGCCCGTACAAAAAAGCGCCAATCGCTGGAAGTCCAACGCGAAATCACATTAGTTTTTACAATTTGAAAACCCAAATTAAATCTAATTAATTACCTTTGATGTACTGTTTCCAAAATGAATCAAATTGATTAGCTTACGCGAAAACTCAATTCTCACTTAAGTTAACTGCACAAAAAGAAAGAAAAACGTTTTAGAAAACCACGGACTTAAATAAAACACACACACACACACGCCACCTTTTAGTACCTTTAACGGAAATAAACGCAAACTAAGCTGAGCTTAAATGGGCAGTATTTCGCGCACTTCTATTCACCAGCCGATTCGAAAGCGATATGGATGAGTCAGGGTTACCGTACAAGCAGGAAGGTTCCTAACCACCTTTCTCTATTCAAATTGGCAATCTATTAAATACTAAAGAGGTATTATCTAGGAACTATTAGAATGGCGACGGACTTCATGGCGTCTCCAGAAGAATGTGTTGCATGAAACAACCATACACAACATTGAGCTTTTATGGCAAATAGAAATCAATTTCTGACGCGTATCATATCCACCTTTTTCAGGACGAACAATTAAATTTTACAGGAACAGAGTTTTTGTTTATGTGAAATGTTTGTGATTTATGCTAAACAACCATTGCATATTATCAAAAAAAAAAGTTTGTTTGAGGCATTCTGTCGAGAGTGGTAAACTCGACAGAGATTTTTCATTACGGCTGAACTAAAAACGTAAGCAATTGTTTTTCCTCGAATTTCATGACATTGAGACCTTATCTCATCAATGCACTGCGATTGTTTTGGAGAGAAACCCAACTAACAGTTTTCATTAGGTAAACGCTTCATTTTCGATATTTTCACAGACAAATCTGGCGAATCTACCCAGCTTCATGAAAATGCGAAAAGATAGCAAGAAGCGTGCATACTGCTTTTAAAAAGTTAGTATTATCACCAATTTGCAGCTTCTATGCTTTATAATCATTCTCTCAATTTTATCTTTACTTGTATACAGCTGATACTCTGCCATAGATACGGAAAAGTTTTTACAGATTTATTCCAACCAACTTGTGCAAATGGTAGCTTTTGTACAGCCTTTCGATAAACTGCCATGCAGAATCAGTTTATACATAGCCTAGGAAGCTTTTATCCAAAAATTATACAACTTATTACTTTACTGTTCTCAAAGACAGTACTTTTGAAGCGCATATTCAGCATATTTATTTGTTCAAACACGCTTAAGTTTGTCTTAACACGCTGATATGAACGCTTAAACATAGTTACTATACAGCAATCGAAAAAAATATGTATGTCGAACACAGTTTACAATACTCATGGACGATATTATGGCAACCTTGCTTTTTTACCGTTGTAGAGCGCAATTAACATTTAACTATATGAATTATATATTATAATGTTTTTATAAATATATTGATATATCACTTACCAACGTACTTAACCAGATTCGAACTCTTCGCCATAAAATCCGTGACGGTATCCTTTGATCCATATCAGCTGTGAGGTATTCCAGTACCCGTGTTCAAAGTGTTCAAACCAGATTTTAGTTCTAATAATGCTGAACAACAATGATTGCTGAAGCTCTTTTTCAACTGATTCATACTGTTTTGAAAATCAGTGTTACCAAAATTATTATTATCTAAACATGATCACCATCCAATTTGTTATTATCTGTGCCGTTCTCGGACCATTTGTTATTATTATTTTTAAGATACTTTATTACTTCCTAGAGTAATAAAAATTGTACAATCAAAAAGAAAATCTTATTAAAATTAAGTACAAAAATTTCTGTGATTAACAAAACATGCCACTAATAGAATAACCACTAAGCCACCGAGACATATTCATTAATCTTTTCACTAATTGTGTATAAGAAGTAAACGAATCTTATTTTGAATATATGTGACATAATATTATCAAAACAATGAAACACAATAAACACACAACAGATATTGTTCGTTTAAATCCAACAAGATTTTATTTAATCATATACACACAAATTTGTATTCGTGTATAATTTAGCCGTTTTACGGTGCACAAAATCCTCTCCAACTGAAACCCTTTGCTTAGATCTGCAAGACTGTTTCAAAGGCAACTTTCTAGGCTTTGGTGTCAATATTGTCCACCTGGAATATCGAAAACCGGAGTACTCGAAGGAGTTCCCAACAATGTTCAAGGATCTGATGGTAGACGAATGTCATTGTATTGATATTTTAAGTATTGCAAAGAGATCCTTCAATGCGAGGTGGGATATGTTATGCTTGATTGCCCATTCCTGAAGATCATCACAAGAGGTATCATCAGTTTTTCGGTAGTAAGTACCGCTTTTCTTATATGTCTTCAAAATCCTTCGAAACATTATGAAATCTAAATACTCTGCATGATAAAATGGACGGTATTCCTTTCATTTCGTTTGACAGCTCAGACGAATGGTTGTAAGGTGGTTGACATAACCATAACATGAAATGAATGCGCTTACTGAGCTACACTCAGGAAATTATCCGTACGGTTTTCATACGATCGGAACTATGAACCACAAATTAAGGGTCCAAGACTCATTCCATACGAAATCGTATGAAATGATTATTGATGCATTGGTCGAGTAAAACATGCTTTTTATACACTTTCATTTGACATGACTTATCATGCGAGTATAGTCTCGTGGGATTGGGGCTCGTCTCTGGATCCCAAGGTTGATGGTTCGAGTCCCACTTGCAACTTTTTTCTTCTGTGAGGAAAAATTTCATACGATCGTCCTATGAACTTCTTTCCATTAGAAAATCGTATGAAATTTGCAACAATATCTTCTGACAAATTTCCATACGATATTCCTATGAATTCCTCTCGATTCGTTCGCTCAGTGTATGAATTACAAATCAATACACAGAAAAAATTCTTGTAGTAAAAACTACCATTTAACCCGACTACGTCTATCTTTAAAACTACCATGAAATTTCAGTCAAATTTACTACATTTATGGTAAAACCTTCAACATTTGTGGTATATTTGACAGACCTCACATTGATATCAACCGCACCATGGTCGATCTAATCGCAGGCATGGTAAAATCAAACGCATTTATAGTCAGGTGAAAATTGTTGGTGTTTGCGCTTAATATAACCCTCGAAATGGTAGTTTCTACTGCGGTTTTTTTTTGCGAGTATAAATAACCGCAAAGATGCTGTATACTCTGTGCCGCAACTACTTATATAATATTCTATACAGCTATAATCACTAAGCTGTATAACGGCTAGTGTATTTTTAATGTAACGGCATTTGAAAAGCTGTAACAAAGCTAACAAATAAAACTGTGTATAAGAAAACAAAATGATAATTCCAAAGCTTAACCGATTAATTTCTTAGCTACATAAACAAGCTGTGTAAGCGCAGACAAACATTGTTCGTATAAGAGCTTTCTTTTCAAAGTATGCAACCGAGAGCTAAATGTTGTGTTAAACCTGTGTTACGTTACGTATAAGTACTGTATCGATTTTTTAATTCTGTTAATAGCTTATTCAGCTTCATTAGCTTTTATACAATTATAAAACAGGTATAAGTTATAAACTTCGGCTTAGGCAACTAAAAATGTTAGTTGGGAAGAGTCCACCTATTCTATAGAATTGGTGGCTTACATGAGTACACTTCGTGTCACGAGATATTAACCTAACGAATCATTGTTTACGTTTGTCAGTTGAGTCCTAATTAAAAATCTTTGTCGAATTGTATGTTTGTCATTGAATGCATGGTACATGGTCAGCTTTAAGCTGCATATAGGATGACTGAAGAGTATGTAGAAAGCGGCATAAGGGATGGGTCAAAGCAAAATAAAAAAATATCTACCAACCATATCTAGGGTTTTTTTTTCATTAGGGCGAATCTACAATTGAGAGATTCTCTCCGGGCTCGCTCTCTTTCATTCATATACCAATCACCTTTGCGTTTTTCATTCTACTATTTGTAGAGTATGCTAGCCAGCGCTGTTGTGTTTCGATCTGCACGAAAGATTCCCTCGAAAGTTTTATAATGGCGCTGTATATTATGTGTTATGATATGTTTAAATTAGATGATACCATTATAACTAAACACCAACGCGGTCCTACGTGAACCTCGCAGTTATATCCCTGATATAACCCAAATCATATTTTTTTTTTCGATTACTTTTGCAATTCTTGACTAGGTATGTGACTTGTGATATTTTTGTAGTTTAATTTGCCCGTCACTAAGGCAAAACTCAGTCTGTTGATGAAAATAGATCCAAAACCATAAATGAATAAATCATTTCGTCGCGGACTCCATGCCAAGCAGAACTTTCGACAGAACAAGTCAGAAAAACGGAAAGCAAACCACATATTAACCATTGTTTATTCTTGATTTTTTGGCAAATTGATTGATTGACATAGCAAAGTCACTTTGCATTCAAACGAATTTCCCATCATCAAACATTATATTTGTTCTCAATTCAGCAAAAAAAAGAGCCTAACTCAAAATTTAGTATTAGCAAGAACTATTACTCCATGAATGTATAATATGAAACTATTGAACAATTTGTTAATAATACGAAATGTTCATAAAGGGCGGTGCGTTTCAAGGAATTTTGCTCACTGCACAGTGGTCCAGAATGTGAATTTAGCTGGAAAGATACATTTTCAGCCTAAGTTTGAAGTTCTGGAGCAACATTGTACTGTCCAAAGTTGTTTCTTATAACAAAGCCCTTCTTTTGATGTGAATGAAAACTAGGGTGGTCCTTATTTTCAGATAAATCGTAAATCTAACTTTTTTATTTGCAGAAATAAAGACAGACATTCATCGGCAAAAATGTAGATTAAATAATTTTAAGCAACTTTCTTTGAATAAATTTTGCTATACCTTTTGAAATGACCGAATTAGAGCATTTTTTTTCGACTAAGCTTAGGGTGTCCCAATCATTTATTTTGCTGTTACTTTTTTGTTTCAAATTTTGCAGCAAAAATGTCTTCCCATTGATTTTATAGCTATAAAAAGCTTTTTGCTATAACGAAGTTTACTGATATTCGGTAGTGAATTTTTAACTTGTTTCTTGTGTCGTCTGTGTTAAAAAAAATTATTATTCGGTTGTTTTGTACTAAGTCTGTGCGTCATCGATTCATATTGAGTGATTATTTCTCCGTTCTACGTCGCCGCCGTGATAAAATTCATAAACAATTTTCGATTTCGACGGACCATCGGAGTGTTTGTGTTTTTGTTCAGTGCTATTATGCCTAAATCAACCCCTAGCCTTTTTTAGCGACACACTTTTATTGTTCTAGATTAAATGGGAAGACATTTTTGCTGAAAAATTTTAAATAAAAAAGTAACAGCAAAATAACTCATTTTTATTGGGACACACTAAGCTATTTAGGAAAAAATGTTCTAATTCGGTCATTTCAAAAGGTACAGTTGCTTAAAACTATTTAATCTACAACTTTTCCGATGAATGTCTGTCTTTATTTCTGCAAATAAAAAAGTTAGATTTTCGATTTCTCTGAAAATAAGGACCACCCTACTTTTCATTCACATCAAAAGAAGGGCCTTGTTATTAGAAACAACTTAGCACAATACAATGTTGCTCCAAAACTTCCAACTGAGGCTGAAAATGTATCTTCCCAGCTAAATTCACATTCTGGACAACTGTGCACTGTAATCTGAAACATGAAGACAGACAACCAAAGTTTAATTTGCGTGCGGTTGGCGAGATATGGGCACACAAAGATTTGTTTACAAAAGTTTATGTGATCTTTTCAAACGCGGCTATTCAAATGGAGCCATTTACTAGTAATGTATTATTTTGTTCAATGGCTTGATTCAACAAGCGTTCCTAAAAACAATTTTGATCATCTACCCTAATCCCACTAGAAAAGTTAATTCACTGTCTGATGTAAACCAACAATTTGGACGGGTAATTACTCTTAGGTCTCGAAATTCTTTATCCAACTAATTTACAGTATTTACTAATGTGTTATCGTAAATAAGCTACACAGATTCGATGTTGTTCCTGAGCAATGAATAGCTGAAATGTTAAGCCCCTCTTGCCTGGTGGCTGTAACGGTTTCTATCTCCTCACTTTTGTTGCCTAATTTCTTTTGGTGAGCCGCGTTATCTTGAGGAAAAAGGGAGAGGGAAATATTTTCATTTCAGAGCGTTTTGCCGCTTTCATCACCATGACTCGTAGCAGTGAAAATAGATTGCCAGGGATGTGTCGTCTCGACTTAACAGCAATAAGACAAGAGGACCATCTTTTTAAAATAGCTCCCCGTTTATAGCTGTCAGGAAGAATCTGGTTGATGTTTCACATCAATTCTAAATTAAATAAAAACAATTATCGTTCAAGCGGTTCTTGAAAAGTGAAACACACAATCAGTGATATGTTATGCGACACTTATGAGTGCTGAAATTGTTTTGAAGCTCCATTTATTGCATATAATTTTGATGTATTTCAAGAGGATTTATTATTGTTTGCCTTCATTAATTTATTACTATGCGTATCGAGAGACATTGTTTAATCACCATGAGTAAGATACTCTTCATAATGATATATTTTTCATATGTTGTTAGGGACCATCACTTTTAAATACATAAAATTTCACAGATCCTTAAGCTTCCAACAAGGGCCGCTTACTTACATTTGTTATAAAATATTTGGCAGAGCTCACCACAAACAGGAAATTTGGCAACAGTGTTCATCAGCTGGAAGAAATTCTGATGAATACGGCAAAACCAAATAATTTGGGTATTTTCTTCCTCGACCTCTACCACAACTATTATTAATGAACTTTTTGTGTGAATAATGCTATTTTGGACTAGGGTGGAGCATACTTGGGAATCGACCGAATACTCCTCAAGCATAGCCATTACTCAGTCTCATTCAAATCTAGTGACTTGATATTTCGTACATGTACAGAACTGGATGTTGGGAAAAGAAATGTAATATTGATAACGGAAACATATTGAAAACGACATACAATCGAGTACACCGGAACTGCCATGTATGAGCAGATAATCTTTTTGAAGTAAATACTAACAAGCTATAACAATGTGTCTCACAATAGGTGTCACCTTTGTTCATTCTGGTTTATTTCAGCTGGGTAATTTTAACAGCGGAATTGATTATACCCGTTTTAAGTGTATTCTTTTGACAGCTCATCGCTGAGGATAAATAAGCGATTCCGTTTGTTTATATTTATCAGCTACCATGGAAGCCATACGGGAGCAAGTTTTAAAATTACATTTGCAAAAGCTTAGACCGTGTCAGATAACATGTGTAACATAAGTCCTGGGAATACTTTCAGGCGTTTATTTGACAGCATTAACAAACACACAGATGTCAACCAATGTACTTGTCACGTTCATCTGTGTACCTACTGAACTGTCAAACTCAAATTTCGCAGTAGTTTCCATTAAAAATGTCGTACAAGCTGGATTTACGAGCACAAGTCGCCAACCTTTTTGGACGGCTTAGTACAAGTGAAATTTTGAGCGTGTTCAAAGACGAGCCAATATCAAAATCCACAATTTACCGTGTTTTGAAAGATTGTCGTGATGGTAAAGAACCATAAAATAAAAATAAAAGTGGTCGCCCAACAAAATTGAGTGCCAGAACAACGAAAAAACTGCTGTCAAGCGCTGAAAACAAGGTTGGCCAATCAACACGCAAATTAGCACGAAAATTTCAGGTTTCAAACATGACAGTCCATCGGATTTTGAGAAAACATAACGTAATCTATCAGAAACGTCAGCTTGCACCAAAATATACACAGCAACAACTCGAAAAAATACCAAAATGCTGCCGTGCACTTCGTCGCGAGCATTTTGCAAATGGAAAGTGCATAATTTTGGATGAAGAATCTTACTTCACGTTTTCGCACCATGAATTGAGTGGCAACAATGGTTTCTATGCTTCTAACATTAAAACAACACCAGACGATGTTAAATATGCCAGCAAATCGAAATATGAGCCAAAGGTGTTAGTGTGGGCAGCCATGTCATCGAAGGGTATCTCGGCACCTTTGATACGCCCAAAAAAGGCCAAAGCTGTCAATTCTGACGTGTATATCAGCCAATGCTTGCCGAAATTGAAGCAATTCATCAACAAATATCCGCTGACGACGAAATCATGTTTTGGCCGGATCTTGCAAGCTGTCATTACGCAAAAAAAAACAGATTGGCCAATTGAGCAAAACATACCATTTGTACCGAAAAAGGACAATCCACCTAATGCCTCAGGCTCGTCCAATTGAAATTTTTTGGAGTGTTCTCAAACGTATGGTGTACGACAATGGCTGGGAAGCTAACAATGAGCAACAATTGGTTAATCGAATCAAGCGGAAGATGAAAGAAATAGACATAGACACTGTCCAGAACCTGATTCAACATGTTCGCCGTACACTGCGTAAAATCGAAGATAATGGTTCATTGAGCGTACTGTAAATATATTTTTCAACAATTTATTAATAGAATAAAATACCCTGAAGAGCATTTTAAAATCCGATTGTTTGATTTCAAGTACCATGCTTTTGAATTTTTCCCAGGACTTATGTTACATATGTTATGCAATAGCCTTAAGCAGTTCGGAGTGAGTAAGCGTTTTGTATCCAACAAGACTCAGCTCCAGCTCACAAGGTATAGAAGACACAAGCGTGGTGTGCGGAAAATTTGCCCGATTTCATCACAAACGAAGAATGGCCTGCATCTTCACCGGATCTCAACCCAATTGACTACTTTGTTTAGGGTTATATGCTTCAACATATAGGCCCTACGAAAGGGCTTACTTTTGATCGATTCAAGAAACATTTTGTTGATATTTAGGACCAAATTCCTCAGGAAATCGTGCGTGCCAGCTGCGATGGGTTTACAAAGCGTTAGCGCAAAGTTATCAAGGAAAAAGGCGAGAGATTCAAATTGAAGAGATATGGTTATTCCTATAACATGTATCTTTCAAATGAAAAATAAATGCTATGTTTTGGTTGATTTGTTTTGCTGTAATCCCATTTTGTTTTAGTAACACCTATTGTGAGACACCCTGTAAACATTATTGAATAGTTCCTGTTAAGTCAGTTTTTAAGGGCAATCATTTTTGCAGTGGGGTAATTTTGACATCAATTTCGATGTCTATTATCCGAAAGGTAAACATTTTATTCATTGTAATTTTACTCAATATAGCAATAAGGACCCTGAAAATGTAAGTTCTATCCGCTTTGAACCATATTAATATCAGATGTAATTAAATAAATAACATTTTCAGCTTTGTAGCAACTTCTTCGGAAGTTTGGTAAAGGAATCAGTAGTTTCCTTAATGATAATCACAACACTACAAAGATTTTCAATTATGCACATAAGTGCGTTGATATAAATCAAGATGGACAACACCTGTAGATGAGCACGACGTTGAAAAGCTGTAATCGACATTGCTTTGAAGAACGGAAAGAAATTGGTCTTGTTAATTTTACTGATCTGCATCCGCAGCTAAACGAGCCAACCAGTCATCGGCTTACATTCAACGTCATAGTGTTCTTCATCTACAGTGTCTAATGATGGGATAAAGCATTCCATTACTGATAGTGCGCACCATACATCTCAATAGCTGCCGTATACACCGACAAAAGGGATTCCTGCCAGAGAACAAGCAATAGTTCGTCTTCAGCTATCTGATCATGGCGCTTGTAGTTCACGCGTTCGGATGACATCAACTCAAAACGGTAAATGTTTTTCATACCAGCATACTACCAAAGGTGCTTTCAGATTTTGCGAATAGTATACGAAAGATTGTGTAGTTTGCAAGAATTTTCTAGTCATCGTAATGTAGTTGATTTGATAGTGTGTGCATCTTCGTTCTAGGTCTTTATCATCGTTATTGTTCAATGTGGTTTATTTGTACAAAACCCTCACAACTGACTTTAGTATGATTCATGTCCCAGCAAACGTTTGATAAACAGTTTGTGTTACGGGGGGAATGTTACGTCAGTTTTTAAGGGCATTCATTTTTGCAGTGGGATAATTTTGACATCTATTTCGATGTCTATTATACGAAGGGTAAACATTTTATTCATTGTGATTTTACTCAATCTAGCAATAAGGACACTGACTATGTAAGTTCTATCCGCTTTGAACCATATTAATAGCAGATGTAATTAAATAAATAACATTTTCAGCTTTGTAGCAACTTCTTCGAAAGTTCGCTAAAGGAATCAGTGCACAGTGTTTGAAATCGCCGATTTCACGATCAAAACTAAATTACTTCTAAAATATTGGTTTTAGAGTTTTTATTTATTCTAAAAAGTTTTCAGATATCATAAGGCGCACATTGTGATATTAAAAATTTGGTGATTAATCTCCCTGATAAAAAACTTACTTTTCCAACAAATGTAGATAGAGACTTGATGTCTTCAGCAAAGTTGTAGAAAATGTTGATACAAACAACATTGCTGAAGACATAAAAGCTCTATGTATAAAGGTTATTGAAATGTAAAATATTAATTATTCAATACCTCTAAAAACCAGTTTTTTAACATAACTTTTTTAGATAATTTTTTACGTATTTGTGATCTTCAACAAAGTTGTTTAAGATAATGAAATACACATTTTTGTCGAAGCAAGCAAGGCTCTATCTTAAAAAACATATTCACTATTACCAATTTTCTTGAAATTTTTGGTCAACTTTCACCATAAATTACTTCTTTCGGTGCAAAATTGTGCAACTGATTCACATGGCAGATTAAAGTTCTAACTTTTCACTATCGTTGGATGGGTGCAACATGTTTGGGCAAAAGTAGGCTGGGGTGGTTACATATTGATCAAATATCCATGATTATCAAATCTGGCTAATGAAAAATTACAAAATAAATCAATTTTTCAATGTTGTATCCTTCTACAATTCTATATACGGTTACAAAATACTATTTTGTTTCATAAAACAACACGTCGCTGTTTTAAAATAATAATAATAATAATAATAATAATAATAATAATAATAATAATAATAATAATAATAGTAATAATAATAATAATGATAACAGTGATGCGGCTAATTTTTTAATGAAACTAATATTATGAATAACGCAGAGGCAGATAACTAATTATATTTTTAAGCTATTTCAAACAAAGTTTCAGTTACCATTGGATCCGATGATAAGAGCAACCAGTGTAACAGGTCCAAATTCGCACTTTGTCTAGAGAACTTTCGCGCGTGATGTTCTCGAAATCTGAAAATGGCAAATTATTATATGTATAGGTATAGATTTTTTGTTGTTCAGTTAAATAGAAATTTACCTCTTCCATTCCTTGTTTTTAGCCTCCTGAGCCTCTTCAGAGAGTTGGCCGATCGGGACCAAAAAATTGTCCATAACTATAGACCCGTGGATGAGAATCTTATGCACGCTAGCAGGAAGATAATACCACGGATACAATTTAATACACAAGCGTGCTGTTTCTTCGCAATATGCACCAAAAGCAGCAGAATTTACTTTGCGCCCAGATGCCAAGACTTGGAGTATTGAACCACATCGCTGGATGACAGATAGATTCAACACGGTAATACTGGCTACTTTTTCCGCATTTTTGAAAAATCTTCGGGCCACATTTCCCGTGTTGGAAGTTCCACTACCCCCTGCTCGTGGTGTATCGGCGTGTAGTCCTAATTCAACCTTGAACTGCCGCTGTATTTCTTTCTTCCGTTTTAACATTTCTTGTCTATCAGCTTCACGAGGCGCCCACTTTTTTATTTTCAAACGGTATGCAACTTTCAAAAAATACTCCATGAAACGGATCCATGCATGCAAAGTACTTAATCCAAATTGAAAGCTATTGGTATCAAGCTGTTGCACGACCTTAAGATTGTTCATCTGTGTCGGCTTGGCTTTACAGATGTAACACCTTGCTGCTGAACTCGTTTCAGTGAGTGACGAACAGATTTTACTATCAACCATAGTTAACAACATGTTATACGAAATTAAAATCTTACGTTCATTCCAGGTGATCTGCGTTGGGTCTAAATTCCTGATTTGATTTTCCAAATAATTTTTCTCGCGAATAGCTAGCTCAGTTGTTTCGGATGCAAGCTGAATATGTATAGGCCGACAGAGACGCGTCGACGATGGGCGAGGATTCTGAAAAAGAACTTTGTTCTTAGTTCCAGCCTTTATAGGAACGAGAGACGACATGATGATGCTTGCATCACTTTTAGAACCATCATCATTCTCAAATTTTTGGTGGTATTGAGGATTTCCCGTGCTTCCGTCCATGCCGTATTTAACAATCATTTCAATGTTGAGTAATTCCTCGTCTGTGAAGTTGGCTAACTTCGACTCGTTCGCCTCTATTATCCGTGCAGCAGTAATATCAAGTAACTGTTGTAACTTGACATCAATCTCAGTGTCTGTTACCGTAATAAAATCGTCCGATGGATAGCAACGTTTCTTAGCCTCCAGTACTTTGCTATACGGTGGGTAGATATTGGCGTTCCGTTTTTTTTGCTCCCAATTGTAGTTTTTTGTATTGCTTCGTTGAAAAATTGTTGTCCACAATTAATGCCAATGCTTCTAAATCGCTATAACTGTTCACTGGCTTTTCTGTCGCTTTTCTCCAAGAGTCTCTTATTTTGGTAGCACGTGACGGTGTTGTTTGTGTCGCTTCTTGACGAAGCTTTGCTGCATCCGTCTGCTTAGTTTCCCTTAGTTTCATCTCAGTTGCAAATGATAGCTCAGTGACTTGATAGTTTTTCCTGATAGCAGCAGTTTTTCGCCTTTTCGATACAACATTACTTGTTTCGAAAGCAATTGGTTTTCTACCAGTTTTTGTTGTCGTCGAGAAGGAATGTACATCAACATTTAGTTTTAAAGGCTTATTGAAATACTCTGCATTACTTGCCAAAACCTTGTCCATTGAACGATTATGCTTTTTCCACAAAAAATGGAAATAATCACAAAGCTTTCCCACGGTTTTTTCAACATTAGAAACAATTTTCGGAGAGGTTTCGGAATCGATTCCTTGAGCATTTAGGGTGTGTGTAAATGCTACTCGTTTTTTCTCTTTCATACTTCCATTTGTATTCTTCCAAAGTAAGAATAAATGGCCTCGATTTATTTCCACTATAATGCAAGATACATTCAAAATAAAAACCCATGGCAAAGTGTTTAACAGTGACCTAAAAAACGTATTTAACGTAACAAAACCACATACCTGTTAATTCCTCCATCGTATAAACCTTGCTTTTCACGAGTTTTCTTTCTTTGATACTTGGTCACGAGTTTTTCGATATCAACATTTGCCGCAGTAAAGAAAACAACCTTGAAAACCACATGCTATAAGAAATATCGTTTTGCATATGTGTGAGTGTGTCTCAAATTCACGCTTATGTGCGTGTGAACGAAGTGCATTTTATGTGTATTGGTAAATCTTAATTCCAGTAAAGTTCGAGTTTGTCAATTTGACGTTTTTTGTATGAGATAGGGAGAAAAAGCTTACATTTTCGATTCGCCGTTTCTCGTTTTGCCTAAATATGGCGGATTCGATAACGACTTTGACAAACCGACGATGATGAACAGTCATGTTTTCAACTATTAGAGACTGCCACAGGACATCAGCAGCAGAAAATAGGTGTTCAGTAGGAAAATCATTTAAGATAAACCTAATTTTGCGCATGTTATCACGTTTCAAACTAATATTTAGTTGAATATTCTTTGAATTTCTTCTTTCCTCTTGTGTATAGGATATAATATAAAGTTTGAAAATCTTGCAATTAACGGCAAAATTTTGGCAAAATACGCATAATTAGGCGCTGCGCAGAATTAAGGTACTTCACGGTACTGTCGAAGAATATTTAACCACGTAAGCGAAGCACAGTAACAAGTAGATACAAATTGGAGAGATTTAGATCGGAACAAAGATCTAATGATCTTCAATAATAACCTGGAACCTTTTGCATTTACTCCAGAGAGTTTTTGGTTAACTTACACCAACCTGTCACCTTAACACTTGTTTCAGCTTTGATATCTGGTCCTCCATGAATTAATGCCATCATAAACTGCCTAGAGATTGATGTTTCCACATGAGAAAGTTCTGGGATAAACTAGACCCAGATTTCACTTCAATACTTGTTTCAGCATTGATGTCGGGTCCTGCATGAATTGGTACCACACCTAAAAATTACCAAAAGATTGATGGTTCCATTTATAGATATGCCTCTAAACTCCAGAGAGTTCTTGGATAACGGTTTTTTCAAGCGTAAATACAAGAGAAAAAGACTGATTCTACCATGTGTATCAGTTGTTTGCTTTTATTTACTTATAACCCTGAAAAACTTGGAATTTTCTTGATGATCACACATGTTTGCTCAATTTTGTTTTTGATTCTCATCCACGGGTCTATAGTTATGGACAATTTTTTGGTCCCGATCGGCCAACTCGCTGAAGAGGCTCAGGAGGCTAAAAACAAGGAATGGAAGAGGTAAATTTCTATTTAACTGAACAACAAAAAATCTATACCTATACATATAATAATTTGCCATTTTCAGATTTCGAGAACATCACACGCGAGAGTTCTCTAGACAAAGTGCGAATTTGGACCTGTTACACTGGTTGCTCTTATCATCGGATCCAATGGTAACTGAAGCTCGTGCATGGCCGAAAAAAGCTATTAATCCTCTATCGGCAGATGCCATATCCCTACTAGCTGATCCAGATACAACTTCAGATACATCAGATGACAACGAATAAAATGTTATAAGGAAAATAAAAATTAAGACTCTATTGATGTTTTTACTGTATTTCAGATACAAATCAGAATAAAACTTTGTTTGAAATAGCTTAAAAATATAATTAGTTATCTGCCTCTGCGTTATTCATAATATTAGTTTCATTAAAAAATTAGCCGCATCACTGTTATCATTATTATTATTATTACTATTATTATTATTATTATTATTATTATTATTATTATTATTATTATTATTATTATTATTATTATTATTTTAAAACAGCGACGTGTTGTTTTATGAAACAAAATAGTATTTTGTAACCGTATATAGAATTGTAGAAGGATACAACATTGAAAAATTGATTTATTTTGTATTTTTTCATTAGCCAGATTTGATAATCATGGATATTTGATCAATATGTAACCACCCCAGCCTACTTTTGCCCAAACATGTTGCACCCATCCAACGATAGTGAAAAGTTAGAACTTTAATCTGCCATGTGAATCAGTTGCACAATTTTGCACCGAAAGAAGTAATTTATGGTGAAAGTTGTCTTCAGCAATGTTGTTTGTATCAACATTTTCTACAACTTTGCTGAAGACATCAAGTCTCTATCTACATTTGTTGGAAAAGTAAGTTTTTTATCAGGGAGATTAATCACCAAATTTTTAATATCACAATGTGCGCCTTATGATATCTGAAAACTTTTTAGAATAAATAAAAACTCTAAAACCAATATTTTAGAAGTAATTTAGTTTTGATCGTGAAATCGGCGATTTCAAACACTGTGCAGTGGTTTCCTTAATGATAATCACAACAGTTCCCATGGGATGTGTTGTGGAAATCTTCGCCATTCCAGCTCGATATTCGTTGCCCAGATGCATGTCCCGTTTCAGTTCAGCCCTTGCTGCAAGGAAACTCACTCTATGCAGCGTCTGGCTCTAAGACAGCTATATCCAGCAGTTCACAGGGCGCCGTCAATTGTTTGATTCGCACATCCGAGGCTCTGAATAACATTTCAGCTCATTCGTCGTTGATCATGGTTTCATGGACATGACACGTGGTCTTCCGAAACAAAATGCAGCTTTATTTTTTTTTCTTTATTTTACGTCGGCCTATTTCCTCACATGGTGACAATCACCGACGCCAGGGAGACGACTCCACCACCTGGACCCTACCTAACGACTCATGAATATGAGTCGGGACCAACGGCTTTACTTCCCTTCCGAAGGGAGACGTGACCAGATTTTTTCGCCTCAGAAAAACCACCGACGTCGACTGGGATTGAACCCAGACCTACTGGGGTGCCAAGTAGCAGTCACGCTTACCCCAACAAACATCGGTGTGGAATTAGAGCTGGTTCAAACAAATTTGGAGAAGCTGTTCAGCTATTCTAGAAGAAACAGCTGAATAGCTTCTCCAAATTTGCTTGAACAAGCTCTAATTCAACACCGATGTTTGTTGGGACCACTACGCCACCGACGCCGGCTACAAAATGCAGTTTAAAACGAAATTCCACGACATTTAATAATATTTATACATGAGCTTTATAAGGACAGGATATGTCCATGAAAATGTATCACGACTAGTAAGCAAGTTAAACTGATCGTTGAAGGCAATATAGTTTTCTCTTTTATTTATTTTCTTGGAATTCTTTTAATTTCATAGAAATTTCTAAATGCACCTAAACAGCAAAAGCATAAGAAAGGCGGGTTTTTCTTATTAATCAGACAGAAAATTATACTAATTTTTCAAGTAACAAATACTATTTTATAATAGAGCGTGTCCGGAAATATTTTTTGAGTGCACGTAAGAAATTTTTCAGTGTATGAACTAGTTGTCAATGGATCCGTTCACCTTCACATCGTCGTGCATATTGTTTATGCTCAAATTGAAGTTTTGAAAATGGCGTCACGACAACAGGAGCTGCGAAATCTTATTTTGGATAAGTGGTTAGAAAATCCTAATCGTTCACAGAAAACAATTGCAAAATTGGTCTGGGAGACGCAACAAACGGTGTCGAAAGTCATCAGAAGGTTTTTACAAACCAAAACGGTTTAAAGGCCACCAAGCAGTCTAAAAAGGGATCACACAACAAACAAGATGAAAAACAAAGATGAAAGTATACAAGAGGATGCCAAACATTTCGGTCAGCGATGTTGCCAAAAAAATGGATGTAGCAAAGTCGACTGTGCAGGACATTAAAGTGAGATGTGGACCGATGTCATTTAAAGCCCAGAAGAAACCTCGCCGAGATGAAAGCTATATGATTCATTCATTGTTAACCACACATACATGTTGCGTCGTACAGGACAATGAAACATACGTGAAGGCTGACTTTTCACTCATCCCTGGTAATAAATTCTACACTACGAAAGACAGAGGAAGCCTAGAGTCTAAGTTCAAAGAACAGAAGATTAAAAAAAAACGAAAAAATATCTCGTTTGGCAAGCTATACATGCGGTAAAATCAGCCAACGATTCATCTTAACCGGGAATATTAATAGTGAAATCTTCATCAAAAAGTGCCTTCAAAAACGCCACTTTTAAAGCAGCTTTCTCAAAAAAACCTGTTTTGGTCCGATTTGGCATCTTGTCATGACTCAACTGTGACGAAAAAATGGTACGAGGAAAATAATGTCATTGTTGTACTTCATGACATAAATCTTCCAAACAGTCTAGAGGTCCGACCGATCAAGAAATTTAAAAAAATCATTTGTATTAGTATTTGTATATAAAATAATTCATCTGACAATAGGAAGATGGTTCGGCCACACTGCCAAAGAAGATGATAGTTGAATTGTGTTGGGGGAGAAAATGTGTATTTTTAAGCATAAAAAGTGCAATAAAAATTCGAAAACGAGGTGAAGTGTATTAGCTCAGAAGGCAGCGCAACTGTGTATAACGAAAGGAAGAAAATTATTGTAGTGTAATGCTTGTAAAAGCTGCCAACTCCTCGACCCACTAAAAACCCACCCGTGCCTTTAGCCCTGGTCCCTCCCCGGAACCACCTTTCGGTATTACTTCGGGGAGGGGGCTATTGTGCTTGTTAAGCACCCACTATGTCTAACTACTTAGGGCTTTAGTAGTTAGGTGGTCCCTGCGACCTGCCTTTGGTCGTTTCGCCATTTTTGTTGGAGATCAAGGACGATCTGGGAGGCTGCTACGCATACCGCGTCCCAGACGTCCCGGTCTTGACACATCCTCTGGACCAAGTTATCCGGAGTCGTGTCGCGACCGCATACGGCCATCATGCCGGATCTCGCGCCGTCGAAGCGAGGACATGCGAAAAACACATGTTCTGCAGTTTCTTCGACTCCCGCGCACTCACTGCATGCGGAGGACTGTGCATGCCCATATTTATGCAGGTATTGTCTAAAACAGCCGTGGCCAGACAATATCTGCGTTAAGTGGAAGTTCACTTCACCGTGTCGCCTACCGACCCACCCGGTTAGTTCCGGGATTAGTCGGTGGGTCCACCGACCTTTGGTGGAGTTGTTCCATTCCCTCTGCCACTTAACCATGGATGCGGCTCTAGTGGTCTTTCGGATACCTCTTGTTCCACGTTGCTCGAAGCACTCTACGTCCTCTTTTATGACGATGCCTATTGGCATCATCCCCGCTAGGACGCAGACCGCGTCGCGTGATACCGTTCGGTATGCACTCACCACTCTTAGGCACATAAGCCTGTGTGTACTCTCGAGCTTATTTGCGTAGCTCTTGGTACTCAAGGCGGTGATCCATGCCGGCCCGCCGTACCTAAGTATGGACAGGGCGACACTGGCCAGGAGTTTACGCTTACTCCCTTGCACCGCCGAGCTATTCGACATCATGCGGGATAATGCCGATATAGCCATAGAGGCTTTCTTGCAAGCGTAATCGACGTGACTGACAAAGGACAGCTTGTCGTCGATCATAACCCCAAGATACCTCAAGAACCTCTTCGATTCTACTGTGCAGTTACCTGCACTAATCGTCGCATGTTGCTCCGATTTTCGATTGTTCACCACCGTGACCTCGGTCTTATGGTGGGCTAGCTCCAATTGCCTGGAGCTCATCCATCTCTCCACAATGCCAATGGAGTGTGAGGCCGTTAACTCGACCTCCTCGATGGATTCACCACATATCTCCAGGGTGATATCGTCTGCGAACCCGACGATCTTTACCCCGCTCGGGAACTCAAGCCGCAGTACCTCGTCGTACATCGTGTTCCATAACACCGGACCCAGGATCGAACCTTGCGGGACGCCTGCGGTGATCTGCACACGTTTCTGGCCTGCCTCTGTATTATATACCAGTACGCGATTCTGGAAGTAGCTTCCGAGAATCTTGTACAGGTACCCAGGAACCTGAAGGCGTTGGAGCGAGTCGGCGATAGCCGCCCAACTGGCGCTATTGAACGCATTCCTCACGTCAAGGGTGACCACCGCACAGTATCGTACTCCTCGCCTCTTGCGCTGGATTGCCACCTCGGCCGTCTTGGTGACGGACAGGATGGCATCCACCGTCGACTTCCCTTTACGGAAGCCAAACTGATTACTTGACAGACCGCGTATACCCTCCGTGTATGTTGTCAGTCTGTTGAGGATTACCCTCTCGAGCACCTTACCCGCTGTATCCAACAGACATATTGGTCTATATGCCGATGGATCTCCTGGTGGCTTCCCTGTCTTTGGTAGCAACACAAGGGTCTGAATTTTCCAGGCGTCTGGGAAGACGCCCTCGTCCAGACACTTTTGCATCACCACCCTGAACATTCCGGGATCCAGCAAGATAGCCGTCTTGATGGCCAGGTTCGGAATACCATCCGGTCCCGGCGCTTTGTTCACCTTTAGCGACTTTGCTATCGCAATGAGTTCATCATTCGTCACCGTCGCCTCGTCGCCGACCCCCGTTGTGCCGTTGTCGGTGCCCACGTGGTCACGGGTGTTCGGCTGAGCCGTCCACCCTTCCGTCGCTATGACAGCGTTAAGGTCTGGGATACTGGAACGCTGGTCATGGGACACGTCTACGGCGGCGGGGGGCCATGGACTTGGGTCGTGGCTCGGAAAGAGTCCCCCAACGATCACCTGCAGCAGCTCTGGTGAACGCTCGGTTGGAGCCGCCGATCCTCTGGTTTTGGCCATTACAACCCGGTAGGCGTCACCCCACGGATTCGTATTGGCCTTCTGACACAGACCCTCGAAGCAGGCTCGCTTGCTGGCCTTTATCTCCCTCTTTAGTGCGGCCTTCGCGGCGACTAGCGCCCCTCTACGCTCGATTCTATCGGCGTCTGACCGCGCTCTTTGCACCCTCCGTCTTGCGTGGAGGCATGTTCTTCGGAGGTCGGCGATCGACTCCGTCCACCAATACACCGGCGATCTTCCATTCCTCGGTTTGACTTCCCTCGGCATGGTCGCATCGCACGCTCGTGTAAGTGTCATAACGAGTCTTTCGCCGCAAGGTTCCTGGGTTTCGCGTAAGTTTCGTTCCCTCTCAAGCGCCTCTTTAAAAACCTCTACATCAAAGTAGGACGTCCTCCATCTGCGGGCGAATGGAGTGGATGCTCCTCCTTCCGCACGCTGCCTTGTATTGTGGACGATACAATAACGTACCGCCAAGTGGTCGCTATGGGTGTAGCCATCATCCACCCTCCAATTGCTAATTAGCCCAGGACTGCTAAATGTTATATCGATAATCGATTCCGCTCCATTTCTATGGTAGGTACTCGTGGTACCCACGTTGGCTAGGTCTACATTGAGCCTAGCCAAGGCCTCCAGAAGAATCTGGCCCCTAGGGTTGGTAAGGCGGCTCCCCCACTCGAGCGCCCAAGCGTTGAAGTCCCCCGCTATTACCAACGGGTTCAGGCCAGTTAGCTCCGTTGTCATCCGATCAAGCATATTGGAAAACTGTTCGATCGACCACCTTGGCGGTGCGTAGCAGCTGCAGAAGAACACTCCATTCACTTTTACAACCACGAAGCCTTCGTTTTTGTTTTTTTTTTTTTTTTTTTTTTTTTTTTTTTTTTTTTAGACGGGATGGAAAATCTGCAACCAGACACCTGAAGAACTCAGGGTGTGGGGATGAGGGTGCCAACTCCTCGACCCACTAAAAACCCACCCGTGCCTTTAGCCCTGGTCCCTCCCCGGAACCACCTTTCGGTATTACTTCGGGGAGGGGGCTATTGTGCTTGTTAAGCACCCACTATGTCTAACTACTTAGGGCTTTAGTAGTTAGGTGGTCCCTGCGACCTGCCTTTGGTCGTTTCGCCATTTTTGTTGGAGATCAAGGACGATCTGGGAGGCTGCTACGCATACCGCGTCCCAGACGTCCCGGTCTTGACACATCCTCTGGACCAAGTTATCCGGAGTCGTGTCGCGACCGCATACGGCCATCATGCCGGATCTCGCGCCGTCGAAGCGAGGACATGCGAAAAACACATGTTCTGCAGTTTCTTCGACTCCCGCGCACTCACTGCATGCGGAGGACTGTGCATGCCCATATTTATGCAGGTATTGTCTAAAACAGCCGTGGCCAGACAATATCTGCGTTAAGTGGAAGTTCACTTCACCGTGTCGCCTACCGACCCACCCGGTTAGTTCCGGGATTAGTCGGTGGGTCCACCGACCTTTGGTGGAGTTGTTCCATTCCCTCTGCCACTTAACCATGGATGCGGCTCTAGTGGTCTTTCGGATACCTCTTGTTCCACGTTGCTCGAAGCACTCTACGTCCTCTTTTATGACGATGCCTATTGGCATCATCCCCGCTAGGACGCAGACCGCGTCGCGTGATACCGTTCGGTATGCACTCACCACTCTTAGGCACATAAGCCTGTGTGTACTCTCGAGCTTATTTGCGTAGCTCTTGGTACTCAAGGCGGTGATCCATGCCGGCCCGCCGTACCTAAGTATGGACAGGGCGACACTGGCCAGGAGTTTACGCTTACTCCCTTGCACCGCCGAGCTATTCGACATCATGCGGGATAATGCCGATATAGCCATAGAGGCTTTCTTGCAAGCGTAATCGACGTGACTGACAAAGGACAGCTTGTCGTCGATCATAACCCCAAGATACCTCAAGAACCTCTTCGATTCTACTGTGCAGTTACCTGCACTAATCGTCGCATGTTGCTCCGATTTTCGATTGTTCACCACCGTGACCTCGGTCTTATGGTGGGCTAGCTCCAATTGCCTGGAGCTCATCCATCTCTCCACAATGCCAATGGAGTGTGAGGCCGTTAACTCGACCTCCTCGATGGATTCACCACATATCTCCAGGGTGATATCGTCTGCGAACCCGACGATCTTTACCCCGCTCGGGAACTCAAGCCGCAGTACCTCGTCGTACATCGTGTTCCATAACACCGGACCCAGGATCGAACCTTGCGGGACGCCTGCGGTGATCTGCACACGTTTCTGGCCTGCCTCTGTATTATATACCAGTACGCGATTCTGGAAGTAGCTTCCGAGAATCTTGTACAGGTACCCAGGAACCTGAAGGCGTTGGAGCGAGTCGGCGATAGCCGCCCAACTGGCGCTATTGAACGCATTCCTCACGTCAAGGGTGACCACCGCACAGTATCGTACTCCTCGCCTCTTGCGCTGGATTGCCACCTCGGCCGTCTTGGTGACGGACAGGATGGCATCCACCGTCGACTTCCCTTTACGGAAGCCAAACTGATTACTTGACAGACCGCGTATACCCTCCGTGTATGTTGTCAGTCTGTTGAGGATTACCCTCTCGAGCACCTTACCCGCTGTATCCAACAGACATATTGGTCTATATGCCGATGGATCTCCTGGTGGCTTCCCTGTCTTTGGTAGCAACACAAGGGTCTGAATTTTCCAGGCGTCTGGGAAGACGCCCTCGTCCAGACACTTTTGCATCACCACCCTGAACATTCCGGGATCCAGCAAGATAGCCGTCTTGATGGCCAGGTTCGGAATACCATCCGGTCCCGGCGCTTTGTTCACCTTTAGCGACTTTGCTATCGCAATGAGTTCATCATTCGTCACCGTCGCCTCGTCGCCGACCCCCGTTGTGCCGTTGTCGGTGCCCACGTGGTCAC
The DNA here is from genome assembly GCA_024533555.2 of Aedes koreicus. Classification (NCBI taxonomy): domain Eukaryota; kingdom Metazoa; phylum Arthropoda; class Insecta; order Diptera; family Culicidae; genus Aedes; species Aedes koreicus. Next base: position 282,930 of record JAHHFK020003947.1, on the reverse strand, counting down.
GGGTGTTCGGCTGAGCCGTCCACCCTTCCGTCGCTATGACAGCGTTAAGGTCTGGGATACTGGAACGCTGGTCATGGGACACGTCTACGGCGGCGGGGGGCCATGGACTTGGGTCGTGGCTCGGAAAGAGTCCCCCAACGATCACCTGCAGCAGCTCTGGTGAACGCTCGGTTGGAGCCGCCGATCCTCTGGTTTTGGCCATTACAACCCGGTAGGCGTCACCCCACGGATTCGTATTGGCCTTCTGACACAGACCCTCGAAGCAGGCTCGCTTGCTGGCCTTTATCTCCCTCTTTAGTGCGGCCTTCGCGGCGACTAGCGCCCCTCTACGCTCGATTCTATCGGCGTCTGACCGCGCTCTTTGCACCCTCCGTCTTGCGTGGAGGCATGTTCTTCGGAGGTCGGCGATCGACTCCGTCCACCAATACACCGGCGATCTTCCATTCCTCGGTTTGACTTCCCTCGGCATGGTCGCATCGCACGCTCGTGTAAGTGTCATAACGAGTCTTTCGCCGCAAGGTTCCTGGGTTTCGCGTAAGTTTCGTTCCCTCTCAAGCGCCTCTTTAAAAACCTCTACATCAAAGTAGGACGTCCTCCATCTGCGGGCGAATGGAGTGGATGCTCCTCCTTCCGCACGCTGCCTTGTATTGTGGACGATACAATAACGTACCGCCAAGTGGTCGCTATGGGTGTAGCCATCATCCACCCTCCAATTGCTAATTAGCCCAGGACTGCTAAATGTTATATCGATAATCGATTCCGCTCCATTTCTATGGTAGGTACTCGTGGTACCCACGTTGGCTAGGTCTACATTGAGCCTAGCCAAGGCCTCCAGAAGAATCTGGCCCCTAGGGTTGGTAAGGCGGCTCCCCCACTCGAGCGCCCAAGCGTTGAAGTCCCCCGCTATTACCAACGGGTTCAGGCCAGTTAGCTCCGTTGTCATCCGATCAAGCATATTGGAAAACTGTTCGATCGACCACCTTGGCGGTGCGTAGCAGCTGCAGAAGAACACTCCATTCACTTTTACAACCACGAAGCCTTCGTTTGTGTTGGACACAACCTCCTGAACCGGGTACTTACCCGTCGTCCATAATGCCGCCATATTAGCCCTGTCCGCAAACCAGTTCCCGTTGCCGGGTGGGATGCGGTATGGGTCGGAAATTATGGCGATATCCGATGCCGACTCGCTAACTGTCTGACACAGCAGTTGCTGGGCTGCCTCACAATGGTTCAGGTTTAGTTGGGTTACCTGCATTACGGTTGGCTCGTTGGTATACCCTTAGCGGCCGGGCACTTGGCCCCCCCCCCCCCCCCATGACGTGCTTATCGTCCGGTTTCCCGGCGCACATCAAGCATTTGGGGGGACCTTTGCAATCCCGCGCCTTGTGGCTAGTGCTGCCACACCTTCTGCACATGTTGCTCCTATCTGGGCCTTTGCACTCCCAGGACAAGTGCCCGCTATCTAGGCATCTGAAACATGCCTTCGGCGGCTGGTGCAGGCTTAGTGGGCATATTGACCATCCCACCTTCACCTTCGCCACTTTCAACGCCGCGTCTGCGTCGACTGCCGCTACCCTCAGGGTTGCCACCTGGGTCCCAAGTGGACCCTTCCTCAGACGTATGTCTGCGGCGGCAACCTCGACCTTGCACTGTTCCTTCAGTGCAGTGGAGATCTCGTCTGCCTCGGTGATCTCATCCAAGTGTTTACACTGGATCGTCACCTGCGAGACGAGGGCGCGCACCTACAAACCCTCACCTAAGGCCTGTTTTGCCAGGTCTCTATACGCCGGGCCCTTAAGCGTTGTCGCTTTTTTAAGCTCCAGGAGCATTTCGCCGGTGCGGGTACGGCGTATACTCCGCACGTCGCCGCCTAGGCCTGCCAGTTTAGCGTCCCCGCGCATCGCTTTCAAGACCTCGGAGTACTTAGACACCTCGGTCTTAACGATGAGGGCCTCTCCGCGGTTACGCTTGCGGGCCACCTGTCGCTTATCTTTTTCTTTTCTGGTTTTATTCCTCTTTTTTCTCACTTTATTCCATGGGGCTTCCCTGCCCCGCCTGGGGTCATCGCTTGTCCCCCTCCTAGCACTGGCATCTGCCTCCGTGCTGGTTATGGCTGTTGTTGTCGTTGGGGCCCTGCCCCTCGGGCCCCCTTCGGCGCTTGAGACAACACGTGAGCTGGTCGTCGCGCCTTTCGCGCTGGGCTTAGCGCCGGGGCCTCTCTCTTTGCGAGAAGCCGAAGCTGGTCGCGAGGATGGACCCTCTGACCCCGCCGCCACGTTCGCATAGGTTCGTTTCCCCTTTGGGGCTTCCGACACGATGCGCTTCTTAGAAGCGCCGGGTGCCGTCTCGCCCGGGGACTGCCTAGCCCGCTTGGAGGTCCCCGCCCCCATGGATAGGGTGGACTCTCCGACGGAGACGGATGGTTCCGTCTGCGTCTGCTTCGAGGCAATGTCCCTCGCCCTTTCGGTGGCCGCTAGCCGTGCCAACTCTTTGGCACTTTGCTCGGCTAGCAGTTTGGCCTCCAGCTCCTCCCTCTCTTTGCATGCAGCCTGCACTGTCATGCGTAGCCTAAGAAGGCTCAACTTTAGGTCTTTCGCAATGTAGTTGCGCGACAACGTAAAGTCGATGATCGCATCCAACTGCTCCGAGACCTCCATCACCTTAGGAAGGGTTTCCCGCATCCTATCCATGGCCCGGATGAGTCCTGGCCCATCCATGGCCACGCCTAGCTTGGTGCCACCTGCCTCCGATGCCGTAGCACTACCGCAGGTGTTGCTCACGCCCGATCCCACCGTTTTACGCGGTGGGGACCTCGCTAGGCCGCCTTTAGCGAACGGATTCGCTCTCTCTTGGGTCTTTTTTGTTTCCTCCATGTTGTTGGGTCCCCCTCCAGCCGCTATCCAAGCCCACGTGGAGTAGTCGCTATTGTGATCCCATGGTTATCTATGCAAGCAGGGAGGCCATGCGAGGGTTGACACGGCCCTTCATGGGGAACCGTGTTCAGAGCCGGATCAGCGCAAGACAGGTATAGGTCATCTGAGCCTACTCCCGCCCGACTGGCGAGGTCGGGCGGTGGAGAAGGGAACGTACTGGAGGCCTGCCAGGGTTTTAATGGGACGGAGACGACCTGTGCCGCGGGAACCTCGCCATTTCCTACTCGGTGTCACCCGGCAGTACTGAGGGAGACGACACAGGCGCCAGCCCGAATACAACGGTACCACTCGTGAATCTTTTCGCAGCCAGTTGCCATAATTGGGGTTTTACTGGCATCCACCCCAATGCGTCGTATGACGCTCCCTCCGTAGTTCGTTTAGCCGTTAAGGGGAGCTTAACGTTTCCAAGGTGCACCGCAGGGAGGCGAACTACATTGTGTGTGTGTATGTGTGTGTGTGTGTGTGTGTGTGTGTGTGTGTGTGTGTGTGTGTGTGTGTGTGTTTTTGTGTGTGTGTGTGTGTGTGTGTGTGTGTGTGTTTGTGTGTGTGTGGGTGTGCGAGTACATTCGATGGTAACTTGACCTTCCAACGTAATGAAATACAGCAGGCCGTTCATTCATCGTCGCTATAGCAACTACCGTTACGAAAAGCATGATGGAACTCAAAGAACCAATGTTGTCAGTTATTTTCTCCCTCATTTTTCTATTTTTTAGCGCAAATGACAGAAAATATAATGATTTTTCCGTCAGAAAATATAATTTATCCAGAATAAATTTGATATATCATTAATTTGCTATTTATTAATATTTCATATTATTATTATTATTATATCGCCGTTCAAAATGCATGAGCAATCACCTCTAGGAATGCACAATAACTTTAAAGAATTTATTAATACGCCATTATCAAACAAACTGGACCCAATGAAAACAGCAAACAGGGTAAGGAAAGAATCCTTTTTCGCACTTGCATCGTATCGTTTACTCAACTGGTATATTACGTCTTATTATTTGGTATTGGTAACTTGGTTTAAACTGAAAGAAGATATTAATTATTAGTAAGTGAGCTTACATGAGCAGCTTCGTTTAATTTTCCGGTGAAATATCAACTTGAATATTACTCAAACCGTAGGACTTCGGCTTTTGGTTAGTGTTGCTTTTTTCTTTGTGTTATTACGGACCTCAAGATAAGTAATCAAATTGAATTAAATTTAGGAAAACAAATAAAGTCCACAGTCCATATAATCGCGTATACAGAATCACAGTGAAAATGAGAAAAGTGATCAACACCAGGTACTTGGTGAGAACTGTACCCATCCCACCAGATGGTAACTGTCTCTTTTCGTCAATAGTGCATCAATTAACGGGTAAGCTCCTTAAACTAAAATTTAAATTTTCAAATATTTATAAAAATTATACAAACTACCACACCGTCGCATTTTAGACCTACATTTTTTGCACGGAACCCATCAAGAAGCAGTACGAATAATGCGTCAAGAAGGTGTGGCATTCATTAAAGCACACAGAGATAAATACCGGAACCACATTATCACTGAGGCAATAGGTAGAGGACAAGAATGGCCTGAACTTGAATAACAATAAAATATCTTGATAGATAAACACATTGATGAACTGAAAAAAAACGGAGTATGGGGAGGTTCAGAAGTGATTGCAGCACTCCGGGACATGCTAGGAATTACCATTACGGTTTTTACTGAGCAGTTTGATCCCTTACATTTCCAGGGAGATGACGATGCAGAAATCGTCAACATCTTTTACAACGGTGTGGATCATTACGAAAGTGTGATTGAAAGTGCTGATCTTCAATCAGACAGGTTTAGAGAGGCAACCGAAGAGGAAGCCAATGCCGATTTGCGAGGCCGTCTAACTAAGTTAGACGGCAGGCTGTTGGTGCATGCGAAACGTCCTTGGCTCAGTTCAGAGGTGACTCAAGGATCAAGTAACGGACCGAATTTGAATATATTAGTATCTGACAGACGAGCTGCTGATGTGAACTATCGATATTTTGAGAGCAAAGCAGATGTATTAAAGAGCTCAGTTCTTCTAGAAGCAAGAAATAGCGAGTCTTTTCCAACGCAAAGTTGCTCAGGGTTAAAGAGACGGGATGGAATATCGGATCAGAAGCTAAGCGACGGAGGTTCAAAACCCAGCGGTGACATGGGCTGTGACCGGATCAAACTGAAGGCGCAATGTAACAAAGACAGTGAAGGGGAGCGGGTAGGATTTAGGATTTTGGATCCGATACGTCACGGCGCATCAGATAGGGATGCAGAACATCTCGGACTCGAAGAGTATGACGGCAAAAGATCAACGGATATTGATGTACTAGAATCGAGCGACCGTCCACGGATTACAGCCAAAGTGGGTGCTAATCCTGAACTGAATAATACGATTACTGACAGCACTTACATTCGACACGACTCAGAATCCAATAAGGAGATGTATGAAGTTGAACTACAAGTACCATACTCTGATTCCATTAAGCAAACCCGCTTGAATGTGGCCACTATAAATTGTTCTGGTTGCTCAACAAGTAGTAAAAGGATTGACATTGACTTGGAACTTGTTGAACAAGAAGTGGATATATTTGGAGTTCAAGAAACGCGAGTAGCGTGGGAACTAATGGAAACTAAAAATTACATATGGCATTGTAGTCCATGTGACCACAAAACAAGTCACCGAGGAGTCGGGATATTAATCAGAAAAAGTACCTGCATAAACCCTACGAACTTCTAGGGTGTCTCTGAAAATATATGCACCGCATGGGTGGAAAAAGGTGACATCCGTATGAAAATCATAGTGGTTCGCATCCCCTCGGATAGTAGAATGCCTGGAACATTTGCATAGCTCTCAAATATTTTGTTGAAGATCCCTCCGGAGGACAATTTCATGATATTAGGTGATTTCAATGGTCATATTGGATATGAGGATATTACGGAGGACCTTCATCATCTTGTAGGCAAACAGCTCTTACACAAAGAAAGTAACGAAAATGGCTTATCCCTACTATAACTCGCTCTACATTTTAAACTAGTCATTGCAAACAGTCTAGCTAGATCACAATCTGTACTGACGACATGGTCAAATAAAATGGTTTCATCACAAATTGATCACATTCTACTTCCATACGAGGCTCAAATACGAATAAAAGAGAAAAGTATCAGGGCTATCTGGACAAAGAGGTTCCAATCGGACCACAAGCTAATCTTAGCAACTGTTAGAAATCTTTCTTACTCGGTAAAAACCCACCAGAGATCAACGGCAACCAACCGCCAATTGAATGTGAAACTGCTGGCAAACGACTAATTCAAAACCGATTATGCAAACTCTTTGAGAGGAAAAATAAATCGCCTCAATGACTCATCAAACACGGAATTATATTGGAATGGAATGAAGAACACCATTACAGAAGCTGCACCACAAACCATTCCTAGGGAGAAGAAACCACCGATGTCTCCAAAAACCCGCAAGGCATATTCAAATTTGCAGAAGAAACTAAATCGGCTAAAGCGTTTCTCAGATGTTGATTATTGTCGGGTTGAAGTGACAAGGGCTAGACGTGAATTTGAGCAAACCAAACGTGAGCATATCTGGAAAACTTGGAGAGAGTTCTTCAGGAACATAGACAGTGCAGAACCATACCAAAGGCTGAGGAAAACGTTCGAATTCCTAAAGCTTAACAAGAAACAAAAGTGTCGAAAGTCGGTTCGGAATAGTGTTACACAATTTATATGGCTGGAGTCATTATACGAATCCGTGGTGGAGGGCCAAAACATCCCATTGTTGCCTGAATCAGTTAATGAAATTCCCGCGCCATGCAGTAAAGAGATTCAGGAAATTTTAAATGGATTCAAAAATGGGACGTGTCCCGGCTCTGATGGAATCAACGCGGAACTTCTGAAGAACGCGCCAAAGGAGTTTGTGGACGAAATGCAAAACATTATCGAACAGATCTGGAAAACGAATGCAGCACCAGAGGAGTTTACCAACACTATACAAATTCCGATCCAAAAAAAAAACTATAAGGGACAGCCCAATGGGGTTGTACGCAAAGTTGACGTAGGACTACGCAGCAATCGAATTCCCATACACGTCAGTGCCATCCGCTAATTGATTTAAGTCAGTCCTGAAAAGGGCCAAGAAAATTCTATTGTACACTCTTTAGAAAGCATTTGGTGGCTCTTAATTATGATACGGCCCCGGTTGTATTTTCTACGATGGTTGAGAGGGCCACTATCTCTAACGCGTAGAAGATAGTTATGGATTTGTTGGTTCATTGGTTGTTCAACGCGCTTTGCTATTTATTCCAGGACGCGGCGTTTAAAGCAATCCCATGTTCAGCCGGGCGCGGTAATGGAAATTTCAAACAGCCCAAGAGAAAATGTTAACCAAATAAACTCTCTAATTGGAAAATTGATTTGGTCGTCTTGAAAAGGACGGATTAAGTTGACGGGGGAGAAACAGTTCGCGATTGAACTTGGGCTTTCTTTTTTGGTTCATCTCGTGGGATGATTGATTCTTGTCTCGTTGTCACGGGCGGCTTTTTCCCGCCAAATTGTAGGCTTCAGCAGCCATGTTCTTCGCAGCGAGGTTGACGGGAGCATCGGCAACAACAGCCAACTGCAACAATGTTTCTCTGGGCAACGACTGCTCGCCGCCGCCAACTGCGATCCTAAGACCACTGCACAGCATAACGACTGTCGTAAGACTGAATCAAAATGTTCTGCTAAAAGCTATGAGGTAAAGGGGTCGGATGTTAGTGCACAAAATAAGGCGGTACCAACGAAGGCAATGTGATACAAATTGCACCAAAGGGGACGAAATTCAGTTATTGCGCCACAATAATTAGTTTTAATTACTGCACGCTAGACGGATGATTTTCTTAACAGAAATATGCCTTAATTATTTGCTATCACCAGCAACTAACCCGCTATGCACAACTAGGAACTACAACGAACTCAACCACATGGTCGGTCTGAAGTGTCGCAGTTCGGTTCGAATTATCCGTTCTAGAATTTCGTTCGTTGGTTGTTCAACGTTCTTTGTCATTTACTCCGGGACGCGGCGTTTAATTAATGCTATGTTCAGCCGGGGTGCGGTGATTGAAATTAATTTGAAACAGCACAAGACGAAATTTTAACCAAATAAACTCTTTAATTGGAAAATTGATTTGGTCGTCCTGAAAAGGACGGATTTAGTTGATGGGGGAGAAACATGGTTCGCGATTGAACTTGGGCTTTCTTCTTGGTATTCTTGGTTCAGCTACTCGTCGTTGCGGGTGGCCATCTTCAGGTGACGTGGGATAGTTGATTCTTGTCTCGTTCTCAGGGGCGGCTTTATCCCGCCAAATCGTAGGCTTCAGCAGCCATGTTTCTCGCAGCGAGGTTGACGGGAGCATCGGCAACAACAGCCAACTGCACCAACCCTCTCTGGGCAACGACTGCTCGCCAGTGCTGCTGCCGGCTACGATCCAACTGCAGAACCTACTCTGCACAGCTCCACGACCACCGAAAAACTATTTCAAAATGCGAAGGTGTACCCGTTATATAACATTCATGGCTGCCTAGGAGACGTTCGTTACTTAAATATGAAATCTGTGCTAGAAAAGTACTGTGTATTTGGTTAATTTACTCTGAAAAAATCGACATTATAAGACATTACCTTATATTTGCGTTCATTTCAATAGTTGAATGTTATAAATCAATAAATTTAAATATTGGAATCGAAGCGTAGAAAATGTCCCGGTCGATTGGTGAAAACATTTTGTAAATCGATCGTGAAATGACTTAGTTATTAACGTTCAAAACCTATATATTTTTTGTGACGCTCCAAATTTTCGCAATTCGAACGTGTACCCCAGTATTGAAAACACAGACGTAGTCCTACGTCAAAATGCACCAAAAGAAGCTACAGATTTTCGCAAAATTACCTTTTGTAATGTTTCATATAAGGTCATTGCGACTTATATATTAAGAACGCTTGACGACTCTATGAAGGAGCTGCCAGCTTACCAAACAGGATTTTTGAAAAACAGATCTGTGGAGGACCACATCTTCACATCAAAACGAGTAACAGAAGAATTCTGGAACCATGGGGTCACTGTCTATGCACTTTCTCTGGATATAAGGCAAGCATTTGATTCAGTAAGCCATGTATCAGTTATTGAGGCTCTCCAATCGTTGAACGTATCAAACTATTTGATAAATAGAGTAATAAATTTAGGTCTTAAAGAAAAGACCTGTCTCCAGTGGCAGAGTCAAAGAACCCCTAGAGTTACAAAAGGTAAGGGTGTAAAACAAGGCTGTCCCCTTTCTCACGACTATTTACAGTAGTACTTCACTGGATTTTGAAAAAATTGAAATCACCCGGAAGTTCAACAGGCGCATGGGCGGCAACTGAGAACACCACTAATCTTGGCCTATGCAGATGACCTCATGATTATTTGCAGAAGTATCGAGGAACTTGACAAGATCGTAGGAACATTAAGAGTTCTGCTTCAGGAAGTGGGGCTATTGATCCATCCTGACAAATCCGAACTGCTAGTTCGAGATCCGTCCTCAACAAAAGCAGCAGTGGAAAATATTTTCAGCTTCAGTGGAATGCAAATGACTTCTAAGACTTCTTGTATGTACTTAGGAATTTATCTAACGGCCACGGTTAATCGACCCTTGTCAGTAAAACAAAGATGCTGGCAGGATGTTAAAGTATCCAAAGCAATTCTTTCGTTTCTAGTAAAAAATACAGTACCTTGGGACATTGGAAGACAAATTTACCACTCTGTGGTAGTACCTACGGTTATGTTTGGTCTCAACGCAATGTCCTTGACGTCCCGAAACAGGAGATCATTGCATCATTTTGAAAGGAAAACAGTCCAAGAATGGTACACAGCATGTGGGGGTGTAACGAAGGTATCTACGAGTAAGCTACTACAAAACCGTACGATAGTTAAAAAGATAAAGCTAAGTAGGATTTCTTATTGGGGACATATAGTTAGAAGACAACAAAACCACTTACTACAAGCCGCATACAGCTTTAATCTTGAAGGTCCTAAAAGAAAATGCCAACCATGTGACACATGGAATGAAACCCTAGACAAAGATCTAGCTTCGTTGGGAAAGTCTAGAGCAGATTATGAAGGACTTTTACAAGAAAAATGTAAGCTTAAGAAAGAAATATGTAAACTCTACGCAGTCGAAGACGTATCAGATAACGAAGAATCTCTTGACAGAACATAGATGGTTAAGTTTATACTATAAAGCAGCATCTGCTAAACATATTTATGAGTATGCTAGCTCATCTAAAACAATGCTTTATGTATTATCTCTTCTCACCTGCCTGCTTCTAACCTGGTTTGTATTTCTCAAGTCCGATTTCGAAGTTTGCATATATTTTGCTTCTATTTTATACACGGGTTTCTGTGTTTTTGCTTCATTTTATTAATCTGTTCTACACAAAAAAAAATATATATATATATAAATAAAAATAAAAATAAATCATTATATTATATCATAATAAATTTTCAGGGTGTGAAATTTCAACTACTATGAATAAATTAACTAAAATGCTGTTCAATTCTGCTGCGTTTGTACTGGACTAGATGAGATTCGATTAGTGACCAACAAGTGGGTGTCATCATTTAAACCTATGAGATCCACCACAAATGAGTATAGCAGTGCAAGGAAACAGAACAGCACATAGACATTTTAGATGTACTATTATTTTTATATTATTTCATTTTATTTCTATTATTTTTATATTATCATCCGTGGAGTTTCTAAGTTTTGTAAAATATTTTTTTATTTCGTGGCTATATTAGCATTGTCTGAACGTTTAGGTTCATGATGGATGCGCAAACCTTCTACAATCGCAGCAGGACAGCAGTCTGCAGACCCATGTAGTTATTATCATTTTACATTACAATATCCCTTCACTTTATTTTGTATACTGTCCTATATGACATTGTATATTGATTTTACATTTTTATTGTTATTACCATTTTTATCATTACTCGGATATTTATGATATACTTTAATATCATTTCAGTATCTTTACCTCGGAGCGTATGGTACGGTATGTCCACGCATCCTTCCTCCCCTGTAGATTCACAAAATGCGTTGTAATTCAAATCTATTTATTTGAATCCAATTCATTTTACAGAATCATCTTTTGCGGTAAATGCAACGCAGTAGGCCTGGCCGCTTTGACGCTTGTTTCATGTCTTTGATATGCTGCAAGCATCAATATTGACAAAAAAAATAATTGGGCGTCATCTAACCCAATTATTTCCAGGATGCTTTCTCGTACTGGCTGCGTTTGTATTAGATTAGATTAGATAAAATAATTCATCTGACAATAGGAAGTCTAAATGAATAAAAATAAACTAATAAAACCACGTATCTATTTGAACGAGTTCAGAATTGTTCTTATACGATTCGCGAAACGTCCAGATGGCTCATTAAACTCAAAAAGCTCTTCAACTGCAGTAAACGCACGAATACATGCCGAAATCGGTGCATTGTATCCAAACACAGTTCGGTGAAAACTTGCTTGCAGCAACATAGAGTTCCGTAAGGTTCTGTTCGGTACACGAAAGTTCAACATAGAAAGTAGTTCAGGAGCATCAGCTTCACCATGCAACAATTTATCAATGAACAACCACTGCTGTAATTTCGACGTCGTTACAGCGTGTCCAAACCCAGTAGTCAGCATCTATCAGGATACGGTGGCAAGTTGTCAGGATCTCGCCACGGCAAGTTTTTCAGAGCCAAACGAATAAATCGAATAAACGAATAAACTCGTTCGATTCTGAGGCACCACGTGACCTGGTAAGGCTGCCATACCACCGACGCGTTTTCCAAAATTGGACGGACATGTGCGCAACAAAATTGGACGGACAAGTGACTTCCAGCAGTGTGGGTCCGAAAAACCCATCGCCACCTTGGAAATAAAGCCCAACTGTCGAGTTGCTTTTGATATGATCGCAGAACGGTATAGTTCGAAATTCATTTTTGAATCCAGTTGAACACCCAGATCAGTAACACTGGTAACTCTACTAAGAGTATTTCCGTCAATGTAAAGGGTGTATTCGATAAAAATGGCACACACATATATACTCATCAAAATTAAACTGATTATCGGATTTTCTTGAAATTTTCAGGGAATAAAGAACTACTAATGAGTTTTGATTGACAACATTTGTTTTATTCAATTTCGTCTCCCATCCCGAATGCCCGCACCTTCCTTTTCACTCCACCCATCAAATTTTGTACAACCGATTTCCCAGTGTTTTTGTTGTTTTTACCCAAATTTTCTTCAATTCTAGCTCTGTTTTTATAGTTTTGGGATGTTTGCGAAGTTCCGTTTTCATAAATGCCCAGAATTTTTCAATTGGACGAAGTTCCGATGAATTTGGTGGGTTCATATCCTTTGGCACAAAATTGACTCCGTTGGCTCGGTACCACTCCAATACGTTTTGAGCGTAGTGGTAGGATGCTAGATCAGGCCAAAACAGAGTTGATCCTTTGTGCTTCTTAATGAATGGCAAGAGACGCTTCTTAAGGCACTCTTCCGTGTAAATCGCACCGTTTATTGTTCCGGAAGTGATGAAGGGAGCACTTATTTCACCACATCCGCAAATCGCCTGCCAGATTAGAAACTTCTTTGCAAATTTCGATAGTTTCTTCTTTCGAACATCCTCCGGAACATCGAACTTCGACTTGGCAACGAAATATTCTTGCCCAGGAAGTTGACGGAAGTCGGCCTTGACGTATGTTTCGTCATCCATCACGATGCAACCGGATTTGGTGAGCAGCTTCGTGTAAAGTTTCCGGGCGCGGGTTTTCGCAGTGATCTTTTGTTTTTCGTTCCGGTTTGGGGCTTTTTGCACTTTGTAAACATGTAATCCAGCACGCTTCATGGTTTTCTGCACAAAACCGACTGACACCTTAGACTTTTTAGCGACATCTCGAATTGACATGTTTGGACGGTTCTTGAATTGTTGTACGACTTTCCTGGCCATTTTACTGTCCATTGAACCACTTTTACGACCACTCCCCTCCTTCCTTTGGACACTCAGATGCTCCTTGAAGGTTCTTATTACACGAGACACAGTTGTATTTGCAATTCCAAGCCTTTTAGCAATCCACCGGTGAGACGCCCCTGGATTTTGATTGTGAGTGCACAAAATTTTCTCACGGACAATTTCTTGTTTCGACGACATGACTGGAACTACTGAATGTATAACTATGAAACTTGGCAGATGTAAATAATACACTATGGATAAGATCTACTCAAATTTCTAGGTTTTTTACTCAAACGATTCAAAAGTTACAGAAGATCTTCTGTGTGCCATTTTTATCGAATACACCCTTTAGTAGTCAAACAGAATTGGATTTTCCATACGGTGAAACGTGTTAACCTGACATTCATCCACGCTAAGTATCAGTTCGTTTCTCTGACACCACTCAGAAAATGAGCTTAACAATTTTTGCAGAAGTAAGCAATCTTCTTGCGTGCGCACCACGATGTACAACTTTAAATCATCAGCATAGATCACTTTGAAACCTTCGCCCAAAATCAAAGCAACATCATTGAAAAACAAAATAAACAATAGCGGTCCGAGATTGCTACCTTGCGGAACTCCTGACTTGTTAGAAAAAGGCCGAGATGCACAACCGCCTATATTCACCCTCAGCTCACGATCCGAAAGGTAGGATTCAAACCAACACAGCAAAAAATAATTAATTTTACATGCCATGTGCTTGAAACTATGATTTGCTTGAACTTTCAGTTTAAAATCTTTTAAAATGTTAAAACTCTCAAATTTACACGATTACTTGATTAATTTTCACCCGGTATGTATTTTTTTTTCTCGCGGTGTAAAATCGTAACGAAAGGCACCTTTTTTTTCAACAACATCACCTATAAATTTACATGCTCGTGTAAATTGACATAAACCTGTACCAAAAATCCAACATGGCCGATAGATAGGCTTTAGTTTTAGTTTTCAAACGTCGGCGTCTTGCTTGTGTCCTTTTCGTGAAGAAGAAAATGTCCGACATAACCAATCCAGTGTAAGTGTTGTGAAATCGGTTTTCGAAGTGTATCACTAGTAAAATCGGAATGTATTTTTGATGAGTTAGTATGTTCAGTTTTGGTGCTGCACCATGTCTGGCACATGACTGCACTTTGTTTTGTGAGCGAAAACACTGTTTCTTCAAACGAGCGCTACGAAGTAACATTAATTTTGAAAACCTTGTGAAATTCTGCGCTGAACAACATCAGTTTCACCAAGCTTTGTTGAGCCAAGACAATTATTCACGTTTTCATAGGCAATTTATGGTATCAAAATTTGTAGAATCTTATTCAAATCTCCCTGAGACCATCAAACTGGAACTGGATAGGCATGGCCTGCTTAGCAACGATACTATCTACGAAACATTTTACTGTGGCTACAATTACATGAGAAATGATTTTTTATGTCTTTATCATGATGGTTTTGGAGAGCGTTTCTATGCGTTAAAAATCACGCTTTTGTTATTTGTCAAATCTTCTGAGAAAATAATTGTATTTGGACTAAAATATCCTGCGTTTTAATCAGTTAATAAATTTACAAACATACACTGAAAAAGGCACACAATATTTGTTTATACAACACGCGATTCCACTGATTTTACCAACTTTAAACCGTGAAAAGTATAGTTGAAATGGAAAAATTAATAATTTACAAAGTGTCCGATGCATCTCCCCTGAATCGGTTGGCACTACCAGCCTTTAATAATATGACCAGTCTTTTGGAGCAAGGTAAGCAAAATACATTAATTTATGGATATTCAACCAATTCTAAATCATATTTGTCATCAATAGGATCAATCGCCTTTGAGAAGAAAATCGATAGTGTATATACCGAGGCCAAAGGATGTAAAATGACTACGGACTTAGCGTTGACTGCTTTTCAAAACAGTCTCTTAATGTTGCCCGGAGTTGATTAGTCGTGGACACCAAACCTCTTCTACGCAATGAACACAAATGCAGAAAATATAACTTCAGGTATATTATTGGAATGCTCTGGGATAATTATTTCTCCTTCAAACATTTGAGTCTTCACAAAACTTAGAAATCGGTTTACCTTAAACTAAGCTTAACTGTTATGAAACATACATATTCATTGATACATACCAACATCTATTCATGATAGTGATAACATGGGAGGAATATTCTAAATAGATTAATGAGATGAGAAAATTTATAATTCAACAAATTGGTGTGTTATGCGCCCGATTGTATACTACCTTCATATGCCGTCCGCTCGTTTTCAACTTTTTTTTTTCTTTTTTTTACGTCGGCCTATCTCCTCACATGGTGACAATCACCGACGCCAGGGACACGACTCCACCACCTGGACCCTACCTAACGACTCATGAATGAATATGAGCCGGGACCAACGGCTTTACTTCCCTTCCGAAGGAAGACGTGACCAGATTTTTTCGCCTCAGAAAAACCACCGACGTCGACTGGGATTGAACCCAGACCCACTGGGGTGCCAAGTAGCAGTCACGCTTACCACTACACCACCGACGCCGGCACGTTTTCAACTTGTATCTTTCAATTTTGATAACCTGCCGTTACGGTAAACGGAACTATCAATGCTTTCTCTTCATTTTTCTTAGTTCCTAGAGCCTCTCATGTTGATGGGAAATTATCTGCTTCTGACAAATTTCATCATTAGATATCGTTACCCCACGCATTGGGAGAATACAACAAAACAACAATCAAAATGTAAATATGCTAGTTCTGTTCCAAGCCTCATGTGCAAACTTCAATCGCGCTTTAATTTTACCTGCATTGATATTTACAGGCATGTAAATATAAAACTAATTGAATATAACATTAATTTGCATGCTCCTGTTTATGTGTTTATTAATTGAAAATTACAAAATAATTTTAACTGTGTAGCTTTTTGTAGCATCTCTCAACTATTATCTCAAACAACTTCGAGACGGCTGACAAACTCGTTATGCCTCTATTGCTTCCAGATACGAGGAAACTTTGCTTGCTTGAGTGAACGATTGAAAATAACACACAATGGTTGTGCTAAAACGGCAATACAACGACAGAATTCAACTGCATGCAAACCATCAAGGCCTGGAACAAACGAACGTTTCAACCTTTTTGCAGTCATTGAGACCATTTCTGGATTTACATATAAAAAACTCCAAGGTCAACACAACTAACGGGAACATCACGTGTGGCTTCTTCGATTTCCAATATTGAAGCAGGGTCCGTTGCAAATACGGACGGAAAATGCTCAGCAAATAACTGACTAAACTCTGTTGCAGACGCTGCAATCGTGTCGTTCAAACAAACGTTCGTTGGAATCGTTGCGCTTTTTCGTTTGGTATTAACAAACTTCCAAAAACTTTAAGGGTTTATTCTCAGACTCATTTGCTCACGCAAAACGTAAGATTTATATAGCGTGGCATTTAAAAATCGGTACGCATTGCTGGCTTGTTGATAATTTCTTTTGTTGCTAGGCGTTCGATGACGTCGAATTTCCGTTGGCAACTGTTACGCGTGTTCAAGCATTTCGTGACCTAGGTGTTACTGTAGATACGAATCTCCGGTTCAATGAGCATATTAGCACAACTACCGCAAAGGCCTTTGCAGCACTGGGATTTATCCGTCGCAATACAAGTGGTTTCACCGATATATATGCTCTCAAGGCGCTGTATTGTTCGATCGCTCGTTGCATCAAAGAGCATGCTGTTAGTGTGTGGTCGCCTCATCACATCACACAGGCTATTTGTTTTTGACCTTGTTGAAGGTAGTGTTGATTCCCCGGCGCTGTTGCAAAACATCAACTTTTATACACCTTCTCGCCATCTTCGTGACCGTGGTTTATTTGTCGTTAGTCGCTACAGAACTGCTTATGGGCAAAACAACCCTTTTGATAACTGTGTTAGATCGTTTAACAATGTGAGTGCTGTTTTTGATTTCAATATGTCTAAATGTTTGTTTAAAAATAGAATTAGAAACCTTGGTTAAGTACCAGTCTGTAAAGTTTTTTTAGTTCGAGATGAAAAAATAAATAAATAAATGGTGAAGAACACTTCAGATTATGCACTGAACATAGCTAATGTAAAAAGTCTGTTTCAAAGTTCAATAACATATTATAGCTGAAAGAGATATAACCTGACCTCATCTATTAACATCATCTTGAAATTATGAGCTGTGTCCATTTGTATACTCTCGTAGAGGATTATCTTAACAACGAAACAGCGGTATGAATTTATAAGGTTTCCAGTTAAGGTGGCATCATGTAAACATAATTTTGACAAGATGAAAACAATGTAAATAAACTTCAGGATACGAAGAAACATACTGATCGGCTTGGCTATTCGGTCAATGGAAACATAATTACCTCGGTAGCTTAAATGCTATTAAAGATTGCACGGAATCAAATTGGCTGTAACTCTTCATAATAGCCCAGAATCTCTCTATCAGTCTGAGCTGGGGACAGTTTGGTAGGTTGAGTTCTTTTGGTATAAACTGAATCCCGTTGGTTTCATACCACTGTAGCACTGTTTTACTGAAATGACAGTTTGCAAGATCTGGCCAAAACATGACAGGTTCATTGTGGGATCTGATGACTGGCAATATTCGCTTTTGGAGACATTCCGTTCTGCACAGCTCTGAATTAAATGTCTTATCAGTGTTGAAAATCTTGGTCTTCCTAACGCAGCTACAGATGCCTTGCCAAATCATGTTCGTACGTGCAAATTTATCTGCAAACAAAAACTTTAATTTGGCAGGAATATCTCCCCGAGCCGTACCCAAGTAAATTTTTTGTCCCGGTAGCTGTTTGAAATCGGCCTTTACATAGGTTTCATCATCCATAAGGCGACAGCCATTGAATTTTGAACACCTGATCATACATGGTTGTCTACAGGCACGGTACGGCTTGAAGCCTTCCCGGAGACGAATCCGTTGCACGGTACTGCGTGGGGCGCGAAACTTTTTGACCAAATCACGGTCTGAGATGTTGGGGTTTGCCTTAATGTTCTTGATGACATTGTTCCGCAGTTGATGGTTGACAGTACCCGCCCGACGCTTGCTTTGAGGCTTGCGATCCGTCGACAAAGTTTCTCTGTACTTTTTCAAAACACGCCATACGGTATTTCGGGAAAACCCAACACTTTAGCAAGTTTTGGCCCAGACCACCAAGGGTTTTCCAAATGATTGCGCACAATTATTTTTCTTCTTTCTTCTTCCATGTTGTATTTCTCTGAAACACGTTCGAACTGCACCGCGAAAAAAAACTTCTGATGTTGTTATTGTTATAAGGAAAACATAAGATGTCAAAGTTTACAAATCCGACCACTAGGGACGCTGTAGGAATCAAAAATGTTTGTTTTAATTCTACATGGGCCACATCTTAATCCTTTTCTGTGCTGTTCGTATTTGCTCTGTAAGTAGGTAAAGGGTGTACGGAATCAAATTGCGACACACACAAATATTCTGCTTTACACTACTCATAAGGTCCTGTACAACATTTGGACCAACTTTTTTTGGCGTGGCAATCCATTTTTTCTTCATATCTTCCTCCAATTTCACTTCCTAAGGATGCTTCCGAAGTGCTTGCTTCATGATGGCCCAGTACCGGTGCGTTCGGGGGGTTGAGATGCTTCGGCACAAAATTGACCTCCCTAGCCTTGTACCACTCCAAAACCTCTTTCGAGTAATGGCACGAGGCTAAATCCGGTCAGAATCCGGCGTAGGACCATATTGTGAGCTCAGAAGAGGAAATAGACGCTTTTGGAGGCATTCCTTTAGCTACACCTGCCCATTGACCGTTTCAATTGTCACGAATAGGGCGCTCCACTTTCCACATCAGCAAATTGCTTGCCAAATCATATTTTTTTGGCAAACTTTGACATCTTCTGCTTTCTAACGTCCTCAAGGACATCGGATTTATGATGAGCAGTGAAAAACTGGAGCCCCGGAAGCTGCCGGAAGTCTGCTTTTACACACGTCTCATCATCCATAACGAGACCATGTGCCCAGGTAACCAATAAGCATTAGCGTGTGCATTAAATCAACCCTAAATCTGCATTTCAGATGTTACAAACATTATATTAGCATTATATCAGCATCTCGAATTCCTATCTGTTGTAAAGTTGCATTTCAAATGCTGTTTAAATGCTTGTAGCCTGTAACAAGCATTTCGAATGCCAAATAGCATTAATGAAGCATTATCATAGCATTGCAGTAAATCAGCCGTATATTGGGCCAACAGTTGCATTTATGTTGCATTTAAGGCGACTAAATTGTTTGATAGGCTGCCGTAAAGACGCTTTGGAACTGCTTATTGGTTACCTGGGTGGTTTCGTCAACATCTGGGTGTAGAGCTTCAGTGCACGTGTTTTACATACCGTATTCTGCCGTTCATCGCGATTAGGCGCCTTTTGGACTTTGTACATGTGTAGTCCTTCTTCGCCACATCTCGAACTAACCTATTGGGATTCCTCATGAAAACTTGTACTACCCGCTAGTGATCCTTAATACTGTAAGGAGATCCATTTTTGTCACTTTTTTCTTTCTGATCGATGGTCAAACGTTCATGGTACCGATTTAAAATACAAAACACCGTAGAATGTATCATTCCCCGCTTCCTGCTGATGATACGATGAGAAAGATCCGGATTTTCGAGGTACGTGCGCAACATTTCTTTGCGCCGCTGCTGTTCTTCTGGCTCCATCTTTGCAACAATTGCACATCTGCTAGTGAATCTTCACAGCGTAAATAAATACACATTGAACTAATTCCACCCAAAATTTCAATAGAAAATACCCAACGGGTAAAAAGTTACAGCCAGTGGTGGTGCAATTTGATTCCGTACAACCTTTATTCAAACTTATTAGAAATTGCGCGATCGCTGTTTAATGATTTTTTGATCCAATTTAATTACTGCACGGTGTTGAATTCATGAAAGTAACAAACATAATTTATGTCATGTAGTAGACGAAGTTGAAAAGTTTGGTCCTCTATCAACGCTCTCTGCATATCCATTTGAGAATTGCTTGCATTCATAAAATTTCTTTTATTCAAACAGGTCCTTATTCATAAGCTCAGGTAGCAGGTCGCATCACAGAAAGCATGCAAACATATGAGTTTATCAATATCCTTCAACATCATAAGTCATCAGCCATTACCACTGTAGCATTTTCAAAAATGATTAAAACCACTTCAGGTTATTTTGCTATAAAGCAAATTATGTCGTCTAAAACGAACTATTTCGAAGAACCATTTAGATCGTCTTATCTTCACATACACAAAGCAGTACATACGTTCTCCGAAATGTGGATTATTAATATAGACTGCATTTTTTGCGAATTAGTTGCAATCCCTAGAGAAGAATGTGTGGTATTTATACCGCTTATACATACTTTTAATTGAAAAATTAATTTAATACTTTGGTTTTTTTAATTCAATTAAAAGCACGAATGAGTTTTCATTGTCACATTCAACAATTCTTAACATAGAAAAAAAAGATTAAAATCGCAAAGCAGTTCAAACACTCGTGAATAAAGAAAAATAAACAGATCATATCATGTAATCATGCGAGGTGTCCTTCGAACTCATGTTCATCTCTTCATCGTCGTCATCGTGTTCAATGTCACCTTCATTTGCTACTTGATCCGTTGTCTCATCTTAAGAATCAAGCTCATTCTCTTCAGCACTGTCGGTTTGAACTGTATTGTCTAGGTCAAGAGGATCTTCGCATTTCATGTTGTTTATAGTTTTGTCGCCTTGTAGTAGTCGCTTTGTCCTTTTCTGTTTCCAGCGTATTTGATGGTTCCACTTTTCTAATGTATGTATGTATGTATGTATTATGTCTGTTTGTCTCGCTAGAACATATGATTAATTCATACATGGCATCAATACCTCTCAATAAATAATTGTGGATTAAAATATTTTATTATTATTTCAGATTTTAAATAGCATCAAGCACAATGAAAACAAATAAAATAAAAAAGGAAGAAAAACAGCATCAAGAATCCATGTCAATATCTGATTCTGAAAAAGAAGTTGAATCGAAGTTCGGCACAGCAATGTTCTGGGATTTGGCAATACATTTGATCATTGCTAAGAACTTCTTCCCTTCTTTCTTTTTCTGTTCCGACTCTCGAACAAAGCGCTCTGACATATACTGTTGCGAGTACTGTTTTCGTCGTGTGTTTCCTCCTCTAGCTGGCTCCACAAGGGAGCTTGAGTATTCTGCATCCGGGCTGGTTATGGTTATCCTGACTCAGAACTTGAAACAACTGCATTTCGACTAGACCATGATGGCCAAGAGGATGGCCCGGCATGATTAAGTTCATCGTGATGGGAAGAGGCACCCCCATTAGGTGTGTTGTGCGAATTTTGATTCATAATCCCGCAACTATTCACACCAAATGGAGGGTTGATTGTATGTTGCGTAGACATGAAGTCGTGAAGCTGGTTAAAGTGCTCCCAGTCTTTCTCCCCGTTCTCCGTAGCTTCGCCAGTGGGAGGTCAAACAAATAAATGTAAAAAGAATACGTTAGGGGTTTGATTATTTGTTAAAGTGCTTCACATACACATACCTTGTATTTTGTGGTTAAGTTGGACCACTTGGTTTTGATCTGTTGAATCGTGAACGCTCCCAGGTCAGCGTTTGTATTGTACTGTAAAAAAAATTGAACATGGATATGAGTTGCTGCTTTAAACATAAACGAGGAAAGTTATTTGCAATCAAAAATTGGCTTCTCTGGCATTAAGGAAAAAATATAATCGGTAACGTGATCGGTATGATGTGGATTCGGTACATTCCCATAAACCAATGAGGACTGCTGAGCTGAATCAGAATCAGATGATTGGAACACTTACGAAGAATTTGAGATGTAATCAGAGAAATCTTTTCGTTTTCACCAGTGAAAACAACATTTACCAAGACTACAATACCGGATCTGTTTCCGAAGCTTCTATAAACACGTGCGAGAGCTAATGAAAGTACTATCGCCGGGCTAAAAAAAACCGGAATAAACCACATCTGACAATGAGTTTTTCTTCTAATCTACACCGTTAACCTAACGTCGGACATTATGCGCTGTATAGCGGAACTGATGCGCTATACAGCGCACTATGTCCGACGTAAGGCTTACCGTCAAGATTAGGAGTGAAACTCATTGTCGGGTGTGGTTTATTCCGGGTTTCAAGCTCGACGATAATACTTCCGGCTACCCTTCAGTGCTTTGCCCATTCTTTTATGGAAATAGTAATCCAAACTAGATTCATAATTTAAAAAAAAAAAACATACGTCCACGCTGCTTTCCTGTAGAAAAATTTCGTCGTGAAAAAAATATTGATCTCTACCCGGGCGGCAGTCAAGCGTCTCACTTCATCGTTGGACACTACAATATGAAAATTAAGCATAAATAACAAAACTACCATAATTTCAATATTAACTTGCTTTTTTCTGCTTTTTGAGTTACCCTCCATCTCTATCTACAATCAGGTGTACGATGGTAATTTAGGTGATAAAACCGATGGAATTTAAATTAATATTCCATGGATATAATTATGGAACAACATCGAAAACTGCCCGCGCGAAAACAATCCACAGAAAAAAATAACAACAAAAATCCATCAGTCAAAAATAAGTCTCCTACGGAGCACACTTATTTTTGACAGATTGAAATTTGAGGGGAAAAAAATCTCATCTGTCAAGCTTGAGTAAAAATTCGATAAATGGCCTTAGGATTTGAAGTTCTCGTGGTGATGGCATATATGGTATTACAGTACGAGGAGGCTGTATCATCGAAATTGGATTCAGAACAAGTGTTAATGAAATCGGTTTTTGGATCACCACCGGTTGGGCTAGCTGCGGTTGATTAATGTGAGGCTATGCAAGTGGCATTTCATCCCGTGTTGGTTGTGATGTTGTGATGTTGTTACTCAATTTTGGCCACATTAAATTACCACTCTCAATCCAAGGCATAGCTACCGCCAGCACTTGAAACTTTTTATTTTCTATAAACTGAATGTCGTAACTTGACCGCTGTTTTCAGCTTCGATTGCGTCAATACGATTCACTGTTACTGCTGCTACTGGTCCGTTGCTGTCAAAGTTCGTTATAAGAATGACATTAAATATACTATATTAACAATATAAGTCACTTCACATTTTTCAGGCGACCCTTTTTTTACGCTTGTGGCGCCATAAGTGAGAAACGTGGCAACTACTAAATGCACACCCTCAATCTAAGCTATCCAGCTTTTGTTATAACTAGCGTAATATTCCAAAAGTACTCAACAGACAAATTGAAACGAATCACAAATCTAACGCCCTAACTAAGAAAACGATTTCCAAAAAAATTCGCCGCAACTCCGACTTGTTGCCAGCTGCGAATGTCATCTCAAAAGCAATACCCAACTATGGTTTGCTGCAACTTGAACAGGATAGGAAAAAGATCGTCTGTTGGAAAGAAAGCGAGATTACTGCTTGCAATTATTATTTTTGATTACCATTGAATGATTTTCAAATATCACGGAGTAGAGATATTTGGATCCAATTAGATAAAATTTTGGCCTGAAAATGATCCTCAATTCACGCACTGAAAAAAAACCCACAATATTTTTTTGATCTTAGTTGCCAACCAAATCATTCGCAACATTTTATTGTTGGTAAATGGTTGGGACCAACACATATCGACCTGCTCTTTTGTTGCTAGTTTTTCACAGTTTTTAAAGAAAATTTGGTTCCTTGGTCCTAACACAACGACGTCGGAAACGGAACCGAATTTAAATCATACTTGTCATCCTGGTGTTGGTCATTTCCATTGTTAAGCAGCTCAGACAAGATGATGTTTTTGATTTATGTTGGCGGAACTTACGTAGTATGTACACCCGTGACAAAGTCATAAACGAGTGAATATTACTGTCAAAAGAAGTTTAAAATTATACTGAATAAACTACTGAAAAAACTCGGGTAATGCAGCATAATCCTCAATTTGGACAGGCTTATCAACTCCAACAATACATTGAGCTTCCATAACGCCACTATTTCAACATGACAGTGCACTTAACCAGCACCTCATGGTTTTTTTTTTTAATTTGTTTTTGCAACTTATATCTCTTACTACATCATCGCCTTTTGTCAATTTACAATCTCATATCAATAAAATATTTTCATTTTAATTTATCATCGTTTTTCTGATTCAATCGGATAATTCATGCGCTTCTAGATCCATTTTGCCAGTTATTACTAAAGTACTTTGATGTTTTCAATATTATGAAAATCTTAATTTCCTAACAAATGCCATGAGTTTCTGCTGGTCGCGTGAATTTTGCCAGATATAATATTAAACCACACTAGTTTTCTAAATCTTCATAAGTTATAATTTTACACATAAAATCGTTTTGAGTTGAAATTAATTTTCAAATTGTTTGTTTCACATCAACTCTGTTTGAATTAAAATCTATACGTAAACATCTACGTAAGCCCGGGATACAGTACCTTCACTGTAACGTAACGATTGTAACACTCTAAAAAGGTCAGTCAAAAAGGACCGAATTTATCGACTACCGACAATTGATTTTACTCTCGTTCTGTACGTTATACATTATGTCAGAAGTAGTGCGCCGTATAGCGCATCTGATCCGCACTACTTCCGACATAAGGTATACAGACAGAACGAGAGTAACATCGATTGTCGCTAGTCGATAAATTCGGTTTTCAACTGAAATGATAATATTGTCAGCTTAGAGAAAAATAAGCATTTTGTGTCAAAGTTGACAAACGAAATTGACAACCGTCACTGACAGCTAATACAGTTGAAGCTTTCAAGCTCTAATTGAAAACTAGCACAAGAAGGCCATGTTCTCATGGCAACGTAAAATGCAACAAAATCAATTGAATAAATGTACTGAGTCCAAATCAAAAATCAATTATGATTTTATATTTTTGTTTTTTTTTAAGGCATTACCGCGTTTCTAGTTAAGAAAAAAGGTCAAGGTTGTGTTTGCTCATTCTAATTTTTTTTTTTTAGCAATATCCATGAACTTTGAAAACACCTTGAAAAACCATTCACTTCAATAATTCTGTTTAGTTACTATACAGATTTTTAGGCAAAATGGTGAAATTTTGATTTTAACTCGATCGCTTGTGGTCTAATTGTAAGGGCAGTTATTATGTCGATAAATTCCATACTTGAATCACCTGCGACCTACTCCACTGCCTATAACCTCATCTTCCTCCGTTATTCTGTCAAAGAGATTCTATTTTGCCCACTTCGGCCTACTCCACTGTCCATTTCCGTCAGGGAGCCTTAACGAGAGTACTTATTATCTCCTACGCCCTTCCGTCGGAGGGATTCCGTTTTATATTTCACTAGCTGACCCCTGTGCGTGCGCTGCTACGCTTGCAACTAAATGAAGGAAAATTTAATATAACTGGC
>JAHHFK020003947.1:0-252500 GCA_024533555.2 Aedes koreicus | reverse complement strand
AGCGACTCGCAGGCAACAAATAGCTCGACACAAATTTATCACTGTAGTGTCCTTATTCAATCATCATCAACATATCAATATCCAATATGGATGAGTCGATAGCACAGAATGGTGCAACGCTATTGGCCACTGTTGTATTGCCTCCGTCAAGTGTTCTATTTTTGTTCTCACTGATCATCGACAAAGCGTTTTATGAAATAAACAAAGCCATGCAAGTGTGTGATAGCGACAGGTTGCACACAGCTTGGTGTAAAATATATCCATTTGCTTCAATGCTGTACCCTGAATTCCTCGCCAAGCGAACCAACTGTAAGGTTTCTATTATATTACTCTTAGTTTGTGAAAGCGGCTGAATGGTTGCCATCAAGGGCCGCCACGTTGACAGCCACGGTTCAAATCTTGGTCTCAGCTTAACTCAATTATTTTGGTGAGTCATCTGACTTTCGGGCTCCCATCTCTTACTCAACCACTGCGCACAACCTCACGCACATATTTGATTTTTCAAAGCAAATTGCTGTGTTGCTTTTTTGCCCACAACCAATATTGGATTTTTCCTCCAACTTACGATCCACAGCACAAAATGGAAAAAAAAAATCATGCGAAATTATATTACAATCTTGCTTTTTTATGTTGGGTGTAGAGCGAATTACGAACAACTTAACCTAACACCCAGTAAACCAGTTTGGACATTTTCGTTTTGCAAAAAAAAATTCACTGGCTGGAGCGGGAATCGAAACCTCAACATCATGGCAAACGCTTGAACGACGGGCGCCGCTAACCACTTGACCACGAAGATGATGTAGGCGATTGATTTGGCCATTTTTAAGCAACACCATGTTGAGCCGGTGCGTGGTAATGAAAATTTCTATGAGCTCCAAAGAAATTTTATTCAAACAACTCTTTAGTTGGCAACTTGATTTGATCGTTCTGAAAAGGACGGATTTTAGTTGTTTACAGAGGGAACATGGTTCGCGATTGAAATTTTCTCATTTTTTCGAGCTCTTCTTGAGTGATTGGACATTACACAGCTCCCAGAAAGTGTCTTGCTCTAACAAAAGTATAGTCTGTTCGTCGTCGCGTCGTTGGGCAAGCCCAAGGGCAGGTGACGTGAATAGGTCTGGTATTCTTATCCTCCTGCTGAGGGTAAAGTGTGGAGTTTCCTAGAGTTGATATGTATTACTGGTTGCTCCCCGCCGCCCCGTCAGAGTTATATAAAAGGAATGGGTCCAATACCATGAAGGCAAGGGGTTATAAACAAGGAAATAAGAAGAAAAAAACACAAAAAAGGGCAGCGAGAGAAGGAAGTACGCCAGACACCAGCGCACAGTGGTCCAATAAGCTACTTTAGGCGGACATGAGGTTTTCAATGGAGATTTTTGGTTTTAGAGTTTTGGTTACTTCTAAGAACTTGTTGCAAACTTGTTGTACTACAATTTGTATGAAAGTAATTTTTTCTTGCATTAAACGCAAGAGTCGCGTCCCTCTCCATTCCTCTAAAATTTCACATTTTCCCATTTCCCTCCCCTCAACCCTTTTCCAAAACTTTTCCTCTAACTCCCCCCTTTTATTCCCATCCCTTCTCCATCTCTTCCCACCATTCTTCCCCTTTCATTTTCTCTTTTTTCCTTTATATTACCCCACCCCCCCTAACTCCCCCCTAAACCCTACCAATCATCCACCCCCTCCCCCCTTATTTGGATTTTTTTCTTTATTTTCTTCTCTCTTTTCCTACCCTTTCTACTCCTACACCCTAATCAAACCCCAAACCCCCTACCCTCCCCTCCCCCCTTTCCCTTTCCTAAATCTTTTTTTTTTTTTTCTTTTCTTCCTCCCTAAACCCTCCCCCCCCCTTCTCCTTTCCGCGGGCTAACCCCTTCTCCTCTCCTTGTCCTTCCTTCCTCCCATTTTCTTATCCTTATTCCTTTTCCTTCCCCCTCCCCCAACATCACATCCTGATAATATCACTACCTCACACTTAGAAAATTTTACAGTATTCGGTAATTTTTTACCGAACTTTCAACAGCTGAACGTTCGGTAATCTGTTCGGTAATTAAATCAATTACCGAACGTTCGGTACTCAAATTTTTTGATGAACTGTCAAAAACTACCGTACAGTTCGGTAATGGAAGATTTGATGATCTGTCAAAAATTACCGTACAGTTCGGTAATTTGTGTAGTCTGGTACCGAACCGTTTCGGTTTTTTTGTTTTTGTTTTTATCGTTAAACACCAAACTATTCGGATGTTATTGGTTAATTGAATATTTAATTTGAGTATTTTGTTTTTGTTTTTATCGTTAAACACCAAACTATTCGGATGTTATTGGTTAATTGAATATATTAAACAAAACTATATTTGTTGTTATTCCGACCGGGACTGTTAGGTCTTTCCAGCATATGGCGCAGTCAACGAAATACTACGAACGATGCGTGTCGACTGCATCGGATGCTGGTCAGTGAAGTTGTGTTCTACCTGTAGATGGATACAATGCTGCAAATATATTTTGCATGTGTATCATTTAGAATAATAATCCCTTTTTACATCGAACCTATTGATTGTTTAGCGTGTAATCAGCACATTTGAAATATTTATAGCTAGCCGGATGAAAGCTCTAATTAACACTGGTTTATTTTCTACATACATACATACATGGAATAATTAAAATTAATCAATATCCAAACCACCTTCTGGACAACCGATCACTGGAACCACGAGGCTTCATAGAAAATGGCTGACAGTTTGACAGTTAATAATACTTTACCGGGCTTCGGTTATTCAGAGTTCGTTTTACGTTTTGTTCGGTAAAGTTCTTACCGTATTCAGTGATTGTTTGTTTTTACCGTATGGATTGTATTTTTTTCAACCGTATACGGTAAATAAAATTCAACATTACAGATCGTTCGGTAAAGTGTTACAAAATTACGGTAACATTTTTTATATTTACCGAAAAATCGGTAAGATGTTATGTTTACCGAAATGTTTCGTCAATTTTTTTACCGAACAGCAAAATCGAATTTAAGTGTGTGTAATAGTAGCTTATGCACTGTAGGAGAAAGCACATACCAATCGTACAATTCTCGATACATCTTAAATGTATCTTGAGCAAATTGACCAAAAGTTTCTGCTTAAATTTCTCGGTTCACGACTTTTAGAAGGGTTGCGAATTTCGATAAAAGGTTTTTATCGAGCCCTGTGATTTCGGCAACTGCATTTACTTCGCTGAAAAATCGGCGAGCTGTGTTTCCATCGTTCGAATTGCCTCCTCCTGGAAGTGGCTTATTGAGTCTCAATCCCAACCTTTCTTTGAGAGCCTGCCGGATTGACATCTGGCGGCTCTTCAAGATCGCATTGTCTTTACTGACACGCCACAAAGGCTTAGCCAACGTCAACCGATAGCTGATATTCAGCAATAGCTCCATTGTTTCGTATTTGAGCGTGAAGAGGAGAAAACACATGCTTCAATATAGCTGGGGCCCTACATGTTTGATCTTCAAAAGAGTCATTCAATCGCTTTCCCGACCGCAAACAGATGTAACATTGTTGTGAATGAGTTCCTGCCACGTCTTTGATTTCAAAAATTAGCTAATTGAAAAAAATAGCCTATTGAGCCTTTTTCTATGAAAACACGTGGTAGTTGTCATACACTGAACAGAGATAGCCATGATTTATGTGTGTTTTGATTCTATTTGAACTCCTTACGTATGCTTTTATTGAAAACTGTATGTTACAGAAAGTAGCTTTGAAAAAGATAGAAAAATATCATCTCTCCCAAATTCTCCTTAAACGTACTCTAAGGTGTGTTGAATCAACTCACGGTATGCCATATTTTTTTCAGGTGCTCCATTTCAAGTTTTGAGGCCTATAGTATGGCGTAAATTTAACTGAAAATTTACTATAATATGAAAACAAGAAGAAATTCAACTATGGTGTATTCAGCAACATTGTAGCAAATGTCAAAACAAACAACTTTGTAGAACATAGCAAGCTGGTAAGATTAAAAAATGAAGGACTTTTAGTCGAAAAACGATTTTTTAATAAAATTCGGAATTATCGCAGTAGGCTTTGAAGCTAGAAAAAAAAAGTTCTACAAAGTTTTTTATAATAACAATTTCTACAACTTTGCTGAACATACCATCTCACGATATTTGCTCATAAAAAAGTTAGCGTATACGCCACTCTTGCGTTTAATGCAAGAAAAAATTACTTTCATACAAATTGTAGTACAACAAGTTTGCAACAAGTTCTTAGAAGTAACCAAAGCTCTAAAACCACAAATTTTCAATGAAAACCTCATGTCCGCCTAAAGTTGCTTACTGGACCACTGTGCAGCAGAAAAATACTTTTTTTTTTCCCCCCCAGGGGGTTTGGGTGTTAAATTCCACTTTTTTCCCCCCACCCCCCACAAAAAACCCCCACATAAAAAAAAACTTGCTTCCAAAACACCAAAAAAATAAAAAAAAGAAAAAATTGGCCAGAAAAGTTAGAGCTCACATTTGATAACTACCAGCAACCAACCTAATCTATTATCTGCAACTAATCCATTATGTACCTTGATGTACAACTAGTAACTACAACGAATCTAACCTACCCCGTACACTGAATATGTTTACACATAATCGGTCTGCCGTGTTGCAGTTCGGCTCGAATTTACTGTTAATATTTCGTTTATTGAATGTCCAACGTGATGGATAGTGTTAACATGGTGAATAGAGATTTATATATGGATACTAATAAAAAATGTTAGCTATTTTCTCCGGGACGTTGCTTTTCAAGCAACCGATGCGTGGTAATGAAAATTTCAATGAGCTCAAGGGAAATTTCAATGAAACATACTCTTCATTAGTTGGTAAATTGATTTGGTCGTCCTGAAAAGAACGGATTTAAGTTGTTTACGGAGGGAACATGGTTCGTGATTGAAATTTTCTTCTCGGTCTTCTTGGGCTGCAGGACGGACTGAGTGTTTGGCAGCATGTAATACTTCGATAAAAATAAACATTTACACCGTTTTCATCTCGAATTTGTACAGACTGAACATTGAACGAATTACAACGAATAACTTAACCTAACACCAAGTGGACCAGTTTGGACATTTTCGTGTTGCAAAAAGTTCCACAGGGTGGAGCGGGAATCGAACCCTCACTTCATAGCAATGAACGACGGGTGACGCCGCTAACCACTTGACCACGAAGATGGTGTGGGCGATTGAATTGGCCATTTTCTCCGGGACGCGGCTTTTTCAACGCCATATTGAGCCGGTGCGTGGTAATGAAAATTTCGATGAGCTCAAGAGAAATTTCTATCAAACATACTCTTTAGTTGGCAACTTGATTTGATCGTCCTGAAAAGGACGGATTTTAGTTCATAACATGGTTCGCGATTGAAATTTTCTTCAGTCTTCTTGGGCTGCAGGACACCACTTTGTGAAATGGTCACACCGGAGAAAAGTTTGTTCAGCTCCTCATCGTTGCGGATGGCTAGCTGCAGGTGACGTGGATGATTCTTCTTGGTCTGGTCTTCTTGTGTTCACGGGCGGCGTTTTCTACTAACGTGCTCCGCAAACACGTCTGTCGCATGCGGATGCACAGCGAGAACTGATTATTGGTCGGCCGTCCCCACATGTTTGATAATCGCTGACACGGTAACTGTGGCAGTATGAACCAATCAGAGCGAGGTGCGAACATGATGTCATTTTCGACTAATAGTTTTGTGCGTATAGACATTTTTCTTTAAAGTACATTTTATTAAGTTTAAACAAACCTTATGAATTCAGTTTGCAACAGGGATTCAGCTTTGATGTTCTACCTTGCGAATGAAATACTTATCGTAAAATTACTGTGGGCCAGAGAGGAGATATTATCGTTCAAAGTATCCAAACCCGCGTAACGCTTGCGATTTCAGAAATTTTAGAACGGTGCCCCTATACAGGAATAGAAAAGAGAGACGTAAGTCCTACGTCAAAATTCAACTGTCAATTGATGTCTCAAGGAATTAAACTTAATCTAATTGCTAGCGATTAGCGATGTGGAAAAGATTAAGAAGTCTTTGGAGAAATACGTAAATTGAAATATTGAAGTCAAAGAAGCCAAAGTAGTCATTAAACCGCTGACAAAATGAAAGAATAGGCTCATGCAAAGCGTAATTTCTGCTCCGTTCCAAGATCAAAAAATCACGTTGTCGAAGTGGTCGCTCGGGTGCGTACAAATTCAGCTGTGTCAGCAAAACCGGGCAGTCGATGTCTCCTGATAGCATTTTCACAGCGAACGATGCTTGTGCAATTGATCGTCTCAACTCCAGTGGTTCGATCAGTAGAAGACGGCACCGCTCCTCATATGATCGCAGGTTTCTTGGATAACGCCAACCAAAAAAACGAACAGCAATCTCACAAAATTTGTTTTGAACTGCTTCAATTCTGGCAATCCAAATGGCATGGAAAAGACTCCAGACGACCGCATTTGTTTCTAATATTGACCGTACAAATAAGGAATAGAGAGACTTAAGGCATAGTGCGTCACGGAA
This sequence comes from Aedes koreicus, assembly GCA_024533555.2. Classification (NCBI taxonomy): domain Eukaryota; kingdom Metazoa; phylum Arthropoda; class Insecta; order Diptera; family Culicidae; genus Aedes; species Aedes koreicus. Next base: position 245,985 of record JAHHFK020003947.1, on the reverse strand, counting down.
TTCGTCAGCAATTTGGAACATAAAGCTCTGTTGACGATTGGCTCTGGCAACAATATCGTAATACTGCATTCGGAAGGTGAGTTTGGTATCAAAGATTACACGAAAATCCTTAAGGTGCTGAACTCGAGTAAGGCAACGTCCCAATAACACATAGTCGAATCTGATTGGCTGGTGTATGCGGTGATACGAAATAACGTTGCATTTTTCACCACTGAGGCTTAGCAAATTTCTTGTACACTAATCTGCAAAGATACCCACCATGTAATACAGATCCAAGCAGTTTGAAAGGCATTTTATTATTTTGTAAATTTTCGCATCGTCAGCGAAAAAGAAGTGGCATCCTGAAGGTAACAGCAACGAAACATCATTCAAGAAAATTGAGAAGAGCAGCGGGCCGAGGTTACTTGCGGGACTCCCAACTTGTTCGAGAATGATTCCGATTCAGAAGAGCCGATCTTGACCCGCACTGAATGGTCCATTAAGAAGGATCTGAACCAAACCACACTCCTTTGTGAGACGCCGAGTTTCTCCAGTTTAGCCAGAAGGATTTCGTGAGCCACTGAGTTGAATGCAGCTTTCAAGTCCCTATATGCAGCATCAACTTGCCATCCTGAATCCATGCTTCACAGGCACGTAGAGGTAAATTGTACCAAGTTCGTGGATACGGATCGTTTCGGGTAAAAGCTGTGTTGCTCTGTATCTGTTTACAACATGCAAACTGGGAATCGTTCACAATTATCACGAATAGCTCGAAGCATGCGCACAAGGAGGTAATTGGCAACATCCCGTTTGTCTTCTTTCTTGTGAATTGGAAACAAGTAAGAGAATTTCCATCGTGTGGGGAACTGCTTATGCTGAGCCGAAAGATCGAACAGCATTGCTAGCGGAGACCTAAAAATATCTGTACAATACTTCAGAACGGATGATGGAATGCTCAGGACCGGTGACGTACGAAAGTTTTAATTTACGCGTTGTGGCTTGCAGCATGTGCGATGTGAAATGAGTAAGATCGAAGTTGAACACATCACGTGGCACAGCAGGAGTCACTTCGTTTACTTGCGTCGCCGAAGCGGAGAAGTCGTGAAAAACTTGGTCAAAGTGTCGTGCAAACAGGTTACACTTCTCGCGTTCGTTGCTGACCGTATAGTTGGCTAGAAACATTGAACTGGGTAATCCGGATACCTTCAGTTTGGTATTCACAAACGACCAAAAACGTTTGGGGTTGCAGCGAAATTTGCTTCCGTGCGTTTCACGTAACGATTGTAGAGAAAATGGCTATATTGACGATAGCGGCGGCTAGCTTGGTTAAACAGTTGTTTGTAGTGCATTGTCCTAGAATTACTGTACCTTTGGAGCGCAGCGGATCGAATTCGCTTGATCGAGCGTAGGCGGGGGTTGGACCAAGGAGGGTTTTGCGGAGGTCGTCGTACTGGAACAGCCAGGAAAATTGCATCCTCGACTACGGCGAGGAAATGTTCCACTGTAACATTGACGTCAGTGGTCGATTCAATGAAATTCCAGTCAATGTCGGAAAACACGTGACGCGCAGATGCCGGTACATATACAATCGGTGTAGGTAAGTCAACCGATACAACAAGTGCGGGATGATCGGCATCAAGATCAATCAGGGCCTCGATTGGCAAAGAAACGGTAGAACCGGATAGCGCAAAATCGTTCACTAAGACAAGATCCAGCAAGCGATCATTCCTGTTCAAATGAGTGTTGATTTGAAAAAGCCCGTGCAAGTTGATGTGCAGGCATATGTGATAGTAGTGGGTCGATAGATGGTGTACCACTATCGGAAAACTCCACTGCAAACCAGCTTGGTTAAAGTCTCCAAACAGAAAAGTGGGAGACCGGGGACTCAGTCGAGAGAAGACTGAACCTATCGATTCCACAAGCTCACATAAGATCGAGCAGTCGTTTTTTAAGTCAGGAGGCAGGTAAACTACCTCGACGTGATACACCGGTATACAGGCAGGCAACAGAGTCGATACCATTAATAGGCTGAGTACATTTGGCACAATTTTTCTCCATACTTCACGAGGGTAATCAAACGTCTTTCGGTAGGCTATTCGGTGTCCAATTCAAACGTTATTAGTGTGCTTCTGACAAAACTTGAATATGATACCAAGTTTCGCGCTTCACTTCGCACAAAATTTGTAGTTCGATTATTTGCCACGAGACGTCGCTTCACATAAAAAATGTTGCGCGCGGAGGTTTTAGTGAAAATGGTTCTAATGTAACTTTCCACCAAATTCCACAACATTTATTTAGCCCTAATGCCACAGCACATATACAGTCCTCCACTCACGACGAAAAATACAATCACGAATCAGTTGAACAAACAAGGAATCAAGGAAAACAACACAAAATGATAATTTAAAAACAAAATAAATATTGCGCTCGGTATATAGGGGAACTGCCCCCATATTAATCTCATTGTTCCTATATTCATCCTACGATGAATCAAACAATTGGGCAGTTGAAGGATTAGTTAGTAATGTTTGTTGTAGTTATTTAACGTAAGCAAACATTATTAGAAAACGAAACCGAACCTTCAACTGCCCAATTGTTTGATTCATCGTAGGATGAATATAGGAACAATGAGATTAATATGGGGGCAGTTTCCCTACCACAGCAGCAAGCAAGCAGTGATGCCGACTGAAGTGCCAAATTTGTTTTCGTTGACAAGTAGGACTGATATGCGGGTACTATGTTTTTCGAAAATGATGAAAATTCAAATGGGACTAATCCGAGTATTGGCAGTATATCGTATGGGTAGACAAATATACGTGGCTTAAGCTCACTGTGCTAGCTCACTGATGTGTTCATCAGTTTGTTTCGTGTTGCAGGACCGTTTACTAGTCCGTAAGGAAACCTAGGAGACTGGGATCCGTAACTGAAAAAGCAGTGAACCTTGTCTAGCCATGGATCAAAGGAACCTGCAAAAACTCCTGCAACAGGTTAATTGTCGTTGAAAATTTGAAAGGACCTTGCTGACTGAGTATCCGGTGTTGATTTGGTAGAGGATATGCATCTCGTTTTGTTCGCTCATTGAGCTCTCGGAAATCTAGACAATTTTTTACAACTTCACTATCTAGCTTTTGGACAGGACCGACAGATATAGCCCAATCTGATGCCAATGACTCGACCAGTCCATCCCTGATAATGCTATCTAGCGCGAGGTGAATCTTTGCTGGATTTGAGAGTTACACGGGTACGGGGTTTTTTTTACGAACCGGGTGTGCATTTGTGAAATCGTTTTTCACCTCGATCTTATGCTCAATAAGACTTGTTTCAAAAAATGAATTGCTGGGAGAAATAATCTCATAACTTCATCTCTCCAGCAATGTCTCCACTTGTTAGAAAACAAGTTTTTCGTGAGAATTTGGAACTGTGAGATAGAGTGGAAATATTTGCCAAATAGTCTTACCTTTCTAGACAGTCTTGAGCAAGTATTGAAATCTAAAAACCGACAACGCAGGTAAAACAACTTGCGCCACTTTCGAGGCAATTAACTCAAACATACTGGTGGGTTGTATGCTTTAAAAATTCTCACAAGAGCATTTGTTTTACTCGTAATAGGAGCAGGGTTGTTTTGTCGCGGTATATTATCTGGTTTCAGTTTGGGTTTACTCTGCTCCTTCTGTGCCACATCGGATTTTTGATTACTATACTGCTGCTCCTTCCAGGGATACTTTGAAAACTGCCCTCTGTGCTCTCTCTGAAAACTGTCCTCTATCCTGGCTACAGTTCTGATGATTGTCCATCAACGACCGCTGATTTCTTATTTCTTCAACCTACACAACCTTTTTATTGCGAAAACTTTTCCTATTTCTTTAATACACAGTTATACAGTTTATGGAATTGAATCACTTAGGTTTCTTAGGAACTTTAGGTTCCAAATTGACATTCGCTGCTAGCTCTTCAATCTCGCAGTCGTCCTGGGTATTGCGAGAGAGCACGCCCAAATTACGCTTTCGTTTCAAAAGCTCAACATGCTGCGGACCGTGCTTAAGTAAAAGTTCTGGAACTTCTCACAGCCTGACGTTCATAGATAAAGTCTATGTTGACTGGAAAGAACTTCTTCTCTTGCTTTCTTACTAGCTCGTTTCATGATACTATCTTTCCACTAATCAAATGGTGAAAACCCTTCAACAGCTCTGTCCCGTTTCCACGCATGGACGTTTCTGCGAAACTGAACGCTTTCTAAAAAATGACTTCCACTATCAAAATGACATGTAAATTGGGTGCCCTGAGACCGACGCATGCAGGTGTTCTTTAGAAAATAAGAATGTGTTGAAAGAGATGAGAAAATAAATTGAATTAAACATACCTTTATTCAAAATTGCCCAGTGTACAAGCAAACTGTAAAGTTTGTTTCTTCCGCGCTCCGTAGTTTTTGAAGTTTTCGCAGCGAAATTAAATTTAAATGCAGGTCAATTTTTCTCGGCCTAATAATGGTCGAGTTTTTTGTTTTGTGAAGAAAAAAAATCCGTGATTTGAACAGTAAAAAAAAATAGAAAAAACAGAAAAACAATACGCAATACATAGAAAGAAATGAAGTGAGGAGCGGAGCGGATGACCCGAAAACCCCCGCACTCCCCCCCACACAGTACACAGCATAAGACCAAAAAAAAAAAAATAATCGCTAATCCACAAATTCTAATTACAACAAAAAAAATAATAAAAAATAAATAGCAATTGGCAGTCGTCAACACTCGTCGCCCCACCCCCCCCCCCACCTACCCCCGACCACCCAAACCCCACAACCCAAAAGTCAATTTTTTCATTTCATCCCCTCTAACCTGTCAAACCACCCCAACCCCCGCCCTTCCCCCCCCCCCCACCCCCGCCCCCCCCCCCCCAGCAGCAGCAGCAGCAGCAGCAGCTCAGTGATACATACACTCCCGTTTCATTTTACTCAATTTTTGAGTACAATTGTATACCATCTCTTTTTTTCTTAAGGAAATGTTACTCAATTTTCGTAAAAAGTGGATCTACTCATAAAATTGAGTAGATCCACTTTTTACGAAATTTGAGTAACATTTTCGTGAGAGAAAAAGAGATAGTATACAATTGTACTCAAAAATTGAGAGAAATGAAACGGGGGTGTTTTTTTTTTTTTTTTTTTTTTTTTTTTTTTTTTTTTTTTTTTTTTTTTTTTTTTTTTTTTTTTTTCCCCCAAAAAAAAAAAAAACCCTTTTTTTTTTCCCCAACCCACAACCCCTTTTTAATAATTTTTTTTAATTTTAAAAATTTTAAATTTCCCCCCTACTTTTACACGAGCTGTCAGATTTTCACCCCTCCTGTTTTTTTTTTTTTTCCCCCCTTTCCCCTTTTTTTTTTCCCCCCCCCCCGTAGCTTTTTCCGGTTCCCCCTTACCCCAAATGTTGAAGTGTCTCTTAAAGGGTGTACGGAATCAAATTGCGACACACACAAATATTCGGCAAAATGCGCCCGTTCAATCAATCAACTTCAAACTTTCAGAGAGTAAAATAAAACATGTTATGAACATTTTCCCATGTTTGTTTTATTCAATTTCAATTCCAAATCCAAATGAATGAACCTTCTTCTTTACACTACTCATAAGATCCTGTACAACATTTGGATCAACTTTTTTTGCGTGGCAATCCATTTTTTCTTCATATCTTCCTCCGATTTCACTTCCTTAGGATGCTTCCGAAGTGCCTGCTTCATGACGGCCCAGCACTTTTCAATTGGCCGCAGTTCCGGTGCGTTCGGGGGGTTGAGATGCTTCAGCACGAAATTTACCTCCTTAGCCTTGTACCACTCCAAAACCTCTTTCGAGTAATGGCACGAGGCTAAATCCGGCCAGAAAATCGTAGGACCATATTGTGAGCTCTGAAGAGGAAATAGACGCTTTTGGAGGCATTCCTTTAGGTACACCTGCCCATTGACCGTTCCAGTTGTCACGAATGGGGTGCTCCGCTTTCCACACGAGCAAATTGCTTGCCAAATCATATTTTTTTTGGCAAACTTTGACATCCTCTGCTTTCTAACGTCCTCAGGGACATCGAATTTATGATTTTATTGTTCTGGCCATGCTTCCCACAGTGAAAACTTTTTGAAGCAATTGACAATAAAGTGGCCCCTCCTTGCAGCAATCATCTCCTTCGATGGATAATTTTTCAAATGCGGTCGGGGATTTGATCCCTGTTTTGCAGTGGAATTGTCGAAGTTTTGTTCCTAAATTGAAATCTTTCAAATTTTAAGCTCACAATACCGGTTGTGATGCATTTGCCCTCTGTGAAACATGGCTCTCTTCCGAAATCGATCTTCCGTTTCATGATTTCAATATTATTTGTCTTGATCGTGAGGATTCACGTGGAAGAGGAGTATTTTCGGGGATTAAAAAGTGCTACTCCTTCTATAGAGTGAATTTTCCTCCAATTCCAGGTATTGACATTGTCGCGTGTCAGGCTGTTTTTAAAAATAAAAGCCTTTGCATTGCTTCTGTGAATATTTCTCCTAGAGCCTCAATTAACCGAAAACAACTTTCAGATATTTGTTGGGTCCTTCCTACTCCACGGTTGATTTTAACTCTCACGGTACAGGCTGGGGGAACTGTACGAAGAAACCGGTCTTCCTTGATATTGACCACTGTGACAACTTCAATAAGTTCTCAACAATGGAGAAATAACACGTTTGGCTGGTCCATCCGCAGTGGGCAGTAGATTAGACCTCGCACTTTACTCGAATTCATTATCGTTGGACTGCACGTGAAATATGATCCAGGATCCCCGCGGTAGTGATCATTTGCCTATTAAAATTTCGGTTGCCACCGAGTTCGATCCGTCGAAATCCATCAACGTCGTGACCTAAATCGTAATATTGATTGGACAAAGTTCAGGACAGCTATAGATAAAGCCATAACGGCGGTAGAAGAGCTTTCACCCTTCAAGGAATATAACTTCCTTTCCAACCTGATCTTAGTAGCGCGCTTCAAGCTCAAACTCGACCAGTTCCAGGAACGTCATTTCACAGGAAACCTCCTTCTACATGGTGGGATCAACAATGCACCGAGGTTTACCGTAAAAAGTCCGACGCGTTTAAAGTTTTCCGTAGACGTGGAACACCTGAGCACTTCGAAGTATACACGGCTCTCGAACGTGAACTTAAGAGCCTCATCAAGGCCGAAAAACGCGGTTACTGGCGACAATTCGTGAACAGACTATCGCGTGAAACGTCAATGAACACTCTTTGAAATGCGGCGCGATCCCCGCGAAACCACAAATTCGATAGATGAGATTAACCAACCCTTTTCAATGGTAGAACTCTCTCTCTCACTCCTTTCCTGTGGCAATACGGCAAATACTGTGGTAATTGCTGATTATAAGTCGATGATTATTTGAGTTTTGTCAGGGGATGAATTTATTGCGTAATTAAGTCCTTTGTTTAGTAAATTTAGCTGTTCTGCTGACAATGGTTCAGGAAACGGTTTATAACTAGACCTGGTAAATTTTGAACCACATTTAATCTCTTACATTTTGAAGTTTGAGATTCTTTAAGTTTTTTGAATTTCTTGTCAAGTAATTTTATTTTTCTCTCAGCGCAACGTTCGGCTACCGTTACTTTTGTGAGGAACATTGAAAAGCGCTCTGGATATTGTTGAGCTAATTTTAAGTGTGATGAATAGCACAAAGCACAAGCACAAGTTTTGGAGTCGAGTTTTCTGTATAATGACTTGATACTATCAACAATCAATATGCAACTAGCGATTTGAAATTGGTTCACTGTTGTAGAACCCCTTGGTCCGAGGTACACCTTGAAGCCAGCACCAAACTTTACATATTTGCGCCTTTGTTTTGATTTGCTGTGTTATTTTGACAGAATATTTGAGAGTGTGTTCATGTGAGTTCATTATTAGGGGCGTATTATTAAGCTTGGGACCGAGCTTGGGACCGATGCGCTAGTACTGACTGAGCCAAGAAAAAAATCGCATTTGTTCGGGACCTACTGGTCTTAGAGTTAGTCTATGATACTATTACGCAATAAATCCGTCTCCATGTTTTTAATTAATTTGGGATTCATAGCTGTTTTTACTATTACCTTGTGGCATATGGGTGTAAGCCTATGTTGAAAACGCCGTGTTAAGAACGAAACATCTTTGTGTAGACCTGCGATGTTCTTCTTCAACTCAATGAATAAAAACCAACTACCTACCGTCTGGTGGAGATACGTAGATGATTTATTTAGCATTTTAAAGAACAATCTCTTACCCCTTACTATTGAAAGTTTAAATAACACACACAAAAACATGGAATTTACTTACGAAGTTGAAAATGACAATAAATTACCATTCCTGGACTTACTTGTAGTGAAAGAACAATCTAAACTCTCATTTGAAATTTACAGAAAACCGACTAATACACAACGCGCAATACCAAACACGTCCAATCACTCATATCAACACAAATTAGCATCATTGAACCACATGATACACAGAATACAGACACTACCACTAACTCCAAATGGCATAACTAAAGAACTTGCATACATTTTTGAGACAGCACATTTAAATGGATACTCACTACAAGCAATACATAATACAACCAATAAAAAAACTAAAAAACAATACAAGCAATCACTCACCACATTACCACAAACACAACTCCAACTTAAAAGAATAGCAATGACATATAACACCCTCACTAAACAATTACGACCCATCCTTCGAAACTTTGGTTTTGAAATAGTTTTCACTAGTAAAAATAATCAACTTAAAACTCTCTTAGGCTCTGCTAAAGACCCCCTTGATAATCTTAAAAGATCCGGGATCTACAAAATAACTTGTGATTATTGTGGAAAAATTTACATAGAACTAACAACACGTACTCTTTAAACTCGCTTAAAAGAACATATCGCAGCAGTCACTAAAGCAAACAAAGACACCGACAAAGGAATCATACACAATTTCAAATCAAAAGAAGCTGAACACATTTTCAACGAAAAACATTTCATAAACTTGAACAACATACAAATTTTAAGACATATCACAAACCCTTGGAAACTTAATGTAGCAGAAAGCGTAGAAATTCACAATCAAAATCCCAAAAAAAAAAATTTTAACAAAGATCAAGGAAACGGGTATTTGTGGCTGTTTAAATATATACCTTCATCCCAAAAACAACACACCACACAACACAATAAACTACCTTACCAAATTGATATTCATAGCTGTTTTTTTTTTCAAAACCTTTTTACCTACAAAACATACCTACACAACACACGACACAACACACGACACAACAACAATTGACTAACCTATCGATCAAGTGGGATTTTTTAGATTTTAAGATAACAAAAACGACGAACTACCGTACGGTAGAAACCCATATAATATATTTTTTAGAATCCTCCTCCCCTACACACTACATGACACAACAACAATTGACAACCTACCGATCAAGTAGGAGTTTATAGTACCTAAACATAAAACAAGTTCACTTAACAGACACATCTCTTAGGTATAACGAACGAAAACACCACACACATTTTAGGTACACAAAAATCTACTATAAATACTAGACCTACTGCGATGTTCTCTTCCAATCGAGCACTCGACACTGAAGAAGTCTGTAAGTCACAGATGAAATAGTCCTATCTGTCAAAAGATAAGCTATCTGTAGTTGAATTTAACGGAATGTGCTCGCGTTTACTAGTGATGGTTTAAAAAAGTGTTTCAGCTTCTTTTTTTTAGAAAAAGTGATCAAGTGAAGTGTTAATTTAAATTTTCCTAGTTTTTCAAGATAATATCAGTTTAAAATTGCCTGCATCATACCCCAAAAACTGTATTGTGCAATGCATACCACACGTGTATCTCAAACACGATCCTTCAAATAACTGCATCGACACAAACACAAACCTCAATAATTGCATAGCATATGCATATCTGATGGTGCAAACTGGTCCACGCAATTAAAATGTCGCTCCCAGAAGCGATTCGGGCAATTATATTTGCATGTTTGCATGCACCAAACAGATTCGATAAATATTGCGGAAAGCGTGCATACATTAAATGTTAACATAAATTATGATTAATTATAAATCATTCAGTAAATTAACATGGATTTTCGGTGCGGTTGATGACATTTTTCCAACATCCACTCTCTCGCTCTGCTTGGCACTCGACAAGTAATGAGGCATGGCCAAGAAATCGTGGACACGAATGATATACGCCACACGCTGTAATCAATTTTAATAAATAATTTTGAATTAAATTTACATGTAAGTGGCTCATAAATAATGAACAGCAATGATGTTTTGGTGGTACGATAGAACATACAACGGAGGAAAAGTTGCTGGTGTACTACTCTCGAATCAGGCTGCAAAGTGTTCCTTTTAAGGTGATACGGTATGGTATGTTATATTTGCTACTTGTTGAAGATTTTAATTTTAAGTAGCTTAATACAGTGAAAGCATTACCGGAATGTTTTCCACAAGGCGCACACATACTGGTAAATTTTCAAATTCATTTCTGGTGCAAAAAAATGCACTGTGTTTTTGCAATGGGAAGGTTGATTAATGTAATCATAAAAAAATACCAGCTAAGACAGATAATTGCTTTTGATAAATTTCCCATGGAAAGTAATTATTTAAGCAAACTTGCAAAAAAAAATTCTACGCCCTTGCAAGCGGCCTTCAGGCAGTTAACCGGAACATTCGCCATGGCGGACGAAAACATACGTGTAGGCATGTTCTTGAGTTCTTTCTTCGTTTTATTTATCAATTCCTCCTCAGTTTTCGCGACAAAATTGTTGGAGTAGATATTACGCTTCAGGTTGGCCCAGAAATTCTCGATGGAACGCAGCTGGGAGACGTTGGGTGAGTTCGCCGACCACATCGATATTCAGCCGCTCAATCTCCTCCAACGATCGCTTCGAGTAGTGGGCCGAAGCCAGATCCGGCCAGAACACCGCGTCTTTGCCTTTATGGTATTTCTTGATGAACGACGCAACTTCCGCAGGCATTTCCTACTATAAATTTCCCCGTTCACGGCCAGTCCGAAGCGAAAGAAGAGCGGCTTTGACATTCCCTTCTCGCTGATTGTCAGCCACAGCAGCATCTTCTTGGGGAACTTGGTGTGTGAAAAATTTTTTTTTAATGCAAACGTTACTTTAGGATTTCATTTTATCGACATAATGAAAGTAGCCTCGTTAAAATGTTATTATTGTAGTCCAAAGGGGTGAATTTTTATCAACATTCTGACAAGCTGCGTGATGGTTTGAAAAGTTTTAAGTGTTATTAAGTAAGTATTGGCTGCTTCCTCGGAGCGTAGTGCATAAATCATCGCGATCTTTTGGGGAGAGTCGTTCGTTATCTCACGCATGTTCGGTTAGTACGTGAAATTATTGAATAAAAAATAATGTATGAAGCCATCGTGCTGTTCCGACGTCATAGAAAATATCACGGCAGTGTTCAAGCAAGGAAATATCGAGTTTGGTAGTGGAAGAATCATTCGTGGAAGAGATTGATGTTTACGGCACGCGTATTGTTAACAAGAAAATTCCTGGCTGGCGGCCGTATTTCTTTTAATTATTGTGCCTACCTCGAGTGAGTTTCCTAAAAGATTTAAAAAGAATTTCAAACCGTTTTCCCGGTTAACGGAACAACAAAGTGGTAATTTAATCTTTGTTGAATCTCATAACGGAATCCCCTATGCATAATGCAATACGAGGCCAAATGCCAAATGTGTCACATCAAACATCGTAACAGCCGGCAACCCTTCCTGTATCCCTCCCTCCTTCGCATGAGCTTGAAGGAGATATGGAACTAAAAATATCGAAAAAAGTAATAGAGTAATTTTGCTCCAGATAGTGCAGAACCGAGTCATCAATACATCGATTAACTGATACAAAAATCGAATTTTCTGCAAGTCGAGTTAAATGAAATGTTCTAACCAATCGCGAAACATACAACTTAAAATAAACACAAAAGTTTGAACCACAGCCATTCAAGCTTGCGTCTCACCCTGTGTCAAATTCCATAAACGTCATTTTATAAGAAATGGCCAAATAACAATAAGCAAATAACTTGCAACTAGCAAATCTGTCGGTTTTGTTGCCGCTATGTGGCATCTCATTGCACGTCAAAACATCTTGTCAATATCAGATGGTGTGTGGCGAACGTCGGCATGATATTTTGACATGCTAGCAGATGCCGCAACTTCGCCACATCAGAGGGCACCTCGATTACGTGAACAACGCGGCGTTAGTGAACAAGCGATTTCTAACGCTAGCGACTGGAAAATTTACACAAAGTTATCGATTAATTTTGTTCCTGCTTAAATGTCTGTCTGTGTTTAAACGTCCGACTTCATATGGAAATGTGTAAAAAAATTCTAAAATTTTAAGCGCGATTCACTTATTATCAGGACACCAGAAATCTGCGCTATCTCGGTTGTTTTGATGGAATAGAAACAGCTGAGTATTCAAAAGAACGGTTTTTATTGCACTTTCAAAATATGAAGTCTTATTCCATTTTGAGCGGCCATTTTCTTCCACCATCTCTTCATCTATGCAGCATCCCGAGTCACTATTCTAGTCTCAGCTTCCTCTTAGCTATTAGCCAATATTTCTAGATTGAGTGAAATTTAGGGCATCGGTGTGGCTTTTCGATAAAATGCACCCTGTAGTCACGGAACTACTGTAGTGGTAGTTAGCCAAAACTGGCAAAAACTTTAGGGGACTTTTTCGAGTGAATGCGTTTTTCAAGAGCTTCGAGTTCGTGTTCTCAAAAATGATGAAAAATGGTCTACATCAACGTAAACAACATCATAAAATCATAAGCATCGGCCCAAATCGGCTCTCAAACATTATAAAATATTAACTTATTTTCCCACGAAATTTATCAGAAACAGGCCTGATTTTCAAAGCCTGCCGTAACGCTAAACGGAACTTTTAATACTTTCTCTTCATTTCTCTTAGCTCTAGCTATAAATTACTGTCCACTCCTAGAGCCTCTCATGTTGCTGGGAAATTATCTGCTTCTGATAAATTTCGTCATAGATCGTTACTCCGCGTATTGGGAGAATACAACAAACAACAATCAAAGTTATTTTCCCAATCAAACATTCATTATCACACTTGTGAGTGGACCTAAGTTAGCATCCTTACTGTTTAAATCGGTTCGAAGCGGCTATCTAGTACAAACTGGTCCAAATCGGAAGGCAACTTTATGTATAAATAGTTTACTAGACGTCGCGCGAACCAACCCTTTTTTCATCCCAGTGATTTCTCGTAGAAGTGAAGAGGTGCTCTCGGCTTACAATAAAGCGAGTTATCAAAAAAAAGCGAGTATCAGGGCTACATATTCCTAACCTTTTCTTATTTGAGCTGCGCTGGTATTGCCTTGGTCTTGGATCAATAGTTTCTACACATTGAAGATGTTTGTTAGTCCCAAGCATCATCTGTTGATTCTCATACAGCTGATCTGGTAATAATGGAGTAGTAACCTCGGGTGGTCATTAAAGCTTAGCCCAACAAACATCGGTGTTGAATTGGAGCTTGTTCTAACAAATTTGGAGAAGCTATTCAGCTATTCTAGAAGAAACAGCTGAATAGCTTCTCCAAATTTGCTTGAACAAGCTCTAATTCAACACCGATGTTTGTTGGGAGGTTCATGCTCACCGACAATAGGGTATTATAGGGGTATGTGGATTATAACATTGTTCGATAATAAATATAATAATATACCGGCATTTAATTTATTTTTTAATTTTGACAAGCGAAACTATTGAAAAAAACAATTTCAAAAAATAATGATTGCAAGACAACAGCATCCTATTTCACCATGAAACACGCTACAAAAAAACAGACTACCTAAACCAACGAACCAACCATTGATTTTTAGCATACATAAGTTGACATATATGTCATAATGGGAGCCCCCGTTACTGAAAACTAAGTGCTGTCACTTTGTATAAATGTCACTTTGTGAAACTGCTAGTCAGTTTGTGAAAATAAAAATGATTAGATTTTTCTTGTTTAAAAATCGAGAAAAAATAGTTGAGATTCATAAAAAATATTTTTGTGCTAGGAAAAATGTCCATCATCGATACGGTTGGAAAAAACCATGTTTTTTTTTTAAATTAAAACCCCCTATTTATATATTGTAGCACGTAACTTTGAGACGGTTGTGGAAACGTACATCAGACTTAAAGCTTCCAAGATTACAACGCTACCACCGAAAGATGATGAAATCAGGGCAAAAAAAAATCATGTATCTGGGCTTATTTGTGAGCGCCGAAACAATACCAGCAAAGCGATACAAAGGCGCACTATGGGTGGTAAATGTGTCCTACTGTGGGCTCCAAAGGACAAATGTGTGTTTTTCTTAAACTTTTCTTTCAATCGAAAAACTTTTTAAGAATGAACAAAGTTAATATTATTAAATTTCACAGAAATAACTGCAACAAACCATTATTTCACAAATTTCTGTTTTTTTTATGACACTTTACATCAGAAGGGTGCATTCGTGTCTTACGAAATTCTGATATTCACATATAATATTAATCCAATAATTCGGTTCCCAATTCACTTAATTCTGCCCTTCTCAACCCTTATTCATCGGCTTCTCTACTTATCCTTCTGTTCCTTCGCTGATTTGCTCCGATTTTTTCCTGCTTCTTGCGATTGTTCTGCTTTTCTTTTCTCTGTTATTTTTCCTTCCTTTTTTGATTTTCTCCTTCTGCTTCGCTTTTCGTCTTCTTCAGTTGTGTTACGTTTCTCTCATTCATGTTTTCTTCTTCCATTTCACTTTTGAATTTGGCTTCTTTCCAGTACATTGCTTCTTCCATTGTGTCTCCTTCAATTTCCTCTGCATTTCATTTTTTCCTCCATCCGATTCGGTTTCCTTCATCCATTGATTCCGATACGCTTCTTTTGCTGCTTCCATTTTTCTTCTTCTGCTAATCTTATTCCAGTTTTTTTCTTCGGTTTCTTTACGTCTTCAACTTCTTGTGCTGCTGCTCTTCCGATTCTTTTCTTCGACTTCTATTCGTCCACTTAGTTCGCTTCGCTTCCTCTTCAGTTGTGTAACGTTTCCCTCATTTACGTTGTCTTCTTCTATTTCATTTTTCTATTTCACTTCTTTCCACTGCTTTGCTTCTTCCGTTGTGCCTCTTTCCATTTCTTCTGCTTTTTATTTTCTTCTCCATCCGCTTTGTTTATCTTCTTCCGCTGATTCCGTTACGTTTCGTTTTCTCCTTCCACTTTTCTTCATCTGCTTATCTTCTTCAATTTTTTTTTTTCTCCACCGCTTCGGTTTCCTTCGTTCATTAATTCCGATACGCTTCTTTTTCCACTTTTCTTCTTCTGCTTATCTTCTTCCATTGTTTTTCCTTCTGTTTCTCTTCAATTTCTTGTGCTTCTGCTCTTCCATTTCTTTTCTTCGACTTCTATTCGTCCACTTTGCCAGCTTCGCTTTGCTTCTTCATCGATTGTGTTACGTTTCTCTCATTCACGTTGTCTTCTTTTATTTCACTTTTCATTTTTTCCTCCATCCGCTTCGGTTTTCTTCTTCCGCTGATTCCGTTACGCTTCCCTTCTTTGGCTTCTATTGCTCCGTTGGTTTGCTTCAATTTTTCCTGCTTCTTGCATTTTTCTTATCGCTGTTATTTTATCCTTCTTTGTTGATTTTCTCCTTTCACTTTTCTTCTTCTGCTTTTTTTTTTTTTTTTTTTTTTCTTCTTTTCTTGCTTTTCTTTCTTTCCTTTTTTCTTTTTCCTTCTTCTTCTCCCTTTCTCCTCTCCTCTTTTCTTCTTCTTTTTTTTTTTTTTTTTTCCTCCCCCTTTTTTCTTTCTTTCCCCCCTTCCCCTTTTTTTTTTTTTTTTTTTTTTTTTCTTTTTTTCTTTTTTCTTTTTCTTTTTTTCTCCTTACCCCCCTTCCTTTCTTTTTTTTTCTTCTTTTTTCCGGCTCCTCCCCATCCTTTTTTTTCTTTCCCTTTCCCCCTCCCAAAAACCCCGCCCCTCCCCCTCCCGCCACATTCACAATTGGGCGGCGGTTCCTTCTTTAACAGGTATCCCAAGTAACATTGCCAAAACCATCCAGCTTTATTAAGTTTTATTAAAGTTTTATGAAAGCCACTAGAAATCAATTCGGCTTTATTATGGCAGCAAGAGATGCCAATAGGTTTCAAATTTTAGTCAGGTTTATAAGAACCTACACAGCTTCTTTACAACGATCTTAAACCCTTGACTTCTAAAATTCCTTTTACTCCTATCAAAGGTTTTATTTTGACTTTATTAACTCATAAAATGCTGTTTTGAAATGCCGTTTTAGGACTCATTTATATTATCTTATTATGGTCAGTTGAAAAAGCATTTTAAAACCATTTTGCCTCCAGTAAATGCATTAAACGGCTAACTGGCATTGAGGAAAGCTACCAAGCGACCAGATAGTTCTATAGTAGCCATTGCTAAGATAAATTGGCTTTTTTTTGGCAAAACTGTGATTTCTTGCAATCGCCATATTGAAATATATGAAATAATTGAAATGTGAAAAAATAAATACACCAAATTTTAAATGTAATACAATTGAACTGTAGATCTGAGACAAACTTTGGTATTCGTTTAGATAACCTTATTGAATTCTATCAATTTTCAGGAGTTTCATGATTAATTTACCGAATATATTTCTTTCAATTTTGTTTTTGTTGTTGTAAACTCGCTTAATTTCCAAGGCGCATTAATTTTCAGCTCTTATCGTGCCAATATTCACCATAAAATTTAATGCGCATATGATTTGGAGCATGATACGCTATAAAAAAAACTCAATTTCTGTTGTATATTTTGCTATCAATCATAATTTCCCGCAACAGTAGAACTTTTTTCTTAGCCATTATTTACTGTTGAATGAATCAGAAGAGCAACAAAGCAAAACAATAAAAACCAACCACGATATCGCCGTGAAGTTTGACAGCTGTGGCCATTCAGCCCTATGCTGGTTTTGATGGCGGCGAATAGGTTTTATGATGGTTCTCAAGTGGTCATAACAGCTTTCACTAGAACATTTTCAAAATCTTTATGGTCTTACAAAGGTTTTATTAATTTGTTTTCACAACCGTCTATAGAGTGGGCCACTTTGTACACATTTCGGCTTTAAAGATGCATAGAGGAGGTGTTGGTGGATAAAACAGTTTTGAATGTAGTGTCATCAACAAAGCCGGGAGGAGTGCTATACGGCTGGAATAGAACTGAAATTGTTACGGGGTTCATCCTCCACAAAAAACACTTCTCCCCTGCTCCCCCGTCCCCCCCCCCCCCCCCTCTCTTCCTTTTTTCCCCCCACCCTTCACCCCCTATTCCCCCCCCCCCGTTCCCCCCCCCCACCCAACCAGTTTTTTATTTTTCTTCACCCCATCTCCCCCCGGAATTGGATTTTCGCCCCCCTTTCCCCCCCCGCCTCCTTTGTCTTTTCCGTCCCTTCCGAATTCCCCCCTACCCCCCCCGCCCCGGGAACCAGCAGAATCGAACAGGTTTGTTTCGCGCTATTTCTTTTATTTCTTGGATCCACGGATGTCGAGATTTTCCCGCCTCCAATGCCAGTAGGCAGCTAGCAGAATCTGATAGGACAACCAACTCGGTATTCTGATTCGGGATCGTGACAGCCATCTTTATGGCGTATGCCTCCGCAGAGAAGACGCTGCATGCTTTTGGGAGACTGTAGGTGCCAGCAATTCCTCCATTGAAGAATGCGGCCCCTACCGTACCTTCACCCTTAGAGCCATCGGTGTAGACGACAGTCGATCGATGGAAGCGGGTGTTCAGCAAATGTTGCCCCTTTGGGTGGACTTTCTCCGGAGGGTCACCGGCTCGTACGCATTTCTTTACGTCCCACACAATCGTAGGCTTTCGCGCTCGTTTCGTGGCTCGTTGAATCAATGGAAGGGAGATGTTGCCACGATTCTTCACAGCTATTCGGATGGCAGTTCGCGCTATAGACTGTGCTGCTAGCAGTTCGAACGGTAGGGTTCCCGCTTCGGCCATGATTGAGAGTGTCGGACTGGTCACGAAAGCTCCGGAGGCATACCGAACCATTGAATTGTATGAAGGAGCAAGAGTCTGCAAAGTTGCTGGCCCTCCTCGGCTCACCAAGCCTATACCGTAGGTCAGCTTTGACGTTACTATGGCCGATCCCACTTGCAGCAACGATGTCCGATTACCACGCGGAAGCTTGGCACCGATCATCTTTAAAATCCGCAATCGAGACTAACACGATTTCTTCACCATCTGGCAGTGAGGTTTGAATGTTAAGGTCCGATCCAGGGTAACACCCAGAACCCTCAGCCGGTTGGTCCTTGGAACGGCGACTCGCTCGATGGTTATGTCCTGTGCAGGTTCCCGACGTGCATTCGGACTGCAATTAAATATGTGTGACTTTGTTGCTGACATGGAGAATCCTTCGCTCTTCGCCCATTTGTCTACGGCCTTGACGGTGGTCTGCAGCTTGCGATGAAGGCCTTCATTTTTTGCTCCTCGTACCACGAGAAGGATGTCGTCCGCGTACAACAATACACTGACTCCACGCGGTACTACCCGAAAGATGGGCCACCCCCAACCCCCTTCCCCCTTCCCCCCCTCCCCCCCCCTTCCCCCCCCCCCTCCCCCCCCCCCCCATTTTTTCCCCCCCCTTCCCCCTTTCCCCCCAAATCCCATTCCC
Source organism: Aedes koreicus (assembly GCA_024533555.2). NCBI lineage: Eukaryota > Metazoa > Arthropoda > Insecta > Diptera > Culicidae > Aedes > Aedes koreicus. The sequence continues at coordinate 227,299 of JAHHFK020003947.1, read as the reverse complement.
CAAGTGTATCTATCCTTCGCCAAATCTAAGGAAGCTATCAGCGAGTGTTCACCTGAGGTTGGCAGCCCTAAGTTTGCACCTTTAAACTGAAGAAATGATCCGTAAAGAATTGAAATTCATTCCATAATAAAACGTATTCATGACCCATAGGACTCGGATGATAATCTATAAAAAAAAATGAAAATGATCGATTAAATACAGCAACATGATCTATGCTTTATGTAAATTTTAGCAATAAAATGTCAAAAATGTGCTGTTATATATCTAGGGAATGATCGTTAAGATTGTACGAATTATCCATAAACATATTGCAAATGTTCCATAAAAGGTGCAATATCATTCCTTAAACTTGTAAAATTGATCCTTAGAATGTAACATTTGCGAACTAAACTAAATGCACATGATCAATACATTATTGAAAATATTCCATAAATAAATCGCCAATGATCCATAATAGGTGTGAAAAATGAACCACAAACTTCTATATACCTTCTGCTCAAATATGAACAGGACTTTATGTATAAAACGGTCCGCGGATGACATATCGTCAAAAACAAAATTTTCTTAGATTGGTAGGACTGTTATGCGTTTACATGTCAAATTTGAGCACGATCTGTCGCGAAGCTTTTTTTTACGGCACTACAAACAACTCAACCTATAGTGTGTTTTTCGAATTTTACTATGGAATCATACGTTGAGCAAACAATTAGTTTGAAATTTTGTTATTCCAACGGAATAAGTGCTTCGGATGCATGGAAAATGTTGAAGAAAGCCTATGGGGAATCTGCTCTATCGCGTGCACGTGTGTTTGATTGGTATAAGTCGTTCAAAGAGGGTCATATATCAGTTGAAAATCTGCCTCATGATCGTCGTCCAGCAACATCAATAAACGAAGAAAACATCGAAAAAGTGAAAAAAGTTGTTCTGCAAAATCGCCGTGTGATAGAGAGAGAAATACTTGATGAGCTCAACATATCAAATGCATCCGCTCATATTATAAACGATGTTTTGGGCATGAGACGTGTGTCCGCGCGTCTTGTTCGAAAATTGTTGAATTTCCTTCAAAAAGAGCAACGCAAAAACTGTCGCTAAGCAAACGCTCACAATATACGACATCCAGCACATCATAACTGGTGACGAAACTTGGGTCTACGAGTACGACGTCGAAACAGCCCAGCAATCATCGGAATGGCGCTTCCAAAATGAGCCGAAACCCAAAAAACCGCGTCAAAGTCGATCAAAAATCAAGATTATGCTGACTGTTTTCTTCGATAGCCAAGGTGTGGTGCACTCGGAATTCCTTCCGGAAGGTCAATCGGTCAAAGCTGAATAATATTTGGGCGTTATGAAGCGTTTGTGTGAGTAAATTCGTTTCAAAACTAAAGAATTTTGGGACAACAAGGCATGGTTTTTGCATCACGAAAATGCACCAGCTCACACATCACGTTTAGTTCGCGATTATTTGACCAAAAACAACGTTAACATCGTTCCTCAAGCGCCGCATTCGCCTGATATGGCACCATGTGATTTTTTTCTCTTCCCCAAACTCGCCAAAAATTGCCGCTTCGTCGTAAACATTTTCAGACGATTGAAGTCATAAAAGATAATTCGAAGAGAGAGCTTAAGGCGAAAGAGGCGTATAAAAAGTGTTATAAGGAATTGAAAAAAAAAAAACAAATGGTGGCATATGTGTATCGCCTCCGATGGTGATTATTTTGAAGGAGACAACATAAATATTGAAGAATAATTAACAGTTTGTGTTTTATTTAACCCGTCTCGTTCATATTTGAGCAGAAGATATGGTCCATATCAAATCAACTTAGTACATTTAAAATAATATGTATGATCCATAAATTAAGCCGGAATGATTCCAATTATGGGTTTGAATTTTGTTTTATTTTGGCTGCGGGGAAATTGATCCTTGACTGTGCAACTACTAAGATTTATTAACATGTGCATTCCTTTAGCTATAGGGCTTAAATATTGCTGAAAAGAAAGATCGCGATGGACAAAATTTTAAATTTTTCAGAAATCTAACTTACTTCTGCGTAAGTAATTTGTAAAGTAAAGAGCACTCGTGCACATAAAGAGCTACAGGTCAAATTTAAGACTTGATCAAACTGTTATTTCAGATTTTTTTTTAATTAAATTATGCCGGGCAAACGCTAACTACAAAAAATATCCTTCTTTGCATTATACCGGGAAAAATCTTGAATCAGTCGTTTGCTTGGAGACGCTATATTAACACTTCAGATATCGAAAATATCGGCCACTTTCTACCTCCATAGTTCTTCAATCATCAACTGCTCAGCAAGCAACATTTGTATTTCTAGCACATGGAGTAGAGCTACTATGTCACATTGTACAGTGTAGTGTGTCTGACTGAGCTTCATGCCAACAGATTACACTAGTTTACAGCATTTATGAACTCGGTAAGCTGATCATCATTTGTAATGTGAAATTTTATGCAGAATTAAAAAATGCGTTGAAAAATAAAAGAAAAGTAGAACAGATGTTGAGATATTAGCCAAAGAAAAAACGAAGAAAATTAGGGCTCAATGGTGAAAACTGGTTGAAAAATGAGGAAGTTATGCAGGTTTTTAGAAAAAATGCAGAAATGCGTGAAACTAAGAAATCTGAAAGAAATACGCCCGACTCTCTCTCTCTCACTCACACACACACACACACACACACACACACACACACACACACACACACACACACACACACACACACACACACACACACACACACACACACACACACACACACACACACACACACACACACACACACACACACACATACCATTTTTTGTCATTCTTGAGCACTATAGGCAAATTTCTTTAAAATAAGTTTATTAAAACTTAAAAATGATTCAAACTTGAGCTTCGTAGTTTATGCGTCGTTTTGTTTTCTCTGACTAGAAACCAACAGTAGCCAGCATTGATTCGTCCCAAAAGCCTTGATATCGTCCCAAAAGCCTTGATATCGTACCAAAAGCCTTGATATCGTCCCACAAGCCTTGAAATACGCCCATCTCTCTCTCTCTCTCTCTCTCTCTCTCTCTCTCTCTCTCTCTCTCTCTCTCTCTCTCTCTCTCTCTCTCACACACACACACACACACACACACACACACACACACACACACACACACACACACACACACAAACACACTCATACACACACACACCGTTTTTTTTTTTTCATTCTTGAGCACTATAGGCAAATTTCTTTAAAATAAGTTTATTAAAACTTAAAAATGATTCAAACTTGAGCTTCGTCGTTTATGCGTCGTTTTGTTTTTTCTAACTAGAAACCAACAGTAGTCACCCAGCATTGATTCGTCCCAAAAGCTTTGATATCGTCGTTCTATTTGCTTCATTTGTTGGTGGAATCGTTCACCGTGCTCATCACTTTCGTCGCCAAGATTCGGTGGGAAGAAATCCAAATGTGAGTGGAGGAAATGGATTTTCAATGACATGTTCACACCTATAGTCATGAAGAGCAAGGAGTAATAAACTATGTACATGAAACATGGGTAACTTAATAAGTTATTTTTAGATTTAATATTACCTATTTTCTTATAGTTTTCCAGCTACACATGCAACATATTTTTTTGTTGACGTTATTTTTATATTAATCATATGTTTAGCACATTTTTTTTACAAATCTCAAAAAAAAATCGCAAAAAAGGATATATACTTATAAATTGCGTCGAAACTATTACTCCTAGAATATTGTAATGTTCAGAAGATCGGTGTTAAATTTAATTTTGCTTAATTTGATGACAAAATATTTGAAATTAGATCACACGCGTTGGAGATATTTTATTTTTAGTAAATGTGTTTTTGTTTATTTATTCGAAAATGAACTTTTATCCATATCTCGAAAGCTGTTCTACTCTAATTTTGTTTGACATAAGAAATATTAGTCGAATTATAAAGTTCATCACTTTTGATTTATTTTGTAAACTAGTGTTACTAATCTTTTATGAATTAATTAAAAACATTCTTACTGGACGTTTTTCTGAAAGCCATTGGCAAAAGCGTACTTGAAAAATTTTCTTTAAAAATAACTCAATTGTTATTTTTATAGAAAATTTATCAAGTACAGCTTTGCCAATGGCTTTCAGAAAAACGTTCAGTAAGAATGATTTTAATCAATTCATAAAATATTAATAACACAAGTTTACGAAAGCGTTCTCCATAGTACTCGCAATTTCGTAATAAAAATTCTAATTAGTGTCAATTTCTTACCAAACGTTCTCAAATTTGAAGATGTTGTTCAGAACACGATTTGAAATCGTTTAAGCATAGGGGATAGAACATTTCAAAAAGGCAATGTTAAGGATCAATTTCGCAATCTTTATGGACACCAAATTTAATAAAAATAGTGACCAAAACTCAAAAATACAGGCATAATTTATGGATCATACTCATATGTTTAAGTGCAAAAAGTTGATTTGCTATGGATCATTTCTATAAGTTTATAGTTCATTGCTCATTGTTTTAAGGATAATTGACAATTTAATTATGGAACATTTTCAATAATTTATGAATCACGTGCATGTAATTTAGTGCACAAAGGATCATTTCTATAAGTTTATAGTTCATTGCTTATTGTTTTACGGATAATTGACAATTTAATTATGGAACATTTTCAATAATTTATGAATCATGTGCATGTAATTTAGTGCACAAAGGTTACATTCTGTGGATAAATTTTGCAAGTTTAAGGAACGCCATTAAAGCATTTTTGGATCATTTGTAACAAGTTTATGGGTAATATTATTGATCATTCCCTAGATTTATAACGGTACATTTTTGACATTTTATTGCTAAATTTTATACAAATTATGAATCACATTGATAAATTTTATGGATCATGTCCATTAGATCATGGATATCCACCAGAGTTTTATAGGTCATGAATGTCTTCTTTATGGAACGGTTTTATTTGTTTTGTGGATCATTTATTAGTTTTTATATGCAAAAGTATGTTTGCCCCTGAGGTTGGCAACGATCTCTCTAGTTCTGCAAAGTAGGTTTCGGTACCTCGTCCTGCTCGAAACGCGTGTTGGCGTTTGTCAAGCCGTCCACTCGACTCTAGCTCGGCAATCAATCGACGATTGATGATTCGTTCAAACAGCTTCGCCATGCAGCTGGTGAGCGATATCGGTCGGAACGCATCAGGTCCAGAGTCGTGGCAGTTCGGTTTCGGAATGGGAACGACAATTGCATTCCGCCAGCTGGAGGGGAACTCACCACTGTGCCAAATTTTGTTCAGCAGTTCAAGGAGCGTAATTTTCACAGATAGAGGAAGACGTTGAAGCAATGGATACCCTATCATGTCCGCACCTGTCGAAGCACCTCGCCCTTTGTCGAAAGCCCACAGAAGTTCATTCAGGGTAATGTCGATGTTGTATACATCATCAGTACTTCACTCTCGTTCAGCTGCTGCCTTCACCATCTGGAACGATGGGGTGTAGCTGGAGGTCGCTGATCTCGCGCTGTAGCATTTAGCCAGTTCTTCCGCTGCTTCTTCGGGGTTGTCTATAAAACCGTCCGTTCGCTTGAGTACCACCGTGCGCTGTCGTCTGCTGCCACGCAGAGTATTCACCGTCTGCCACAGTTCGGTTGTCGTGCTGCTTGGGGAGATAGTCGCCACGAAGTTCTCCCACGATTGCTCCTTTGCTTGCTGAATAGCTTTTCTGTTGATGACGCTCCTTCTTCAGTCATGGTTTTGGTTAGCTGATTCCACCAACTCTTCATCTTCCCAATGTGGTGCCCCACTGGTAACTGCTGTCTTCATCTTCAGTTTTTGCTTAATTATCGCGCAATACTTCTCTATTGAACGGAACTGAGGGCAATTTTGTGGATTCAGATCTTTTGGGATGAACTGGACTCCTTTATGGTTGTACCATTGTAGCACATCGTTGCTGTAATGGCAGCTGTCTAGTAACGTAACTGGACCATCATGGGACTTAACGAAGAGTAAAATCCGATTGTTGAGGCACTCCCTTTCGTACACTTCAGAGTGCATTGTATTATCCGTCACAAAAAACTCACGAACTTATCCGCGAAAATAAACTTGAATCTGCCAAGAACCTTGCCGCGAGCAGGACTTGGGCCCCGGGATTTGGTTGAAATCTGCTTTAGCATATTTTTCATCATCGATCAAGAGACATCCATCGAGTTTCTTCAGAACTTGGTCGTGCCACTTACGAGCCCGCGTTCTGGCCACTGTTTGATATTTGATACTTTGGTTGGGTTGTTTACTTGCTCGGTAACATTTATAACCTTCTCGGAGACGGATTTGCAGCACAGTTCAACGGTCGGCATTTAGTTTTTTGGCCAAATCGTAATCCGAGATTTTGAAATCAGCCTTGATTTTCCGAATTTGTCCTTTGCGGACAGTTGTTACACAGAAAAAAAAAATCGTTCCCGAAAATGAAAACGGACCGTGAACTAATTCACGTTTTCAGCATTTTTCCCTTTAAACGTTGTTTAATTCATGATTACGTGATTCAGTACACGTTATATTTTTGCTTGTTCCCATAATCGTGACATCTCTTTTACTCCTTGTTTCAGTGTTTGATAGTTTTTTTAAATGTAAATCACCTTTTTCTTGTATGACAGTTTTTTTTATTGATGTGGAGTAGGATATAAGTTTGAACAGTAATAATAGTATGTTGACTTTTGAAGAAATCACATGCAGCTTTTTAGGTTACATAATGTAATGTAATGTACACAATTTATCAACAGACCGTACTACTTTTGAAGCACACTATCCGTACTATTTTCGATATAAAACAAAACTACGAATCACACTATCCGTAATATTTTTTAATGTCCAATAAATTACTTTTTCCACTCTGGTTTTACCTACTCGAAACTTGTAACTAGAATACAAACTTTAGCTTAATAAGGTAAAGTTTGCTTATTTTACTACCACATTGCAATCCTCGGTAATTAACATTTACGTCACGCAATTACAATTTCTCCGGAGGTTTCTTAGAGATTACTGAGTGTATTAAAGTGCTATGGAGTATTAATACGGAGGGCAAACTTCGTGTAAAATTAGGAAAATTGACATTTCAAGCTACATCCAATCATGCATGTTCATTCCGCATCGAACGCTGAAGAGCTTCGGTACTGTTTTTTTTCGCACTCCGTATTGCGTTACTCAACCTGTTTTTACCACGCGGTCATTGTGTGTCGAAATCCAGCCGAGCGTTCGCTAAGGGAATCAGGCATTCCCGACCGAGTCCGACTGATGCTCTCCCCCCCCTACACCAACAACCCCCGAGAAAAAGCAACCCCCCAAACACCACCCTAGCAGGGAAGGTCATCGCTCTACCACAGCCGGTGCTTTGTTTCGAGCAGCAGCAGAAAGTGCTACAGAGGCAAAGGCAATAGCAAACACAACAGCAGCGTAATGCCTTGTTCATACTACAGCGTTGTAACATAATACAAGGCTATCTTGATGACATTTTCCTTGTAGATAGTTTTCAAAACACCCTTGTATTATGTTACAAGTCTGTAGTCTGAACAAAGCATAAGGGGCAAGTAGCACATTTTTGTTGTTTTTGTTCTCACTGGTAGTGTTTTGTGTATCTCTCTCCCTTATAGTAAAATCGTTGTCTGTAGGGGGGCTCAAAAATAAAAAATCAGATATCAGTTTTTATTTATATACTAGCTGAACCCGGTGCGTGCGCTGCTACGCTTGCAACTAAATGAAGGAAAATTTAATATAACTGGCACGTTTATGGTTTTTTTTTCGAAATGAGTTTTTTTTCTTGCATAAGCAAGGGTTCAAACTCTAACAAAACATGCTTCTTACCCGAGAAATACACGTTTTGTGTTTAAGTAACCTGGATAATTCTCATTTTTGGTAAAAATGTGTGTTAAAATTTGTATGGGAGCCCTCCCTTCCAGAGGGGGGGGGGGGGGTTTCTCACCATACAATCATTGCCTTCAAAACCCCCCACATGCCAAATTTGGTTCCATTTGCTTGATTAGTTCTCGAACCATCACATTGGGCTCATCGATTATAATAAAAATTTTAGTTTCATTTGTTTGATGCCCCTCCCCCCTTCTTCAGAGAGAGGGTCTTGAACTGCCATAGAAACATTCTTGCCTTCAAAACCCCCCACATGCCAAATTTGATTCAATTTGCTTGATTAGTTCTCGGGTTATGATGAAATTTGTGTCTCATTTGTATGAGAGCCCCTCTTCCTTAGAGAGAAGGGGTCTCAAACAATCATAAGAACCTTTCCCAGTCCCAAAAACCCCTTCAAATAAAATTTTCACGTTGGTCGGTTCAGAACTTTCCGAGTCTATAAGGGTCTGACAGACAGACAGACAGAAATTCATTTTTTTGAATATAGAAATCTAGCCTCCAAAAACCCCCATATGCTAAAAGTGGGTTCATTTTCTTGATTAGTTCTCGAGTTATGCAGAAATTTGCTTTTTATTTGTATGGGAGCACCCCCCCTTCAAAATGGGGAGGGGTATTAAACTGCCATAGAAACATTTCTTGCCTCCAAAAACCTCAACATGCCAAATGCCAAATTTGGTTTTATTTGCTTCATTGGCTCTCGAGTTATGCTAAAAATTATGTTTCATTTTTATGGGAGTCTCCCCTTCCAGAAGGCGGAGGGGTCTCAAACCACATTAGAAACATTTATTTCTCTCAAAAACCTCTACATGCCAAATTTGGTTCCATTTACTTTAATTTTTATCGAGTTATGCAGAAATTCGTGTTTCATTTGTATGAGAGACCCCTCTTTCAGTGAGCGGAGGATTCTCAAACCACAATACAATCATTTTTTGCCTTCGAAAACCTCCACATGCCAAATTGGGTTCCATTAACATGAGTTCTCGAGTTATTCAGAAATTTTGGGTTTCATTTGTATATGAGCCCTCCTTTCAGAGAAGGGAGGGGATCGAGTCCCCTTAGAAACATTTCTTGCCTTCAAAAACCTCCACCTGCCAAATGTGGTTCCATTTACTTGATTAGTTCTCGAGTTATGCAGAAATTTGTGTTTCATTAGTATGAGAGCCCCCCTCTTGCAGAAGGCGGAGGGATCTCGAGTTGCCTTAGAAACATTTCTGGCCTTCAAACACCTCTACCTGTCAAATTTGGTTCCATTTACTTGATTAGTTCAAGAGTTATGCAGAAACTTGTGTTTCATTTGTATGGGAGCCCCGCCCCCTACCAGAGAGAGAGAGGAGGAGTCTCGAACCACCGTGGAAACATTTATTGCCTTTAAAATCCCCGCAAGCCAAATTTGGTTCCATTTGGTTTATTTGATCTAGAGTTATGAAGAAATTTCAGTTTCATTTGTATGACAGCACCCCTTCTAGGAGAGGGGAGGGGTCTCAAACCACCATAAAAACATTGTTCGCCACCAGAAAACCCCACATGCCAAATTTGGTTCCATTTGCTTGATTAGTTCTTGAGATATGCAGAAACTTCTGTTTCATTTGTATGAGAGCCTCCCTTTCTAGAAAGGGGAGGGGTCTCAAACTACCATAGAAACATTTCTTAACTCCAAAAACTTCCGCATTGTAAATTTGGATTCCTTTGCTTGATCAGTTCTTGAGTTATGCAGAAATATGTGTTTCATTTGTATCGGAGCCCCCCCCCCCTTTCAGAGGAGGGAGGGGTCTCTTACTATCTTAAGAACCTTCCCCGGCCCCAAAAACTCCTGCATACAAATTTTCACGCCGATCGGTTCAGTAGTCTCCGAGCCTATTAGGGTCAGACAGACAGACAGACAGACAGACAGAAATCCATTTTTATATATATAGATTTTTTTAATTTTATTTTTTTTTTTAATTCAATTTAAATTTGCATGGATGTTTTAAGGGGGGCGACTTGCCTCCCAAAGATTTTTTTAGGGCGCGCTGTTATCAGCCGTCTTTTGCCTCTCCTTGGGTTGTCTACTTTCGGCAGAATGTGAAAGCCCTAGACTTTTTGGGCATAAAAAGAAATTTGACGCGTAGTTATCCGGGGACCGAATTTCATCAGGTCAACCGAAACAAACTGCGTGTCACTGCACCTACGTATAAAATTGCAAATGAAATTGCTAGTGACGAAGGTTATAATGCCGAGAACTACGTCTACATCCCATCTCGAGATGTGGAGATAGATGGTGTGGTTTCTGCAGCGAGCCTGACGTGTGAAGACGTTATGGAAGGTAAGGGGCGACTTCCAAATTCTGCTTCGTCTACCATTGAGATTCTGGAATGCAAACGATTGCATGCAGGATCAATGGTAGATGGGAAAAAGACGTATTCACCATTGGACTCACTACAAGTGACCTTCGCCGGATCAGTTCTCCCAAAATTTGTTGAAATTGATAATGTTTTTTTTCCAGTGCGCCTTTTTGTACCAAGGGTATTTAATTGTTCCAAGTGCAAACAGTTGGGTCATACGGCTACTTTTTGCGACAACAAGCCCCGTTGTGGCAAATGCGGCCAAAGGCATCTAGAGGATGCTTGCCAACAAGACGCAATAAAGTGTGATTACTGTAGCAAAGAGCCTCGCCACAATTTGCAGAACTGCCCCGTGTACAAGAAGCGCACTGGTAACGTGAGACGCTCCATACAAGAACGCTCCAAGCAGACGTATGCAGAAATGTTAAAGTCGCAAAACGAAATGAAAATCCTTTTTTGATTTCGTTTTCCGACGAACTGGACTCTGACGTGGCCGATGAGAGTAAATTTCCGGAGGCACACGCCCCCGGTACAAGGAAACCAACTAGTTCCCCGGCTGTGCGCCGGAAACTTATTAAACCCACTCTCAAAAGCGAGTTGTTGTTTTTAAACAAAGCCGTTGGTTGTGTTTTTCTACTAGCTTTTGAAAGTTCGGATTTTACGTGTTTTTGAGTTCTTTTAATTCGTGAATTTGTGTTCTGTGAATCATTAAACTGCCAATACACCCGTGCCTAGCGAAGTTATTCAGAAATTCTGGTTTGAAGATCTAAAACTCGGTAGTGCAGGATGGAGGAGCGTTATCATGGCTGTGCAGTTTCGATTACCGATGAAAATGATCTCGTCACTTGTCAAGGGTTCTGCAAGTCTACGTTCCATCTCAAATGCTCACACCTCAGTGCGAGTGTTTGGGCAGATATCAGATCTAGTTCGATGATCTACTGGATGTGCCCATCGTGCAGAAAATTGATGAGTAGTACCCGTTTCCGCGGCGCACTGAGTGGTACGAATGATTTGCTACAAGCAGTTATGAGTCAACAAAGTCAGATGCTGGAGGGGTTGCGAGGGGAGATAAAGAAGAATACAGAGAGGATCAACGAGATCGGAAAGCAGCAAGGGCGGGTTCTGTCTGATCGCTCACCTTGGCCTAGTATTCAACCAAGGTCAACAAAGCGCCCGCGCCTCCAAATCGATCCGCCACAGACCGAAGAGGATGCACCTCGCGTGCTTTGTGGTAGCAAAGAGCCAGACCCCGCTTTGTCCATTCCAATCGTACAAGCCGTTGCACGAGAGCCTAAATTTTGGCTGTTCTTGTCGAAATTTTCTCCACACGCCACAGTGGAGGAAATTTCTGGTCTAGTACAGCGAAATCTCGAAATTGATGAGCCTGTCGAGGTTGTGAAGTTGGTCCGTAGGGGCGTTGATCTCAATCAGCTCTCCTTCATATCGTTCAAGGTTGGTGTGGGACTGAAGTGGAAGGAAAAAGCAATGGAACCAGCAAGCTGGCAAAAGGGAATTTATTTTCGGGAGTTCGTGGATACTGAGTGGGGAAGCACTGTGTTTCGTGATGAGCGGGGAAGCACTGCGTTTCGTGATAAGCGCCAGCGTGGGGGCCCCTCACAATCAAACGATTGTTTCTCTACGCCGCTCGCACCTCCTAGCAAACCGGTTGATGCAATGCAGCAGTAACGTTGATCCATGCGAGGATTCTGAAATATTATACGAAACAAATGTAAGAAACTCTGAATGTCATGAAGTCACTAATTCACCTACTTTCTCCCGTACGGAGGATGGAACGGAGTCACAGCCTGTTGCATCGTCGAATGTAGGAATTCCTGTGGAAGAAAAAAATGCAATCAACATCTACTACCAAAACATGAACAGCATAAGAGGAAATGACAGACAAAGGAATCTATATTTGACATCGTTTGAGATGGACTACGATGCCTATGCATTTGTTGAAACTTACTTGGATACTGATGTACAGGACAGTATGTTATTTCCTTCGTGCTTTGCCGTTTACCGATGCGATAGAGACGCACTCAATAGCGACAAACAGTCCGGCGGGGGAGTGCTTATTGCTGTTCACCGTCGTATTATTTGCACCGAGTTCGCAAAAGCTGAAAACACCGAAGCAATCTGCGTTAGGATGGACACAGTGAATGGATCTGTGTTTCTGTGTTGCGGGTATATTCCACCTACCTCAAACATTCATCGGTATCACTCGTTCGTCAATTATGTGGAGTCCGTCGTCGAGACCGTTGGAGCGGATGACACGGTGCTCGTGGTTGGAGATTTAAACCTGCCAAATTTGAGCTGGAATCAGTGTTTACAGGAGGGAAAAGATTGTTTTCTCTTACCTGATCGAATAAATTCGCAGAGCGAAATCGCCATTGTTGATGGATTATTGTCGGCCGGGCTGATGCAAGTGTGTGATCTGCCGAATCAAAACAATAGATTTTTGGATCTCGTATTCACCACTGACACCGAGTCCTGCAAAGTTGTTGTGACTGACCCGATAATAAAGCACGAAATTCACCACTACGCAATGCAACTGACGATAGCTAAGGATGCACTACGCGAGTTGCAGATTGGGATGTCCAAAAAGCACTTGAACCTTGAGTTAATGAATACGGCGTCGGTTAAAATGACATTAATGGATATTTTGTGGGGCGACATTTTCATTTCCCAAGATGATTTCGACCACGATTCAGACACGTACAAGCAACATGCTGCGTTAATGGTGGATTTTCTCAACTCAGTCGATGTTTTGAATTGTGGACTCGATTCTACAATTGTGGAAAACAACATAGATTTCAACGTCCTCTCGTTTTACTTTGTGTTGTTCACCATGTTCACACGTTTTGCACCCTTTTACAAGGAACGTTCAAGGGAAAACCCGTACCCAGAATGGTTCTCGCCGATATTGATACAAGTTCTCAAAGATAAACGAAAAGCCCTGAAGAAAATGCGACGCAATCCTACCCCGGAGAACATTACTTCCTACAAACAACTACTGGGAACTTTCAAAGTGCTGCACAGAGAAGCGTATCAAGTGTATATCACAGGGATTCAGAATGGAATTAAAGAAAATCCTAAATCTTTCTGGAAGTTCGTGAATAGCAGGCGAAAAAACATCGGGATACCGGAGGTGATTAAGTATGGAAACAGATCTTCTTCTAATGGACAGGATACCGCTGAAATCTTCGCTGAATATTTCAAAAATGTTTATCGAAACGATCACTCCACTGAAATCAACACCCCTGTCGGTGCGGCCGTTGACTTTTTAGAGCTACCAAGTGAAGAAGTAAGAAAAGGTTTGTCGGATTTAGACTCAAGCAAATCAGCAGGACCCGACAGGTTGCCTGCTAAGGTTCTGAAGGAATTCAAGGATGAGCTCGTCGAACCCTTGACCATTCTTTTTAACGCTTCTCTTTCGTCTGGTTATTTCCCGCCTATATGGAAAATATCTCATATAACGCCTATTCATAAAAAAGGATCCCGTTCTGACGCTGAAAACTACCGTAGCTATTCAGTCCGCGATGCCAAAACTGTTCGAGCAACTTGTTTACTCCCATCTTTGTGAACGAATCAACGATCGTGTTTCAACTGCACAGCATGGGTTCCTGAAAAGAAAGTCAGTTGTGACGAACCTGGGTGAATTCACTTCCACGGTGACTGATTATATATCAAAGGGGTATCAAGTTGACTGCGTATATACGGATATGAGCAAGGCTTTCGATGTGGTGGGAATCGATAGCATAATGCGTGCTGCAGCTGATTTCGGTATCGGCGGCATGTTGTTTGAATGGATCAAGTCATATCTTCAGGAGAGAATACAGTTCGTCAGAGTGCTCAACAATGCATCTGGTACCTTTGTCGTACGTTCAGGAGTTCCACAGGGTAGCCACCTAGGCCCGCTGCTTTTTGTCATGGTTATGAATAAGCTGCCGTCATTCATGACAAAAGCAATAGTGCTCATCTATGCAGATGATGTGAAAATTTTCCTACCGGTGAAAATAGCCGATGACTGCCTTTTGCTCCAACAGGATTTAAACAATTTTGTTAGGTTTGTCGGTGAAAACGGACTTAGCATAAACCCAAGCAAATGCTCCGTTATGACGTACACCAGGAGAGTTCAACCAATCATTTGCAACTACACATTGGAGAATTCGATCCTGCAACGAGCTGAGAGTATTCGGGACTTGGGAGTAACGATGGACCAGTCCCTAACATTTAATGATCACATCGACAATGTTATTAAGGAATCGTTGCAGCTCTTTGCACTCACTAGACGTTTCGGGCGAGAATTTACTGATCCCTATGCAATCCTTACAATATACATCAGCCTCGTTAGGACTAAACTCGACTTCGCGAGTGTGATATGGCGACCACAGTACGAAGTGCATATCCAAAGGCTAGAGGGAGTTCAGAAAAAGTTCCTGAAATTTGCTTTGAGGAATCTTGGATGGAGTGGAGAACGGTTGCCAGCATACGAAGACCTCTGCTGTCTGGTTGACATTGACACAATCAGTAGTAGACACAAAATCGCCGACACAGTATTCTTCTGCAATATATTAAGTGGGCGGATTCAGAGTTCGTTGCTTTACGATCGACTCAGCTTCAATACCAGCCCGGTTTCTCTACGTCGACGAAGGGTATTCGATCCTCCATTGCGGTCAAGAAACTACACGCAGCACGAGCCTACAAGCAGATTTATGAATGAGTTCAACAGACTACAGGATGTAATTTCTATTAATATGACAACAGAAGTAATTCGTGGTAGACTAAGACTATATTTTAGAGGCCAACTAAGTGTGTAATGTGTAAAATATGTATTTCGTATTCTAATTTTTAAAAGGGTAACGGGCTTACAGCCTATAGTCCAAATACAAATACAAATACGTCTTCTCGCAATTCTAAGTATATCCCGTCCAAGCGAGGTAAGATTAATTTTGGGGACATTGTGGATAACATTTTAAATGCTCTTGGCCTTTCGGATGCTTCACCGCTCCGAGGACTTATTGACCTGCTTATTACTATAGTTAGAAACTACTTCAAGCAATTGACTGTATCATGGCCCCTTATTGGTGAATTCATATCTTTCGATGAATAATTCGTCGAGTGTGTATCAAGATATGATCACCGTATTACAATGGAACTGTCGCAGTCTAATACCTTAATTAGACTCGTTCAAGTATTTGATTCACAATTCTGATTGTGATATATTTGCTCTCTGTGAAACATGGCTTTCTTCTGAAGATGAATTAAACTTCCACGATTTTAATATTATTCGCCTGGACCGAGATGATTCATATGGTGGCGTACTTTTGGGGATCAAAAAGTGCTACCCCTTCTATAAAATCTCACTCCCAATAATCTCAGGCATTGAAATCGTCGCTTGCCAAATAAATGTAAAGAATAAAGATCTTTGCATAGCTTCCGTCTATGTCCCTCCGAGGGCATCAATAAACCGCCGTCAACTTTGGAGTTCAATTACATTACTTCCATCTCCAGTTCTTATTCTGGGCGATCTGAACTCCCACGGTACTGCTTGGGGCGAACAATACGATGACAACAGAGCGGATATTTTCTATGACTTATGTGACGATTTCAACTTGACCATCTTGAACACTGGGGAAGCGACACGAATATCAAAACCTCCTGCCAGGGAGAGTCGACTTGACATATCTTTGTGCTCTAGTTCACTATCATTAGATTGTCTGTGGAAGGTAATCAATGATCCCCATGGTAATAATCACCTACCAATTATCATCTCAATCAAAAATGGTTGTCGAAAAACAGACCAGTCAATCATTCTTCGTAATGACCTCACGAGGAATATTGATTGTCAATATTTTGCATCGGCGGTAACCCTTGGTATTGATTCTACCGATCCTCTTCTACCATTAGAAGAGTATCGTTTCCTTTCCGAACTGATGTACAAAAGTGCATTAGAAGCTCAGAAACGACGTGTTCCAAGTGCACCCCTCAAAAGAAGACCCGCCACCCCTGGATGGGATGACGAATGCACTAAGTTGTATCTTGAGAAATCCGATGCGTTTATAATTTATCGTAGACATGAAACATGTGAGCTTTTTGATAAGTACCTCAAGCTTGAAAAAAAGCTTAAAAACTTACTCAAAGCAAAGAAACGCAATTACTGGCGTTCGTTTGTAGAGGGACTATCTAGAGAAACCTCGATGACAACGCTTTGGAGAAAGCCTCGTTAAATGCGAAACCGCTCATCCTCCAATGAGAGTGAAGAATATTCCATGCAGTGGATATTCGACTTAGCTAAAAAGGGAAGCGATATGATTAAATTAAACCTTCTAAAAATCTCCCTGATATCGCTAAAAGACGATTACTTAACCTGTATAATACTCTCATGGAATTGAATATAGTTCCACCCGCATGGAGACAGGTTAAAGTAATAGTTATTCAAAAGCCTGGGAAACCAGCGTCTGATTACAATTCTTACCGTCCGATCTCTATGCTATCATGTTTAAGGAAATTGTAAGAAAAAATGATCCTATCAAGACCTGACCGTTGGGTTGAGTCAAACAACCTACTATCAAATACGCAATTTGGTGTCCGAAAGAGCAAATGAACAAACGATTGTTTAGCGTTGCTTTCATCTGATATACAACTGGCCTTTGCACACAAGGAGCAATTGGCTTCAGTATTTCTGGATATTAAGGGCGCATTTGATTCAGTTTCCAAAGATATACTGGCAGATAGTCTTCACAGTAGTGGTTTGCCAGAAATTTTAAATATTTTTTTGTATTATTTACTGTCAGAAAAACAAATGACCTTCAATCTAGGCCATCTGACAAATTCCAGAATTAGCTACATGGGCTTACCCCAAGGCTCATGTTTAAGTCCCTTGCTTTATAATTTTTATGTTAAAGATATTGATAACTGCTTGGAAAATAGATGCACGCTAAGACAACTTGCAGACGATGCGGTGATCTCCTTTAGAGGTCCACGTGCGGAAATCTTGCAAAGACCATTGCAAAATTCCCTAGATAATCTGTCCATCTGGGCCAGAAATTCGGGGATCGAGTTTTCACCGCGTAAAACCGAATTGGTAGTGTTTACTAGAAAGCGGTTCCCTGCCCAACTGCGTCTCAAGCTGTTGGGAAGAGACATTACCCAATCTTTGACCTTCAAATACCTTGGAGTCATGTTTGATTCGAGATGCACTTGGAGTACTCACATTGCGTATTTGAAAGAGAAATGTCAACAAAGGATCAATTTTCTAAGATCAATTTCCGGGACATGGTGGGGTGCGCACCCGGAAGACCTCATTAAACTCTATAAAACAACTATTCTTCAGTTCTCGAACATGGCCCTTTTTGTTTCCTCTCGGCAAGAAACAGCCACCTCATTAAATTGGAACGCGTTCAATATCGTTGTTTACGTATTGCCCTTGGCTGTATGCATTCAACGCATAATATGAGCCTGGAGGTTCAGGCAGGCGTGAAACCCTTACAGAACCGCTTCTGGGAGCTCTCGTCTAGAATACTGATCAAGTGTGGAATCAGTAACAACCTTGTGATTGAAAACTTCGAAGAAATGCTCGAATTGAGTACCCATTCTAGATTCTTACGAATCTATATCAACTATATGTCAACCGATATTAGTCTTCCTTGCTATAATTCTCCTAGTGTACTCCTCTATGAAACAGGCTATTCAAGGAATTCCAGATCAACTTCGACCTATTTTAATTCCCCATATTTTTATTGAAAAGTACCAACATGTCAATTGCAATAGAAGAATTTTCACTGATGGTTCACGCATTGATGGATCGTCTGGATTCGGTGTCTACTATGAATACTCGTCTGCCTTCCGGAAACTTCAGGAACCTTGTTCCGTATGTGTTGCTGAGATGGCAGCAATCAATTTCGCATTGGGGATAATTTCCGACATGCCCATAGATCATTATTTCATCTTCTCGGATAGTCTAAGTTCTATTGAGACCCTCCGGTCGATGGAAACAGTGAGGCACTCATCTTACTTTCTTTCAAAAATAAGGGAGCAGATGTGTGCGTTGGTCGAAAGGTCATTTAGAATTACCTTTGCATGGGTCCCCTCACATTGCTCAATACCTGGCAATGAGAAGGCGGACTCTCTAGCAAAGGTGGGCGCAAAAGAAGGCGAGATTTTTGAAATTTCACATGATGAATTTTACCCATTAGTACGTCAGAGTTCTCTTCAAAGTTGGCAAAACGATTGGACGGTGGTTACATTTCATTATTCCAAATGTTTCGTCGAGATCGTGGTTCAAAGGTCTGGATGTAAGTCGCGGTTTCATTCGTGTGATGTCAAGACTTCTGTCCAACCACTACTCGCTAGACGCACATCTCTACAGAATTAACCTCGTCGATAGCAACATATGTAGGTGCGGAACCGGTTATGATGACATCGATCACGCAGTTTGGTATTGCCCGGATGATGATGCCTCCAGAGCACGACTATTGAATACCCTAGTGGCCCGAGGTAGACAACCCTTCCGTGAGGTAAGAGATGTTTTGGGAATGCGTGATCTCCCCTACATGCAAGCGATCTACGAAATCCTTTGTTTGTCTGACTTCAATGTGTAATGTCATCACCCCCCTCCCCTCCACGCTAGTAAATTCCCCGCCATTGTGTCCCAGCTATACTTTCCTCTTGTTTCCGTGCTACTTGTACCTGCCCAGCAAGCTATTGGTCAACCATCTGCGCCTAGCTCCTGAAATGGGCTATAGGAACCGACGACTTGATTGCAGCCGCAGCCATGAGCAGCAATTATTAACTTAAATAAGTTACCTGCCTAGTCCTTTCCAAGCGATAATGTGACCCATTAACCTCGAGACAGCCACGAGTAATTGGTGCCCCACTTACTAACACCACAAAGCAAATAATTGTAAATAACAAAATTGAATATCGGCTCCGCAAAGTGTCACACACGTCTGAGCCTTTCAAATAAACGAACTAAGTAAAAAAAAACCATGCATGTATTTTTTTCTGTTTTGTTTGTTTTTTGATTATCGAGACTTTCAGCCTCGGGCTGGTTCATCTCCCGTCGTAGTCACTAAAACACCACTTTTGGGCATTTTCGTAACTTGGCCGGGGGTGAGATTCGAACTTGTGACTTTGGCGTGAAAGGTATGGATGTTAACCAATACGCCGGGGTCGCCCCCTTACCATGTATGTACATTCTTATTGCTAACTGCACAACTGCCATCTATTTAAAAAAATATTATATTTTAGGCAAGCGTTTGGATGGTGGTATTAGCTTTTGTTCAAACAACCTTGCCAGCAAACTACCGTAGAAGGATTGGATGGAAACGGACCGTGAGTGCCCCACTTGTCACTGACAAGTGAGAGCTGATACTCACTCTTGGCTTTAATTGGTACACGGAAGAATTATTATTTGTGTTTTTCACTTGCGGTGCATCCGGCAAGTTAGACATTGGTAACCGTCGGTTACAAGTTTTAAACTGCGAGAAAAAAATACTGAGCAGAACTGTGAGGAGACGAATGAACCACGAATATATATATATATATATATATATATATATATATATATATATATATATATATATATATATATATATATATATATATATATATATATATATATATATATATATATATATATATATATATATATATATATATATATATATATATATATATATATATATATATATATATATATATATATATATATATATATATATATATATATATATATATATATATATATATATATATATATATATATATATATATATATATATATATATATATATATATATATATATATATATATATATATATATATATATATATATATATATATATATATATATATATATATATATATATATATATATATATATATATATATATATATATATATATATATATATATATATATATATATATATATATATATATATATATATATATATATATATATATATATATATATATATATATATATATATATATATATATATATATATATATATATATATTAACTAGTCAACCTCCAGTGTGTTTTTCGAATTTTACTATGGAATCATACGTTGAGCAAACAATTTATTTGAAATTTTGTTATTCCAACGGAATAAGTGCTTCGGATGCATTGGAAATGTTGCAGAAAGCCTATGGGGAATCTGCTGTATCGCGTGCACGTGTGTTTGATTGGTATAAGTCGTTCAAAGAGGGTCGTACATCAGTTGAAAATCTGCCTCATGATCGTCGTCCAGCAACATCAATAAACGAAGAAAACATCGAAAAAGTGATGAAAATTGTGCTGCAAAATCGCCGTGTGACTGAGAGAGAAATTGCTGATTAGCTCAACATATCAAATGGATCCGCTCATAGCATTATACACGATGTTTTGGGCATGAGACGTGTGTCCGTGCGTCTTGTTCCAAATTCGAAGCAGCCCAGCAATCATCGGAATGGCGCTTCCAAAATGAGCCGAAACCCAAAAAATCACGTCGATCGAAAATCAAGGTTATGCTGACTGTTTGCTTCGATAGCCAAGGTGTGGTGCAATCGGAATTCCTTCAAGATCGGTTAATGCTGAATATTATTTGGGCGTTATGAAGCGTTTGCGTTAGAATTTTCGTCTCAAAAGGAAAGAATTGTGGGACAACAAGTCATGGTTTTTGCATCACGATAATGCTCACACATCACGTTTAGTTCGCGATTATTTGACCAAAAACAACGTTATTATCGTTCCTCAAGCACCGTACTCGTCTGATATGGCACCATGTGACTTTTTCCTCTTCCTCAAACTCAAATTGCCGCTTCGTGGTAAACATTTTCAGACAATTGAAGTCATAAAAGAGAATTCGAAGAAAGAGCTTAAGGCGATACCAAAAGAGGCGTATGAAAAGTGCTATAAGGAATGGAAAAAAACGTTGGCATATGTGTATCGCCTTTGATGGTGATTATTTTGAAGAAGACAAAATAAAAATTTAAGAATAATTAACCGTTTGTGTTTTATTCAACCAGTCTCGTTCATATTTGAGCAGAAGCTATATATTCACATAACGGCTATCGACTAGCGCATGTGGTATAGTTGATTTAGATTTTGAAATACCTACTTTAATATACATATATGCAAAAAAAAACATTTTGCCAAATACGAGACATGGTAAAATGAGGTCCATCTGTTTTCGTAATTGTCGAATCAAACTAAAAGAAATTTGAGATCTGACTGTAGGTTTGTTAATAAGAGGTATGCTCAATCAGACGAAGTCACATAGAAATACCACTTAAAAATAATTGTTGTTTCCAAAGCCATAATCAAAGGCAACTCAAAAAATTTAGCAAGATTAATTGAGTTGCAGGCCTACCTAAGCATAGATAGAATAAACTGACGACTGGGACGTGATTAAACTCAAAACAACAGAAAGATTACTTACAGAATGGCCGAAGGGACCTTCAGTGATCAAATATAAATCTTTTCGCGTTTTCTTCTACTGTTGACATAATTTGTATGTCACTAGCCGAATGAAAGCAATAAATAAAGTTCCCAACGACTATCTGACACCCGGGAGCGCTGCGCTGTGTATTAAATGGCTAAACCAAGAAACCGGCAGCTCAACTAAACGTTGTCAACAACACATTTGTCGCTGTCGTCATTAGAGCTGCGAAACCACAATCGTGCGTCATTGCTCTGTCAGCTCAATACATGTTAGGTATGCAGTTGTGGCAAGGGGCAGAGGGAACTCTTTGCTCTATAACAGGGATGTAATTCAGACCGTCAAGTGATTATTTTCTGGACACTCTTACTGCTCTTGGCATTATTAAATCTTTTAGAATAATAAGGTGACACCATATAATACATGTTACTTAACATATTTTGATGAAAAGTGGAAATGAATTCAACCGTGTCATCATTATATATTTTCTACTACTACGAGTAAGTTTTTACGTTCTATGAGAAGTGTTGTAATAGGTGTTTAACTTATATACAGTTGAGTGCCACAAATTGTCACAACCGACACTGAATTATTAGTTGAAACAAAGTGAATGATGCTATTTGTAAACATACATAATATTAATTTCAAAAATAACTTCAGAACAAATAAATTTCATGGTTTTATGTCAAACACAGCTGAGTAAAATTTTTTGTCTTACAAATAGACCCCACTATAAATCTTCTCACATCCATTTGTACTCGCGAGAAATGGGAGGCAGGCAGTTAAAAATATACGGCTGCTTACACTGTCCTGGTGTGAGTAGTATAAAAAGAACCCTCTGCTTGCTCTCGTGTGTATTTTCCATTTCACTTTTATTAACTTTTAAGATGCAAGAATGTCAAAACTCTCACGGGTGAAATATGTCGTGACAGATTGCAGCTGTTGGGGTTTTCTGAGCGTCGGCCTTCATTTACACAAACAACTTGTGATTTCACACAGTTTTAATCACATCACGACAGACAGTCAGTGTGACACCAAGATGGCAAAGAGCAGCCGCAAACAAGATGATGCTCTAAAGCCTTCCTGCTAAGATTAACGACGTTCGAAGCAACTGAACAGCTCGTGATGGATAGGGCCAAAAAGTAGCAAATAACTACACAAGCTTTTTACGGAGCTACGTGTCAGATGGCGGTGCTGATGGATAATTTCTCAACCACAGTCTCTAAGAATTTCATGTATTCAACGAAGAGGATCTTCTTTTTGACAGAGATAAATGCCCAATTAAGGAAAAGTATTTTGTTTTTGTTATTGTATACACCTAACTGCTGCTTCAAAAAGATCGATGTGCCAAATGACAGGAGGGGACAAAGGTGTAGCTGTTTATATCAGTGCTTTTCGCGCTGAGGTTATAAGTTCAAATCTTAAGTAATAATTGTAGTAATAAACCAATAATAAACCAGTACCAACTGGTGATTAAAATTGATTTTTTTTCGTATTTACGTGACTTTCCGCCTGATGATGGTTCGTCACGCCAGGGAGACGACCTGGACCCAACATATCGAGTCCATCAATACATGAGCTGGCACCAACGACTTTACTTCTCATCGGAGATAAGAAACGGTCAGAGATTTTTCGTCTCTAAAAATTTCAACGACACTGACTGGAACTGATACCAGATCAACTGGAGTGAGAGGCAACCACGCTTACCACAACAGCGCCGTCAATAAAATTTGATTGAAACATTGGTTTAGTTTACTGTTTTCTGTTTAGCTCAATTTTAGTTTCTGTTATCATAAATCCCCTTTCACTGCAGTTTTCTTGTGCACAGTTTGAAAGAAATATTTAAATTCTGCGTTATTTAATGCACATAAAGAGAACGGCAGATTTGGCATAAATTAATGGGATCTTTAATGTAAATTTAAGCCAGAATCAGGTCTGTTGTATAGAAAACTGCAAACAATGTTGTATGCTGTATGAAAGATTGCAAACAATTATGTTGTTAACGCTTGCTTTGGCTTGCAATTAAACGGGGGAAAATTTTACACGTCTGTTAAAATTCATTATTTTTTTCTGTGTGGTACCAAACTATTAAAAACTGTACATATTTATCCACTTAACGCATCGATTATAAGCCGGTTCCTATCAAAGTATACTAAACCATTCCCTTCTCAACCACTCATTGTCATCTCTGAGGCCGGCGCTGACCTCTCGTTTAATAGATTCATCATATCATCATCTTCCTTCTATTTTCCTCGTGACAGATCTGACGAGGCGTACCGTTAATGGAAGATTTCATGCTTATCGATTCTGACAACTTATCGGCAATCCTTCAATCTTCAATAGAGGCATTCTACGGGGGCATGCGAATTCATCCAGGTCGTATATTTCTGATTTGGATGAATCTTTACACAGCTATTTCATTTAATTCAAAACGAAAAATTTTGGTATAACAATTTAATTATGTCACGACTAACTTTCTAAAAGAATCCATGTTAAAATGATACTGAAGGTTTTAAATAATACTGCTGCGAAAACGTGGGGCCTTCCTTAGTTCAGTAGATAACGGCGCAGCTACAAAGCAACACTATGCTGTAGGTGGCTGGGTTCGATTCTCGGTCTGGTATAAAACAAAATCGTTAAGGTAAATTTCTCGACTCCCTGGGCAAACGGTATGATTGTACTTGCCACACAACAATACTAATGCAAAAATTGTACCTGGCAATCCAGAAAACTCCCAATTAATATCTGTGGGAGTGCAATTAGAACACTAAGTTAAGAGCAATAATAAAGCTAAAAAGAAGAAGAAGGAACGCAAACTTATCTATTGTGGACAAGCCATAACGATTAAAGTGAAAAGAAAAAGTGAGGATACTGCCCGACCGTATGTTTGGGCTTTATCTACGGGTAAAACATTTCGTTCCATTTTCCATATATTTTCACAAACACGAAATCTTTTTGTTCAAGCATTGCATGACTTACTAACATCATCTTCGATATATATTTTTTCGTTTTGTTTCTTGATTATCGAGATAATCAGCCTCGGGCTGGTTAATCTCTCATCGTAGTCTCTCAAGCACCTCTTTTGAGTATTGTAGTATTTGTCCGGGGGTGAAATTGGAACTCTTGACCTTGGTATGAGAACTATGAATGTTATACACCACCCCAGGGTCGCCCGCTTCGTTAAACGGCTTGACTACCTCTCTTCACTCAAGGATGTACTAGATCTGCTGTTTTTAGATGAATGGGCTACTTTAATGTTCTTTATTTATTTTTTTTGCGTCTGCTGCAATATTCCTATAAGTATTGGATTCGCCCTTCGCATCCTGAATAGACCACAAATTTGATAGCAGTAGTAGAATTTGAAAAAAAAACCATCTTGAAATCGTTTTCCCCGTCAGCTTCAGCTCCAAATTTAGAGAGGTTTCTTCTTCATTGATCCCGCGGTACTTCTAATCAGGATAGTAAACGTAGTTCAACTTCTCATTTTTTTTTTCGGTTGAATATGTTTTATGTTCATTGGTAGTAACCGATGTCGCTGAAGGTGCCGTGAAAAGGTTTTCGGCACTTGGAGCATCTGGTATTTCTGCAGCTGTTGTCATCTTTGATGTTCCTGCAATACACTGTTCCTCGGATGAGATACGAAGAGATTTAGTTCAATTAATCTTAATATTGTGTGTGCGGGGGGGGGGGGGGGGGGGGGGGGGGGAATCTTCCACTGACCGGCATTGCTTTTATGGAAGAAACTCGTCCGCATTTCTTCAGTAATTAATATGTGATCACTACGTGCAAACATTTTTAGCCCTGGAGATTGAAGAAAGACGACAGCTCTATTGAAAACCCAACGACCCATTTCAAGAATGCCTGTTCATACACGTACATTCTGAAGTCATCTTCATATACAATAAGCCACGCATGAAAATCTTTACATATCAAATGGATATTTGAAGAGTTTTCACACTTCCAGTTTCAAAAATGGACATTCATGATCCTAAGGTGTAAATCAAACGACCTCAACAATGTTTCTTATCTGATGCTGGAAAGCTCGTCCGGATGCGGGAGCGGGCATTAAAAAAAATGGGAAAAAACTACCGACGCACAATCCATCTCAAGAAACACGACCATAACACACTATGACAGGGATTCCATTCACAACGTCCTACGCAAAGCACTCGGAGAAACTGTAATTTCACCATTTATTTTAGTTGCATGAAGGAATATTTATTTTATTTCCGCGAAAACGACGCAGAAATAGCAAAACACGTCATTTTCAAAGCACGGCTTGCTGCGATCTCTTTTGATTTACTTCGATGAATCTTAATATCATGCTAAAATTCGCATGTGAAGTGAAATTTCTAAGTCTAAAAGAAAGTCTAAAGAGAAAGTCTAAAAAATGTGATGAAATCCATGATAACGCCTGTCAATTTATTTTATTGTTCGTTTCCAATCCATCTAAATGCCTGACAAATAAAGTTGTAATTTTTGCTATAAAATATATTTAATTACTATCTGAAACACAAACTCCAATAAGTCTCCCACACAACCAAAATGCACGTGTAATGAAAGTTGTTTTCCTGATGTGCAAAGATACAAGTCATTTCACCCAAATACGTCTCTCACATGCATATAGGCCTCAATAAACTGCAGCGTTTTTTTTGCCGCCACCGCAGCGAAATCACCGCGGTGAGATTACATGGCGGCTTATGGGAGCGCACAAACCAACGCGATTAAAAAACGCAACGCTTCGGTTTGTGCGCTCTTATAAGCCGCCATGTAATCTCATCGCGGCGATTTTTTCGCCGCGATTTCGCTGCGGCGGCGGCAAAAAAAAGCTGCAGTTTGGGGAGACCTTATTGCTTGCCTCCTCTGGGGATAAACCAGTTGCTGCGCTGGCAAGAACATCACCACGTCCAATATGAAAATTTGTCTCTGTAAAGTTGATTCGATTGAGCCTGTACAAATAAACGATTATTGAAAAAAAAAACTAGGTAGGCGGAACGGGCGGAGCACCATGTCGACAATATAGGAAACATGTTTGTTGAACGTGATATCGTGATATCTAATATCACACCCAGATCCGTCACGGGGTTCACCCGTCCAATTTAAGCGACCGATAGATGATAGTTGAAACAAATTTGATCCATCTTCCGTGAAAACGAGATCGCCGAGAATTTTACCGGGTTGACATTCATGCGTTTTATGCTACACCAATCAGCGAAAGGTTGTAGCTGTAATTGAAGGAAGCTGCAACCTTCGATTGAGGTGACTTGAAGAAATATTTTTAGATTATCTGTGCAGTTTGATTGTGTATCCGACAATCTCCAATGATAACGTTTATCTGTCGGTACTTTAGGTACAATCGAATCCATTGTAGAAGGCTATCTTTAATTCCAAATCAGTCCATTTTAGCGATTACGATATGCTTTACCGTATCGAAAGCAGTTGACAGATCAGTGTTGATGAAATGGGTTTTATTGCGAAGTACCATATTTCCTGTTATGTATTAGGTTTAGGTACGGTCGAACTTCCAGACGTGAAACCACATTGATCTTCACTAAGATAAAGATTGTACTCAAAAAAATGCAACAGACACAAATGATCACACAAAAAAACATTTTAAGTCGAATATTTTTGAAAGTCTCAGGGAATAAATAAACACATATTAACTATGTTTTTGCAATGTTGGTTTATTCAACCTCTTCTTCTAGGCTAAATGCCCGTATCTTGGACTTAACGCTACCCATCAAATCCTGTGCAACACTTGTGCCATTTTTCTTACACACTTTCATCCACTCTTTCTCCAAATCCTTGTCGTTTTTCAAGACTGTTCGATCTCACACTGCACACAGCGTCTTCGCTGTTGTGTGAACCGCAACTAGCACGCGTCCCCCAGCAGCATGTATTATTTCTACTCTTCAAGAGCGGCTAGTAAGAGCATCATTAACGGTGAGCAACAGTTGCGCTGCTATTTCAGAAGCGCTGCAGCGCTCTTATTTTAGTTTAGCCACCCTTCTCCACATCGGTCGTTGCTATAGCGGTGATCAATTTAGTTACTCTATTCCGTACCGGTAGAAAGGTACACAGAGACAAATTTGATAGTCAAGTTTACCATTATTGGGGGTTAGGATGACTATTGCAAATAAGATTCAAACCAAACAATAATTATACAAAAACCACCAAAAAAAAAAAAAAAAACAATAATCACTAAAATATTAGAAATAGTTTTTATGACCACAATAACAAAAAAAAAAAACACGAGGGGGGTGTGTCCGATTTTTTTGTTATTATAAAAAACAAAAAAAGCGAAAATCCCCCCGACCGTGAAAAAATTTTCGGAAAAACGAAAAAATTTTTTAGAAAAGAAGAAAAAAAATTTAAAAAAATGTTGTTTTTGAACCCCACCACCCCCCCCCCCCCCCAAGAAAAAGGAAAAAAAAAAAAAGAAAAGTTTTTTTTTTTTTTCTTCGGTTTCCGGGAACAATAAATTTAAATGGTTAGCCAGGAGGCGGTCCCAACCCCCCCAAAGCCACCCGAAACGGAAAGCATTTGGGAAAACGAGGGAAGAGGCACGAGCAGAGATGGCATTTCGCACTAATGTTACGCCTGCGCGTGAGATTTGTACCTTCACAGAGGATACAACCATAACTCACCGCAGATAATGCAAAGTGCTATTTTATTCGGTGGTAAATAGACAGAGTGAAAGTGTGCGCCAGTGAGGGGATGGCTTGGAGTTAGTGAATCACTCTCTCTTTAAAAAAAACCGCTCTCACGCGCTCTTATCTGTCTTCACCAACGTGCTCTCGCCTGCGATCGCTGCCGCGTACACTTGGGTGAGAACGCCCCAGTGCTCTCTCTGTGATTCGCTGGTGCGGTTGATAGTGAAAACTTCGTCAGATTTGTAAAAAATGTCCGAAAAAAGGAAGCGGGAATAAACATTTTTCTTTCTTTCTTTGTTATGTAGCGCCAAAGCGAATTTGCAATCACTGCTGTATATTAGCAGAAGAGCCCACGCCAGTGAGCGCACTGGGGCGCACGCGTCAGCGAATTTATCTGCATTCACTTCTGTGAATTTGAGAGCTCTTCTTCTCACTCTAGAGCGATCGAGTGTTGTGTGAATAAAAACCATTTTTTTACACTCACATGCGCTACCCGCAAGCAAACACGGGGGTGAATATACACAAGAGAGAAGAGCTCTCGTTGAGGTAGGAAGAGTGTGTGGAAAATTTTTAAACTCTCTTTACCACACTGAGGATATGGACATCACTGGAAAAAAAGCACCAGAGCACCCCCCCCCCAAATTTTTTTATAAAAAAAAAAAAAAAAAAAAAACAAAACCAAAACCCACACCTGCCCCCAAACTAAACCCGTCCCCCCGCACCGCGAGAGAGCACACCCCACCCCCTCACAAACCCCCCAACCAGGCCCAACCCCCCAAAACCCCCCGCCGCCACTTCCCCCCCGCCCCCCCCCCCCCCCCCCCGCACCCCCACCAACCACCGGCAATCCTCTTGATGATTTCCCCCCCCCCTATTAAAAAATTTTTAGCACACCACTTCCGATCCCCAAACCACGACGACGTAGAACGGCTGTTGGATGAAGGCAAGAGACGAGCATTCCCAGGAATGTTGGGTTCGTTGGACTGCTGCCACTGGCAATGGAAAAACTGCCCCACTGCTTGGGCTGGCCAGTACAAGGGGAAGGACAAAAAGCCCACTATTGTATTGGAAGTAGTGGCGTCGTATAACCTATGGATATGGCACTTTGGCATGTCAGGGTCCTCAAACGACATCAATGTGTTGGAGCGTTCACCGTTATTTTCAGACCTCTGCAGTGGCAAAACTCCTGTAGTAGAGTTTGAAATTAATGGGCGAACCTACACTATGGGGTATTACCTAGCGGACAGGATTCATCCTCCCTTTGCAACACTTGTCCAAACGATTCCTTCGCCGGTTGGACAAAAAGGGAAGGTACCTACATGCTTTTTCTTGCATAATTATTCGATTTTTTTTTCAAAATTAATATTTAAGGTACACCGAGGCAAGTTAATACGGTGGGGCAAATTGAAATGGGTGGGTAAGCACTGTACACCATCGCAAAATACAAATTTGAACACATATTCATTTATAACTCAGTTCTGCTTACAGATAGCATACCCATTTCAACATGCCCCACCATTTCGACTTGCCCCGGTGTATCTTACCTCTCTTTCCGTTTACGAACCAGTCGGATAAGTTCGTACAAATCAAATTTTTGCATTCTCATTTTCGTACAAAACCTTATGGCTCAATTCGCATTGATGCATTTCCGAATAATTCAAAAGCAGTTTTCTCCGACGCATCATTTTAGAAGGCAAAAAGATCTCGTCCGTTTATTCCTGTTGCTATTTTTCACAAACCCACGCGAACATTTTGCGATCTGAAATGTTGTTTCTGAGAAAAAAATTGATTTTTTCGGAAATTCTTTAATACGATTTGAGTCTTAACAAGAAGATAGAATTCGTACGGAAACGGTAATGTAATTCTGCGATTCGTTTGAAAACGGGAATAGAGCTGATTTTCTAATTTTCTAAATATCAATAATTCTAAGAAAATCCCAAAATCAGTTAAATAAATATAATTAGACTGTTTTTACGTTCTCCGCAGCGTTTTGCAATTCAACAAGGAGCAGCCCGGAAAGATGTCGAACGTGCTTTAGGAATGGCACGTTTCGCCATTCTAAAAAAATCCAGCTAGACTCTGGTAAAAAGATGATCTGGCCACTATCATGCGTTCGTGCATTATTCTGCACAACATGATTGTAGAAGATGAGAGAGATGGTCTGGCCGACGTTGAAAAAGACTATGTATCAGTGCAAATGGGTCCAAAATGTACCGACTTCACGGCTTTTCTTGAACGGTACGAGCAAGTACACAAGACAGCTGCTCATTACCGATTGCAAGCAGATTTTATTGAGCATCTGTGGAACATAAAGGGAGAAGAGGAGTAAAACCACACACCCATCTCCCCTCCACTTTATTTATCTCTCTCTCTCTCTCTCTCTCTCTCTCTCTCTCTCTCACTCTCACACACACACACACTTAGAAAAACTCCGCTTTTCTTGGGTCAAAATTGCAAAATTCCATCACTCAGGGATCCGCAACATAAATGTCCACCTACGGCACCAAGTTTCTGGCTAGAATTTGCTCGAAAACACCATCAAACTATTATTTTTCACCGATAGCGCTCCGACATCAAGATATTTACAGCCACGAAATAAAACGCACGATAAAAAAAACACAACAAACGGGTGGACGGTGATTACTCTGAGAAAAATTTCATCGTTGTACCGACAATTAAATCATGGTCAGGATGACTACCCAACAAACATCGGTGTTGAATTAGAGCTTGTTCAAACAAATTTGGAGAAGCTATTCAGCTATTCTAGAAGAAACAGCTGAATAACTTCTCCAAATTTGCTTGAACAAGCTCTAATTCAACACCGATGTTTGTTGGGTATCGCATATAATGGTTACAATAACCATGAAAATGCTCGAATTCATCACGTTCATGGCATTTCTGACTATGATCATGATAACAAGGACTATTCCGACGATATGGCAAATGTTGGATCAACTATTTTTAATGGTCGTTTTGACCATGATCATAGTCGGTTCAAAATCACTTTACTGCAATAGTCATCATAACCCCCAATAATGGTAAAATTGACTATCAAATTCCTCTCTGTGTGACTTTACCAAATACCAACCGCTTCACGCGCTGCTATAGGGCTGCTAAATTTGAGCACCCAACTCTTCCCAAAAGCCTCGCTGCTAGTTTGGTAGCGCGTTTAGCAGCGACCGGTACGGTGGTGAGGTATGATATAGCGCTGCTAAACGGGCTTCTATACCCCACCGTTAATGATGCTCTTACGATGAGTGCAAAATAAGCCAACACGGTCGTTTGCAAAAACCCATTAATGTTTAAAAACACCCATTTTCGCTAGAAGTGCCTCAACCCATTGAATGGGTAAACTCTATTTACCTTTTAATGGGTAAAAGCAGTTTATGTCATAAAATGGGTATTTATTCACCCATTTCAAAGAAAACAGGTTTCCCCAAAATGGGTAAAAAATTACCCAGTTTTGAAAATAGATTTTTAGCAGTTTAGCAGTAGATTTGAGATTCATGGTATTCATGGTACTTAATCAATAAATGTAACAAAATTAAACATAAAATACTTTTACTTTATTTTCAATCATGCCTTTCCTGGTATAGCTATGGGAACGATGAATCCATCCCTAAATCAATATTTCTGCGTCCAACTTCTTTCTAGGTTCCTCCATGTTCCGTGCGCACAAAGCGATTATATACACACAAAAAATAGATCTTGTTTTATTAAAAGTTTTGCACTTTACTTCTGAAAAGAGTTAATTTTTCATTAAATTAAAAGTAAAATTATCCACTGTGAAAGTTTTACGTTTGTTTTGAAAGTGCATTTTTTCGGTTGAGTGTGTAAATCTAAAGTGATTCCTTTTACCATGAAAATTGTAGAACTGTCAAATCCATTAACACAAAAGCAAGCCGTCTTCGTTTGATAGAGAAAAAAAAGAATCGGGTTTACCTGTCAAAGTCGTCTTGTTCTTTTCGTCCGTCCGGGACAACATTTAAGCTGCTCACGGATATTGTTCTGTTGTGAAGGGATTTGTCGAGGATTTTAAGGTGAGACTCGGTGGTATATTTTCTATGAAGATTACATTCGAAGTTTTAGCCTTATAGTAGTACGCTCTGAAAAAGTACTCTTTCCAACGATAGCACCAGCTCGCCGGACAACCCAATAAGCAACATGAAGCAGCATAACACCCCAACGAACAACAGGAACAGTTAACTTTCTTCCAATTACGAATGTCTCACCGGCAGCGAATCGGATCCGAACTACGAATCCGTCCGAACAAACCCCGTCGACGACCGGCCCATCGTCAACGATTCGCTCTTGAAGTCCGATTCCTAGGCGACGCCAGGTGTTCACCAGGCAACCACCACGACAACGACGGAGGACACCGGGTCCGACACTCTTCCGGACGAAACAGAAGCGGAGACGCGAAATGCGACAAATGCGAACTGGAAATCACCAGCGTGAGTGACTACTTTCAAGATTAATTTTTTCATGCCAACTGTGAGAACTGTCGTGCAGTATAAGTTTATTAATTGTTTTTTATATGTGGGAATGCTGTTATATCCTGACGGCGAGCGAAAAACGACTATAACAAAGTTTATTTAGATGATTAATATAATCCGAATGCAGCGTTTGAGTGAGGATTATGCATTAGTTAGAAATCCGTTGTTAACTACATGAACCAGTAACAAGAAATATATGTTTACATAACGAAAAAATAATGTTTTATTAATTATATCCCACTTTCATTTAAGATCAAATGATTTTCAAACAAATAGCTGTCTTATTAAAATTTATAATGATTCATCTGAAAAAAAAAAAAACAATTTATGTTAAAACTATTTTTATTCCAATAATAACAGTTTACTTTTATTTGAGTTGCACGACACTTTCGGGTTGAAAGTTCATTTTGAAATAAAAGTAATTTGCTTTTATTTTCAACGATGCCACGGTTTCGATTTGACAGTTCTACAATTCGTTGTGAAAGTTTCAACTTTTAAATGTACCAAGCGGAAAATTTTGATTTGACAAGTTTGAAGGTTTTTGTTGTGAAAGCTAACCGCTTTCTACGAAAAAGAACCAACGCAACTTTTCAATTTTAGCAATGATTTTTTTAATTACAACAATCATTATTCTTTGTGTGTAGTGTTTATATTCCACACACGAGAAGCAAAATAAAAAAAAAAAAGAATAAAATAATTAAAAAAAAAAAAATTTTTTTTCCTCCGTCGTTCCTGCAGGGAATAAAAATAAAATTTTTTTTTTTTTTATAAAAAAAAAAAAAAAAAAAAATTCTCCCCTCCCCCCCCCCCCCCCCCCGCCACACCTTTTTTTTTTTGTTTTTTTTCCCCCCAAAATTTAAAAAAAAAATCCCTTTTTTTTTTTAAAGGGTTTTTTTTTTTGGGTTTTTTTTTCCCATTGTATGATTGAGAAATTCCCCCATTTTATGACAGATGGGAATGCTATTTGAAAATCCGTATTTTTTTACCCATTAATGGGTTTTCGCAAACAACCGTGAAGTGTGAGAGGGTGCCTCTTGAGAGCATTTGTGAGCGGCCAGAAATTGAACTCAATATTGCTGATTGCAGTTAAAAATGGACTCCAACAAAAACAGAAAAAGTTTGATAAAAGTGCACGTTTACGTCAAATCGTTTCCTGTCTTCAGTGAACTTATACCTTTCAGCATAAAGGATAAGTGCACCGAAGACAACAAAACGATTTGACGTAAACGTGCACTTTTATCACAATTTAAAATGCGCAAAAAGCACTTCTAGAGTCCAATCACAACTGCAACCAGCAATATGAGAGGCCACTTTACTCAGTCGCATGAGAACTGCGACTCAATTTCGTAAAAAGTGGAGTTACTCAGTCTATGAGTGACTCCACTTTTTACGAAACTGAGTCGCAATTCCCATGCAACTGAGTAAAGTGGCCTCTCATATTGAGTTCAATTTCTGGCCGTGTTTCCAAACGTATGAGTCCAAAGTTGTAGGCATTTCTCCAATTCCTGTGTGAATGACTTAAGGTCGATATCGAGTTCGAAAGAAATTTCTTTTTCAATCTGGATCCCATGTTAAATTCCGTTTACTGAAACGGAAAAGTAGAGAATTGGAAAGAAATTTCTTCAGCAGTATCCACAAGCAAGAACGAAAAGTAAAATTGGAATTTGTAAGGTTTCCACGCAAACTAATGGGAGCTGTCACTTTTAATTTCGGAAAAATATTCCGCTCGATTATTCCGTAAGTAAAGGTGACATTTCGTTCCAGGCAGATCAATTGTTAAAATTCCGCTTGGTAATATTGAACAAAATTCCGTATCCTCTCTACTTTTTAAGTCGATACTGGGCTTTAGGCTGTGTACCAATTCGTAAATTAATTTTCATTTTACTTAAACTTGACAGATGGAAAATAGTCGATTAATCGATTAAAATCCCCTTTTTTTAGATCGATAAACTTTCGATAAGGTGTCTGCCAAAATTGATTTGCCGTCTGTCAGGTATAAGTCAGCTCGAGTCAATGACGTTTATATAAGGTCTGGCCCAGTTGCCACAACAATATTAGTGAAATGAGCAAAATTCGCTCATGACACTAATACTACCGCATTCCTTGCGCAAGCTACACAAGAGTTCGGAAAGTGCTACGTCATACTATTTTTTTCGATTCGTTCGCTCCGTGATTGTTTATTGTGTGCGCTATAAAACTTAATTTTGAACCGATTCCAGTCTATCGATGATGGACAATTGGCTCTATATCGCAACTCGCATGTCAAGTCCCAGCGTTTGAAAGTTAATGTGACAATAATTCAATTACCTCAGTGAAATTCGCTATAAATTACCAATGCTATTGGGAGGAAATGCTTCTGCTCAATAAATGGCATTTGTATCATGATTATTTCCACAATTCAGCATTTATAGCAAACGTTTGAACCGATTTTTTGTATCTGAACTTATGCACGCCATAACAAGTTGAATAGTGTTACGTCATCACCCGTCGGCTCAGCAATGTTTATATTATTTTTGCTTCCAATACAAGCAAGCAGTGCGTTGCCCCAGACCTTATATAGACGTCATTGAGCTCGAGTAGCAGACTTAATCGATTATTTTCCATCTGTCAAGTTTAAGTGAAAATTAATATTAATTCGCGAATTTGTACACAGCCTTAGATGTGTAGCTACACCACCTAAGTTAGTAACTTATGATGATATGATGATGATATAAAACTACCATCTATTGTAGCAAGGTAACTTCCCATAGCAGTGGAATAATCTGGAAAAAAAACGATTTGATCAGGATTCTAATATTGTTTGTGATCATCAAGCTCCTGTATGAAGGGCCAAAAACGTTTGGGCGGGCCCGTAAGCAGAGACACTTACGCGAAACCCGCGAATATAGGGAAAAGAATCTCCTTCCAAAAGCAAGTTCACACGCACAGCACTAGAATCGAGCCCTCTATTGACAGAATAAACCCAATAGATGGGGTCGAAGAGCCCGCCCTCGTTCCGCGAAACGTTAACAATAGGGAGGAGGCAGTCCCATGCTCCCTATCCAAATCGTTTCACTTGGGTGCCCTGATGGTCCCTCCTTTTCCCCTGTTATGTGTTATTTAATATTTAGTATATTTTGTACACACAATATTAGGATATCATTATAGAAAAACATGCCAATTTGTTCAAATTTCAAACTTGAATGATACTACCAATGGATTGTTACTGAAAAATAAATAAAAATTATATATGAATAAATATCCTTCTTGTCCTGGAAAAGCTGAAAACAGAATAGATCATTCCAAATATCAAAGATAAAATTTCAATAAAAGATATTGTTTTAAAAGACATGTAGTAATATTTTTTTTTATACTGTTCTAGTAACATTTCAAAGATAGCAATTGGAGTGAACGAAGAGTCCGGTTTGATGATTCCTGAAATAAATGGCTTATCTTACCATAATGCCACTAGACACAATATTAAAATATAATCTTACATTGCTTATAAGCACATGCCAGTATTCTAGTAGTTGAAATTCAGAACTGCAATTTTAAATTAAGTGTAATGCTGAAATGCTGAAAAACAAATTGAGCCTTTGATGCCCGTCGTGTTGCTCCCGGCTCTTACATGGTTTTGGAATGCAAAAATGATTCCAACGCGTGCTGAAATTATTGATAAAATGAGAATGGGAAATATACAATATGATTTAAAGGTACACGATCTTCAGTCGCACCCCCTCACTTCGCTATTGTCAGATTGACAACATTGCCCAGGCTACGCCAACCAGTCTCCATGTTTCAGCTGGCAGTCTTTTGTGATCATATGACTCGTGGAGGCGTGAGGTAGGAACTTGTGAGGACGAGAGGTCGGCCGCATCCTCCTTCGAAGTTGTCAACCCACCACCTAAGTTAGTAACTTATTTGCAAAAAACGTGAAAAACGTGACAATAACGGAGAAACAAAGATCTTATTTCTTTAGTAAATTAGTTATTCGTATCGGGTGGTGATGGGGCACACACGGACACTGTTCAATGCCTTCCCAACAAACAATTCAAGGCGATTAATAAGCACCCGTGTTAATGTGGAATTATAGCATCCAGAGCTGATTTAAAATGTAGTCGATTTGTTTTTATGAATAACAGTCTTCGACACAGTACAAAAAGCTTTTAAATTATTACTTGCATTTGATTTTAAAAAAAAATATGTTTAATAAGCTGTATTTTTATAAATTTAAACAAATAGAAACTTTGCATTGAAAAGCAACAAATCGTTTTGTTGATTCAAAACACAGTGATTTCTTCGGGTGAAAAAATATTTTGTTTAAACAATAAATCAATCGATTGAATTTAAAAATAGTGATTATTATAAATCAAATATTATTTAAATTAATATCACACAGCGGTGATTACTTTAAATTTTTTTATTGGTTTGATTTGAATGAAATTTTGAATTGATTTAAAACTTTCTTATGAATTGAAACAAAATGAAACTTGATATTGAATGCCAACAAAATATTTTGTTGATTCAAAACAGAGTGATTTCTTTGCGTGTACTATATTTTTTATTACTCTACAGCTCAATCATAAGGGAAAAGTTAAAAAACATGGAATAAAAGAATGTTACTCCAAAAATTTTATGATTATATAACAGCTAGATATAATTATTTACAAAACTTTTAAACAATCATCACTAGACGCATTGTTCAGCTATACAACGATATCAGGGATGTTTATTGTGCTCCCAAAAAGTCAAGCTAGAACTTGACTAGAACTTGAGGATTTGATGAACATTAAAGGGATGATTTGTAATAAATGTGGTACAAGCTTCAGTTACACATTTATTCGGCAATTGTGCATCGCCTAATGCTATGTTATGTTAAGCTATCGTTTTTAAATATGTTATGGAACGTTTATGGAGGAATAATAAAACTCTATTAACTCATACCCAAAAGTATGTGTATGTGACTGTTAACTAACGATTGTTAAACAATGTCGTGCAATTTAGAGACTGAAGATTTATGTACGTCTTTTGATTGTTTCAAATGCATAATTAAGGAAAAGGGGTATAAGGCAGCTTTAAATCCAGGATCATGAGTTCAAGTCTGGGATCGAGCAAAGTAAAATTTGAGTACTGTATTTAAAAAAAAAATTTAAAATATGAAGAAATACAAATACCACAAATAATAAATTTCCTATACAAACGATTACTGAGAATAAACAATAAAAGCAAAAAAAACGTACTTTCAAAGTTTATTCAATACATTCTGGTGTCATTAAAAAGGTTAGATAAAGTTCTTGAATAAACACTTTTGTACACCATTGTTAAACCATTGTTAAGCAAAACAACGTGTCTCATGAACAACAATGGCTGTAGTACATTTTATCGTAAAATAATTATGCTCTCTAAATGATTATACCTATATTTCAATATAGGTAAAAATTGTTTTTGTTCAAATTATAAGTTATAGCTCTACAATGGTTGATACATAATTTGTTCGATTGTTTCATTAGTGCACTGCTTCAAGAGTTGAGTTGAAGCTTTGCAATGGTTTTACCAATTGTTATATAATGCTGATGTGTCATAAATACAAATTAAAATGGTTGAATAAACATTCGTATTCAAATGTTGTTAAGCAGTGGATGTTGAATAGATTCTCCAATTTCGAGTAAACAAAGGTTTATACAGCAGTATTGATTTAAAATAAGATGACGAGTGATAAGCATTAAGCTTAACAGTGAATTTGAAGAAATGCTTTTACAAACTAAAATTGTTATTTGGGTTACCACATTTTTGATCCCTAATTGAAATCAATTCAATCTGGTTTTCAGGACAAAGAGATTCAATTTTACAAAAATATGACATACTAAAGTCTAGATTAAAATTTTAAATGGGCGTAATTGCAAAATCATCATAACTATCTACAAACCGCTGAAGAAAGTATCAATAACTAAATCTCATGCAATGGAAGAAAATGTTTGCATGTTTGAACTCAATCTTAGAATAATAGATAAAATAAGATTTAGATAAAGAATGGCGCTGGTGTTCCCTTTGTTCTGATTTGAAATCATGTCGGGTATAGATCTGTCAAATCCCATAGCTTTTGCTCGCTTTGACAGTTGCATCCCTATAAGACGCCAGCAAAAGATGTTTTGGGAGCAACGACAGCGCCATTCTCACGCTATATCTTTATATCTCTATTGTTGGAGTAATTTACTAGCACTTAACGCTAGAATCATTAAACAAATGTTGTGATATTTGGCAAAAAGAATCATGCGCCCTGGTATGCCCCATACGCAATAGGCCGGCAACAGATCGGCAAAGGAAAAAGATGACATCTGTCATTAGTGTGTTACAAGTCACTGGCCGAAAGGGTCGATTTTAGTTGTATTAACCTCTTCACTAATGCGCCAAGCAAGGGAACATCCACTTGCATGTGAAGAGGCAATGTTAGCTCGTGTTCAGCGAGACACCTCAAGGCGAGACCTTCAAAAACAAACTAAACCGATTACCAATCGTACCAATCGTAGCTACCACACGTGTACACATTTGAACTTTTTTTCTTCTAGCGGGCCCGCTGTAATACTGGTTCGTTCGAGTGCTGCCGTAGATGCGCTAAGGAATATCACTAACCCGCCAACGAGACATAGCTACAAGCTGGCGAGTCTTCGTACCCGGACGTCACACCTTCGCTTGGTTTTAAAACATTGGCTGTACAATCTGCGATTATATCAAAGCGATGTAACTTGCTTTGCGATCAGATTCAAATTTTCACCACCCGTGGCGCTGCGATATTAAAAGAGGGCTTGAATGCGAAAATAACCTAGTCTACAATTGAATGCCTTTGGGCATTCCGAGGAGCGGTAGATTCAACATTTCTCACCCAAACTGCTTCAAAAATCAACTATTTGCGGAGTAAATGGACGCCAACATGGCTAACCGGTTTGTATTTGATGATTAATAATTTTCGATAAGGCAAGCAGATTCATTTGAATTGGGTATTTTTCGCATCGTTACCGTTCCGCTTCGGGGCCCATTACGTTCGGAGCTTTACACTGGTGTTACGCCGTAGAAAACTTAAAATTTCATGAATCTCTGTAAATTATTTTCGTTGTCCGAATGTGCCCCATGACTGTCCGAAACTAC
The DNA here is from genome assembly GCA_024533555.2 of Aedes koreicus. Classification (NCBI taxonomy): domain Eukaryota; kingdom Metazoa; phylum Arthropoda; class Insecta; order Diptera; family Culicidae; genus Aedes; species Aedes koreicus. The sequence continues at coordinate 187,373 of JAHHFK020003947.1, read as the reverse complement.
CCCACACACGAGGCACATCGGGAAAAAATGTAAGTAGCTGAATTGCAAATAAACAACTCATAATTGAATAAAGGGTGTTTGGATCAAAATTTGATCGACTTAAACATGACGCATTTCCTTTCATCGTGCAATAAAATTTTTTGCCTACCTCTCATTTTGAAGATGTGTGCGTGTAGCATCATGCCTCTATTTTGATTTTGAGATTAGCACTTCAGTTATCAAAATGTCGTCAAAGGAAGCGAAGCAACGCATTAAAATTTTGCACGTGCATGGCGAAAATCCAAACAACTCTCACGCCAAGTTGGCGAAATTGTTGAATGTGGCTAAATCAACTGTTACCACATATTAAAGTGTTCGGTGAACGTTTGTCGACAGCCAGAAAAGCTGGATCGTGGGAACATCGAAAACCAGAAGCCACAGCGACGACAAAAAGAGTTGCCCGCTGTTTCGAGCGGAACCCCAACCTCTCCGTCCGAGATGTTGCAAAGAAGCTGGGAGTGGCGCCTTCAAACGTGGATAGAGCTAAAAAAACGAACTGGACTGTTGACTTACAAGAAAGTGGTGACTCCAAATCGCGACGATAAACAAAACACGTCGGCCAAAACACGACCGCGAAAGTTGTACACGACGATGCTGACGAAGTTTGATTGCGTGGTACAGGACGATGAAACTTACGCCAAGGCAGACTTTAATCAGCTTCCTGGACAGGAATTTTATACAGCAACAGGACGAGAAAAGGTGGCAGATATTTTCAATCTGGTGTGGCAGGCCATCTGTACCTGTGGCTTGAAGAGCGACGTTTACATTGCGACCGGAACCGTCAACCAGGAAATTTAACTGAGCGAGTGCCCACAAAAACGTCTACTGCTTTTCCAGAAGCGACACAATTGTTCCGTTCTATTTTGGCCGGATTTGGCATCTTGCCATAGCGAAAAAAAGGCCATGTAGTGGTATGCTGCCAACAACGTTCAAGTGGTGCCCAAGGACATGAACCCTCCCAACACACCAGAACTCCGCCCAATCGAACAATATTGGGCCATCGTCAAGCGGAACCTTAAGAAGACTCAAAAAGCTCTTGTGAACGAGAAACAGTTCAAGGCAAACTGGCGTTCTGCGGTGAATAAAATGAACAACGAGACTGTACAAAATCCTATGGCAGGTGTTAAACGAAAGACCCGGAAACTCGCATTCGGCAAGAAGAAAGCTTAACTGAATATTTCTCTTGTATTTTGTATAAACTGAACTTGAAAATGAAAAAGAATTTGACTTCTTAATAAAAACTTTGATTGATTTATACACATTCCTGTTTGACCAAAATTTGATCGAAACACCCTTTAAACACACTCACCTGAAACACCTGAAACACAGTCATATGATGCTTCGATGCCCAAGTGACAACTAGGATGAATTCAGGATTGTTTGCAATGTTCACAAAAATAATGAAAAATCGAAAGAAAAAGTGTCCGAAACTACTCCATTTTATCGCGACAATTTGTGAATTTTAAATTTATGCATTAATTTAAAATTCACATATTGTATGTAGTTTAGCCCACTGCTTTATATGGAGCCGTCCTATTGTGCATTGGTTTAGCAGCGCGCAGAGCGTTTTATCCTTCGTCGCCAGGTAATACATTAGGGTAAGGGTTGTGGCGCGATCAACCACGCACAAGACACCCACACTCCCATGCCTTAAACAGTAATCTATTTATCCTGTATAGGGTGAACGCTCTGATAATTGCGGTAATTTTGAAGTGTTAGGTTCCTATAGTTGCGTATGGAGTCTCCATACACAACTATAGGAACCTAACGGTTTAAAGATACCGCAACTATTGCAGCGCTTACCCTATGAAAGATAATGATCATAGGTAATAATATTGCTGTTTTTTTCATACACGGTCCCTGACAAGAATCTGCAATACTTTATTCACAAGGTCAAATTCATACGAAACCTTAACCGGAACTTGAACGACAAACCATTCGCAAATGCGCTTGCTAATCTATTTATTTAGAGAGTCGACATCAGTGTATCTGACCAGTTCACGCACTCCAGAGTTCTCTGGGGTGCGGTTTTGTGTGTTCACTGCAGTATGTTTCAGAGCGCTGAGTTAACTCGCCAGTGGCTTCCAGAGGCAAGTGATTTAATATCACCGCGCAGTTCACTTCAAAAACTACAGATAAAGGAAGAGTGTGGTGAGTATGCTGCTGCGTGCAGCGCTCCTGAATGAACAAAAAGAAAGGAAAAGTGGTATGTTCGCTCTTGTCTCCCACAGAGGAGAGGGACAAGTATGCGTTCAAATTCCATTGTTTTATTAAATGAGTTGATTTGACATTGTATGCCATTTAATTACGAATAAAAAATTCGATTTAAAAAGTCTAACGATGTATATCCGATAAAGTTTGTGACGCAGTACGATGGATACATGACACAACGTATAAAAGTCGCAAAATTTACGACTTAACTCAAACATATAGACCGGTTCCGATAGTTATTAACACACTAATGATTAACCATCGATTCAAAATACGTGCAGTTTCAACCAAGTTTTGGCTGCGTCCTGTTGTTTACATCCAAATTAAACTGATCTTGTCATTATTTTTTCAATGTTTCGCACGGAAGTTTGAAAATGCGTGGTCTTTCTCTCCAGCAGAGAAAACGGATTGTGCACAAACGGTACACCGTCAGTGGTCTCTCGATCATAAAAGGAAGAAGGTGTGAGCTTCGGAGCAGCTCAAACCGCATTACGGAAGTATCAACAACAGTGCTCTTTCGTAGATTCCCCGAGACGGGGTAGAAAACGCGGTCCCGCTGACCCTACAATCGACAGAAAGGTAAGGGACTATTTCAAGCGTCATTCTTCAGCATCAGTCCGAGATGTGGCGAAAAAGCTAAGTACTTCGGCGACTAATGTTATGCGTGCCAAGGAGAGAATGGGCCTGCAGACTCGTCGGAAGCAGAAGCAGCCAAAACGAAACACAAAACAGGCTGAATCTGAGAAACCGAGGGCTCGAAAGCTGTACGACAACTTGCTGACCAAAAAATCGGGCTGTGTTATCATGGACGATGAACCTACATAAAAGTTGATTTTAAAACTCTGCCGGGACCACAGTTTGATATCTCGCGGAAGGGAAAGGATGTTCCTGGATCAGTGAAAGCCATTTACACCAAAAAATTCGGCAAGAAGGTAATGGTGTGGCAGTCCATAAGCGGATGTGGAAAAATATCTCGTCCATTCATTACACCATGAATGGTCAAATCTACGTGAAGGAGTGTCTGCAAAAAAGGTTGCTACCTTTTATCAAACAGCATAACAAGCCTACAATCTTTTGACCTGATCTTGCTTCCTGCCAAGATCTAGAGTGGTGCAAAGTGGAACAATGTCGTAGGGAAACTGCCCCCATATTAATCTCATTGTTCCTATATTCATCATACGATGAATCAAACAATTTGGCAGTTGCAGGATCGCTTTCGTTTTCTAATAATGTTTGCTTACGTTAAATAACTACAATAAACATTACTAACTAATCCTGTCTCGTGTATTTCGTTTTATTTCAAGTAGGATTAATTGCAAAGTGATGAGATTAATAAAGGTACATCTTCCCTATATGTACCAAAGAAGATTAATCCACCAAACTGCCCAGAGATTCGGCCTATCGAAATTAGAAAACACATGCAACCAGCGGATAGTGTTGAAAACTTTAAGAAAGATTGGCCAAAAGTGATGAAAATTGTAGGAGAAAGCACTGTGTAGAAGCTTATGAGTAGTGTTACGGGAAAAGTTAGACTCGCCTACCCTACGAAAAATCAAGCAAATTTGAAAGGAATTTGAAATAAATTTGAAATGAAATTGAAATGAAGATGGAATAAGAACATTTTTATTTACTTTGTTGAGAAAAATATAATCACAAATTATTTGAGAAAAAAAATGAACCATGAAATTTCAGTCAAATTGAGCCGGAAGATTTTTGTAACCACAGGTACTGTAAACGCTGAGATTTACCGACAAGAATGCCTCAAAAAGCGGCTCTTACCTTTGCTAAGAAAACATGCGACTCACTCTTTGTTCTGGCCAGATTTTGCCAGCTGTCTTTACGCTAAAGATACAATCACTTGGTATGAGCAAAATAACGTTATTTACGTTCCCAAGGATTGTAATCCACCAAATTGTCCACAGCTCCGCCCAATTGAAACATACTGGTCAACCTCAAAAAGCTTGGTGGAGAGGTATCAACGATCCAAGAATTTCGTTCTAAGTGGCTTACTGTTTCGAAAAAAATTGGCAAGGACACCGTGCAAAGATTGACGAAAGGAGTGAATAAGAAAGTGAGCGCAACAGCTTATGGAAATAAATCCATATAAATCTGTATGCAGTTGTGTTGAGTATCACATTTATAAAAAGATGTTTAATTTCTCCAATAAATGGACGCAGTAGCCAAGAATATATAATCCTGGCAAATAAAATTAGGTCTTGAATATAATTAAAGACTACAAAAACGTATCGGAAACTTAAATTTCGTAAAAATAATGAGCAGTCAGATTTTCAACACAATTTCTTACCTTTGCACTACAAATTCGTCGTATTGATCTAACTGTGCTAGGGAATATACTCGAGCCAGACTCCAAGTTTTCTCTTTAATTGTACTATATCCTCACACATTTTCGTTGCGTAGTTGCACAAAGCATAAAAATCACACTTCACTTATTATACTAGCCACACGAGAATCTACGAATACGTGTTAAAATACTAGAAAACTATGGAATAAATTTTCACAATAATTTAAATACGCTTGCACCTATTCTGAACCGTGTTTACATTCGACGTAATCGCTTGATGTTGCCAAACTATTTTATTATGACTCTTATTCGAATGAAATGGGTTTGGCAGTACTTCAATAGCACCTTTTTTGTGGGAGTGCTACAAATCGCTCAAAGTTGAACTATTTTATTTGTCCATAGGATATGCATGTTATATGCATGCTACCCAACACACGTGAAGTGCTGTCAAATGATCTACTTCATGCGAGACATTTTATTTAAAAGGGCCTTATCGAAGTTCTTTTGATTGCAAACATTGTGCTCTTACTTGTGTCACACTCTGCATTTTAATTAATAAATATTTTTAGTCAAGTTTTGAACTTTTTATTATTGATTTGAATTGAAACTGCCACAGTCCTCCTTGAATATGAGAACCAATGAACCCTAAAAGTAATATCCCATGTTTCTCAAAGATGCTCAGCCAATATTGCGCATTTCGCTCACCACTGGACTCCGAACTTACTTTTATAAGTGCGGGATTGTCTCAATCGCTTATGCTCGTGAAGAATAAGTGCGCCGAAGACATCGACACGATTGTATACAAACCAGCACTTTCGTTAACGGTTCTGCACTTAAAATTAATTGCGAAACAGTAGGGTGCAAAGTGCGCAATATAACCAATATGTTATAAGTGCTGAAAGTGAGATATTAGGCCTGTTTAATGACTAGCTCGCGATGACTCTCAACCTCTTTTTAGTCTTTTTTCGGCATTCCCTCGGGGATTGATGCCAAAAAGAGTTAGCATGATACTCCGAGTTAGTTCGAGTTGGTCATAAAACAGACCCATTGTTTTATGTGTACTTGTGCTACAGCGTTATAGACGATTAAACGACCTAATTTAATCTCATACAACAAAAATGTAAACAATGCCCGCAAATAACTGACACTTTCTGAGGGCCAGGCGATGGCTAGATAGGGTATACCAAAAGAGTGAAAGAGGTAGATAAAAAGTGCTGACGTCAAGGTTTAAATTACGTTTAAATGTATTAGTGTTTGTTGTGTAGTGATCCTCTCCAATGTTTTCCTTTAAAACTAAACGTCAAGCGTACACGCTCGCAATGAATGTTGGGTAATATGTGAATTTACATACAAGGTTTTGAACAATACGAATTGATGTGTACATTGTTTGTATGAATTAGAATTTTAAGGAAAACGGAAGGGTGCTTGCACTGTGTCTACAAGACGCCAGTGTGCGGGCAGTAAACGTTACTAATATTCATTGCACTTACTCTTTGATGTAATATGAATAAGAGTGGCGAAGACATCCGCATCTGGGAGGAAGAAACAGATACGAAACATGTGAACGTCAAAACGAGCCGATATTTGACTGTTAGTGCCTGTCAAAGCGAGCCAATATTTGACTGTTAGTGCCTGTCAAAGCGAGTCGAGAATCAAAACAACGAAAAAAGCTTTGAAAAACTTGGGATAACGATGCAACAAACAAAATCGATTTAGTTCCTTTTTAGCTATGAGTAAAGAGGTCAATACAAGTTTTATCCTTCAAATCTGTCGCAAAGATGTGATTTCTGACACAGTTTTTGCAACAGATATTGACGGATTCCTTGAACATGATACATCGCGTGGCTGTTGTAAAGTTCGCAAATGCACATTTTCACGAAATTCCACGCGTCGCTAAACGAACAACCGCGTCTCATGAAACGTCGCAATATAATCTCCCATAAGGATGGAGTAAACAGAGGTACACCGCGTGGAATTTTGAGCAAATACGTCAATAAACTCAAAAAAATCGACACGTTGTTTCCACGTGAAATTTCACGAAACTTTCGCCTGAACACGTAAAAAAAAAAACAATATCAGGTGAACATTACGTGTCAGTGAATTTTACTTAAAGAATCACCTTATGTGATTCTTTATGTGATTTTCACGTAGAATATGGATTTACGTGGAAATTACGTAGCTCTTACGTGAATTCCACGTGTTTATTACTGGTTTTGGCAGTGGACGAAAATTAAGTGCGTTTCACGTGGAAACAACGTGTCGATGTTTTTGAGTGTACGAAGTCGGCGAGAAGAGATCTATCAACACTGTAACCGGCGTGTATCCATTGATGGGTAAAAATGTACCCATTTTTCGATAGTATATGAAGCTGTCAAAAAGTGGGTACTTTTAAAATTAAAATAATGCATACCAACTACCCATTTTGTATTTTCAATTAGAGCCCAAAAGATGGGTATTTTTCTACCCATTAATTGCATTCTCCTGGCTCACTTTGTATAGTTGAAAGTGCGCTGTTCGAAAAAGAAAAATAAACTTCGCTTCGGAATCCAGTCCACGAAAACGCGTAGAATATTGAAGAACTGAAGACTAAATAGGATAGCGAAATCTTCCAAAAACTGAGAGGTACGTTAATTATTCAATGAAATAATATTAAATGCCTTAATTTCATCAATAGAACTAAACTTCCGAGTATCTGCACGGAACATTGATGAGTTTAAACCAGAGCTTCCGGTAGTTAGGTTGGTTGGTTCGAAGTAATCATGTAATCAAGTAATAATAAGGTATATGCTAAAAGATTGTCTCGTTACGAATACACAAATACAAATACAGTAATTGCGATCGATTATGATTATGCTAATGCTCATTATTCAATATCACAACTAAAAACAAATCACGAAAATTGGTATTTCATACCCATTTCACAAATAAAAAACATGTTGAAAAATGGGTATTTCATACTAAATTCCCAAATAAAAAAAGTTTTGAAAAATGGGTATTTCTTACCCATTTCCCAAATAACGATCATTTACAAAAATGGGTAAAAAAACCCGATAGCCTGACCTACAGGCTTTTTACTCATTGATGGGTAAAATCGTTTTACCCATTTAAGGAGTTAACCCATTTAAGTTCGAAATGGGTGATATTTTACCCATTAATGGGTACTGGCCGGTTTCAGTGCAGGTATTTACGAGCGCTAATGGCCGCCACAATCATGCTCAGTTTCAGGTAGGCAGCGAACGATTTGACGTTTGTCTTGTTTCATTCGATTGTCTATTTACTAGTCGACACAAGCCAAATGTCAAACCCTTTGATCGCTTCCTGATAGTGAGATTGATTGTGGTGGCCATTACAGCTCTTAAAAGCCTGGATAAAACAGTTACGCCATTATTTTAAATTGATACCAAAGTTCCAAAGCTGCCCACTAAATACAATCTGGTGAGTTTTCTCAGCTGCTTTAATTTTATACGGCGCATTGAAATTTTCTTGAAGATTGATAAAGCTATGTGTTACATTTTATGTGTACTATATAGAGCTTCCTCCCAGACAGGATTCAACGTTAGATCGGATTTGTATCCGCGTAGTTGCACATATAGAATCACACCGCGCAATCAAAGTGGGCTAAAAAGCGCAATAACTAGGCTTGTTGCAAACTCGGCAGTCAAAATACCATTACCGCATCACAAGTGCAACTTAGTATATGAGCGACAATAGAAACAGTGATGTTTTAAAGCAGCATAGGCCCTTTTAAAAGTTTTGTTGACGTTTATATTTTTGGGTGTAGTAGTGGAGAGCGTTAACTTGTTTATATTTTTTCTTGATTAAAATCAGTACGGTTAACATATGTACACAGATGCGATTAATGTTTTTCGTGATATTATTAAAATAGATACATAGCAGTGGCAGCTTTTCCGTATTACATTGAAAAAAAAATATCAGAATCGAAAGTTTTGCGTGTTGCTAAACGATTAACGGTAAGGGAACGAGTAAATTGTGAATAACTTGTGTACTCAATGTTCGGTATTCAGTGCATATTCACCGATTTCCACTGGAGGTCTGCTTATTGAGCTCAAGATAGGTTCCGCTTCCCTACGTCTGTGCCTTATAGTTTCTAGATTGATCAGTCTGCAACGGCTCAGATAGTCAGGTAGATTTGCAGGGTCATTCCACGGAAGTTGACGAAGAGCATACCGCACAAAATTGCGTTGAACCCTTTCCCGAGGGGCGGATAGAATATTACTGAATCTAAAATGCGTATTGATAAAAATATGTCTCAATGCGTTTGAAATGCACTATTAAATCGATTGCGTTATAAAATGTACCTTAAAATCTAATTCATTGAAAAACGTTATGATAGAATGCATAGTGCACTAAAAATACACCAATGTGTATGAAAATGCTTGTTTTTCTTCAGTGTATTGAAAAGTGTGCGTAATCAATATTAATATTAAGTGCGGTTCAGTGCTGTATCATTGGTGTTGTCTGCCACCATATTTGACGTTTTAAACTTTCATATTGATTACTTTTTCTCTATCATTCCAAGGAGTGAAAAGATGGTACGAAGTCCGCCATATTTCACGCACATATTGACGTTTGGCTATGAGATTTCACCAGAAGAGTGAAGAGTTACAGCAATGAGGGCAACAACAATTGCTGCAATACCGCTAGCTTAAAACACCGCCCTCGGCATTTTGGATTTATTTGAAAATTGCGATCATAAATTATTAAAAATGTCAAATAACAGTGATATTTTCTCTTAAAATCAAAAGTTTTTGGGAAACAGTAGAAGAGTTTTCTTTAGAAGTAGTTCCAGTTTATTTTAAACAAATTATTACTGCTGCTGGATATGATACGTATGCAGCATTGAAATATTTTTCTGATGACATGAACGCTTTGCCAGAGAAAATATTTCAATTCTATTTCCGCCGGAAACAATTTCCATTTTGGTTTGTCTTCGTAATCCGGAACAGTTCAAACTGGTCCCTGGACATATTCAACTTCTTAAAGACATTGCTCAAAAGTTGCCTGAGAACTCCAAACATTTTGATAAAGTAAGTAGTTATTAAACAATCCGGATAAGTTATTAACCTATTATGCTACATTTGAGGTCAGACATGTAACAGAACACATTTCGACGGACTTTATACTACTAACCCATTGATTGATTTTGTTATGGTTATTTCTTGTAAATGTAAATCAAGGCAGGAAGCGCGCGAGGACCATGTTTCTCAGGTTGGGGTAAAGGCGTCATTTGCCAATTCTACCCCTGGAAATGGGTTCGATACAATGTGTGACATCCGTGGAGAAAATCATATCGGGCACCAGAAAAATATAGCAGGTCACATTACAACAATCGATGGAAAAATTCAGCGTTGGATTATCGCCAAGAAATTCGGAATGCCCAGCCCACATGCAGAAGTTAATGTTATCGGATATCGCAGAGTCACACACAGAAAAAATTCTTGTAGTAAAAACTACCATTTTACTTGACTATGGCTATCTTTAAAACTACCATGAAATTTCAGTTAAATTAACAACGTTTATGGTAAAACCACACAGAACAGACATCCAGGCTGGAGTGCCCTTCGTGTGTAAATTTATGTAACGGCAATTTAAAAATAACAGCTCGTTTCCATTAATTTTGGTGAATCGCATGTTGATGGTGCCTCTTGCCCGCCTTGAGATTTGATAGTCTGTCAATTTAAGTTTGGTGAAACCTAGACTAGGGGGCGTTGTTTTTTCAATGGTTTGCCTTCAAAAATTTACACAGTAAATTGGAAAAAATATGTTCGAGCCTGGATGCCTGTTCTCTGTGATAAAACCTTCAACATTTGTGGTATATTTGACAGACCTCATGTTGACATCAATTGCACCATGGTCGATCTAATCGCATGTATGGTAAAATCAAATGCATTTATAGTCAGGTGAAAATGATTGGTGTTTGCGCTTAATTTAACCCTCGAAATGGTAGTTTCTACTGGGTTTTTTTTTTTTGCGTGCAGTGAGATGTTGCTACTGCTCAAAAGCAATTGTTTTGAGTAGCCGTACCAACAAGAATGGATCGTGGTATTGGATCATTTCACGTAACATATCTTGGATAACATGGATATTTCAAGTCTGATCCTGACCCATTACAGAAACGTCAAAATGATCGTGATTTGGAACATGAAGGCGAGTATGAATCTGAGCTTGATACGAACGAAGATAAATATGCTTCCACCGGTGGAGCTCTGTGGGGGTCCGCCCCAACGGTTTCATCGCCAGCCAACTCCGGACAACTCCCAAGGAAAAAACCAAGCCCACCACAAAGCACAAACCTGGCGCTACAGTGGAATATAAACGGTTTATATAACAACCTCGGAGACCTTGACATCCTAGCTCATGAGGTGAACCCAACAGTCATCGCACTACAAGAGGTCAACAGGATCAACATGGCTCGAATAAACTCGATCCTGAGCGGAAGATACAAATGGTACATTAAAAAAGGCTAGGTATTGCAACACTCCATTGCAATTGGGATCTCTACAAACACACCGCACACCCTCATACCGTTAAAAACCGATTTACCAATTATGGCAATACGGTTCCAACTCCCAATATCAATCACAGTGGCCAATTTCTACCTTCCTTGTGGCAAAACTGGAAAAACCAACCAACTCCTAAGCGATTCCAATGCACATCACCCCAACTGGGGACATCAAACGACCGACCCCAGAGGGAACACCCTAGCCGACTTATTCGAGGAAGTCGAGATGTCCATACTCAATGACGGCTCTATCACCTTTTCGAGAGGCAGACAACAATCGGCGATCGATATCTCTACGGCCCGTCTTAACTTACTAAACAGACTGTCGTGGACCAAGAGGGACGACACGCATGGCAGCGACCACTACCCTATCATCATAGGATTCCAAGCAAAACAGAAATCAATCTCCCGACGACCCAGCTGGAATCTTGTGAAAGCCGACTGGCCTAACTTCACAAAAACGGTTGACCAGCAGATAACATCGTCAAAACCACCGAATATCGAAGCTTTAATCGACATATTCCGGAAGGCATCAACCAACACAATTCCAAAAAAAAAACAAAGCCACAGCCAGAAGCAGAGCACTGCACTGGTGGTCGGATAAAGTTAAAAAGGCTGTGAAATACATAAGGAAGCTACTCAGAGCCGCCAAAAAGCTACCCGCTGACTACGCAAACAAAGAAGAAGCGTTGGATCGGTATAGGAAACAAAACAAAGAGTGCAGAAAAATCATACGGAAAGCAAAACTGAAAAGCTGGACGGACTTCTTGGAATCTATTCACGCGGACCAAACCGCAATAGAACTGTGGACGAAAGTAAACTCCCTTAACGGCAAAAAAAGAACTCCGCACCCGATCCTCCAGTAAAACGAGATTTTATATGACGATCCGTCCAAAACGGCGAATATACTCGGAGAATACTTCGCCGGCCTATCCGCTATTAACAGCTATGAAATCGACTTCATGAAAAAAACAAAGCAGACATCAACTCAATCAAGAGTTTCACAGCCAAACCGAACCACCTAAGAAAAAAATACAACGACCCCTTCAGCCTAGAAGAACTCGATGCAGCCCTCCAATCGACCAAAGGCGGTTCGACAGGTCCAGACGAAATCGGATACTCTATGCTAAAAAACCTGTCCATCGACGGGCGAGTCACACTAGTTGAACACTTCAACGAGATATGGACAAACCACACCTTCCCAAAAGTCTGGCAACACAGTATAGCGATCCCTATTTCAAAAGGGAAACCCGCAAACGACCCCTCTAACTTCCGTCCCATCTCTTTAACGTCTTGCGTCTCCAAAACCATGAAACGTATGGCCAACAGACGGCTGATGGAAGCTCTCGCTGAGGACAATCGTTTAGACGATAGACAATTCGCCTTCCGACCGGGTAGAGGGACGAACACCTACTTCGCAATTCTGGGCCAAATACTTGTCGATGCCAAAAACAATGGACAGCATACAGAAGTAGTTGCACTAGACATTCGAGTTATCGGTGGGTAACACACGTTCTAAAACATTCCGAGAAGAAACTGTCGAGAAGAAACTGGAGTACCCCAGGGCTCGGTACTGGCTGTGTCGTTATTCCTTATAGCGATGAATGACATCTTCAGCTCATATACAATATATACATCCTCGTGTATGCTGATGATATTCTCCTACTAACCAGCGGATACACTCACGTGGTACCTCGAAGCACGCTTCGACCGCGGTAGGGAAATGGGCCAAATCCAAAGGCTTCATAATATCAGCATTAAAAAGCGTACGGTCGCACATTTGCCAAACGACACATAGAACGCCAAATACCGCCATAACCATCAATGCAACTAAAATATCCTTCAAGAAAACTATAAAAATACTCGGCATCACCATCGACAGCAAGCTAACCTTCAAGACCCACTTCGACTTACTAAAACAGAGCTGCAAGACCAGGATTAACCTAATCAAAACGATATCAAAGCCTCACCGAAGTAACAACCGGGACATACGTCTCCGGGTTGCCAATGCCATAGTCAACAGTGGACTACTATACGGGTTAAAACTCACCAGCATCGCTAAAGAAAACCTGATAAAAACGCTCGCTCCGGTTTATAACAACACCCTCCGGATAATTTCCGGCCTACTACCTTCGACGCCAGCAATAGCAGCCTGCATCAAAATAGGGACAGCGCCCTTCGATCTGATGGTGGATGAGGCTATCTGCAGTCGCACGGTCAGCTACCTAGAGAAAACCAGAGGCAACAACTCCCACTACCTACTAGAAGCAACAAACAAACTCTGTTGGTACGGGAACCGTAAATGGTACGCTCCACCGGTCTAAGTCGAAAACTATATAAAAAACAACTTCGTCGCCGGAGACAATTCGATAAAACTAGGGAAAACGGTTCAAAGCACGATACTAGAGAAAAACGCGGAATACCACATCAGGTTCACCGACGGGTCAAAAACACGCTCCGGCGTAGGCTTCGGAGTCTTTTCGAAGAAGGAAAATATGTACACGAGCGGAAGACTACCGGACATATGTACAGTCTTGGCGGAAGCAGCCGCTATTTCGTTGCAATCACACGAAAACCGAGAAATCGTACACTGATCGTGACCGACCCTGCGAGTGTCATCGACGCTGTAAAAACCGGTAAATCGAGACACCCGTGGATCCAATCAATCCTGAATACTGCTCAACTACAATAAAATCCCCACCACGAGGCGGGGTTTAAGGGACGAATGACCAATTGGTTAAAGTCCCTCCCAACAACACAACAACAACAACCACCACGAGGCATTTGACAGCACCCCGGCAAACAAACATCAACACCGACGACAACAATCGGACTACCACAGTATACCCAACAAGTAAACGCCAAAAACATTCAGCATGGGCTACCCCTTCGGTCGGATAATAACCCAACAAGAAAAAATCAACTACACGGAGAAAACCCGAAAAGTCAAACCGAGGCATATCGATAAATCGAAATCTAGAATAACAAATTAGAAAAAGACCGCACCTGAATCCCCAGTAATTAGGATAAACAATTAATATCGATATGGCCCTTTAAAAATGTATAGTAGAATAATCAATGTAACTCGACCTGTGATATTTCAAAAGCGAAGAACCAAACTTGGAAAGATCCCTTCTGGACTCCCTCGTTAAATTCTTTTTGAGGTGACGAACTAGCCCATGAGGTTAAAAGTCACCCTAATAAAGACATAATAATAATAATGTTTCTAGTCGATGAACTTAAAACACTTTCAAAATCGGCATCTTTCCATTTCAGTCCAACTGTGTTAAGCAAATTCATTGCATCAACTTTCCCTGCACATACCGCTTCATTGATAGCACAGTTAGTTAGAAATTGAAATTTTTCAAAATCAACGGCTTGCAAAGGAAATTTTCCCGTTTAATTTTCTTCGTAGTTCATCCAAATATTCGAACCGCGTCGCTTTATTCAAGTATTCAAGCACATCAAAAATTATAACAGTGCTTTGAACTCCTGTCATCCACCGTGCATTGGCAAAAGAACGCTCGTTGTGCTGAGAATTTAATTACGTAGGAAGGTACAATTCCGGCCGGTGTAAGTTGCGACAAAATAGTTAATAGTTTATAATCGAATGTGCGTTTAATTCTATTCCTAGTTCTGCGTTATCTGTTATGAAATGCTCGTCGAGTCTCAAATGGGCTTTTTGTTACACCCAGCGATGCCACACTCGTATGAAAAAGGTTGCACACCATATTGCTCGTATTCTCTCCAAGGACAACAAAGAAGGGTGCTCGTAAGAATCATACACCAGTTTCATGACAGTGATGAAAGCGAGTGTAGAATTAGTTCCAGTGTACTTGTTTAACCATTCGTTGACCCGAGGATCAATTATTTTGTGAAAACGTTTGACAGACATTTTGTCGTGCTGCTCCAAATTTGATTCTGCCAGCCCGGTGTTTTCTCCTTAGATATGGCTATTAAATAACCCCGAGATGCTGGAAATTTACCTGTAATGAAAAATTAATATTACCAAAATTGTGAATCCCGTTTTAAATGTATACTCTTCAACATATATTATTGAACATCATAAATCATCAACATCTTTCATCGCGATGTCGTGAGTTTGGATTCTCTTACTCAATGAGGCTGTTGATTTACCTAAATGGCTCACGCTTTCAGTCACGAGTTTTCGTTGGAAATTTAGGTTGTTTCACCAGACAAAATTAATTGAGTTTGTCTTTATTTTCAATACATACCGATTTGAAGAGCCCTTGTTGATGAGAGTAAACAAATTTTGTGGCGAACCAGCCCAGGAGGCTGAAAGCCACTATAATAAAGATATTAAAAAAAAAAAAAAAAAAAAAAACATTTTTTAATTTATTTATTATATGTGTGCTGTCCTGGATATAAACGTCAGATACCCGGCTTTGGGCTGCCTACCACGATTTCCAAACGGTCGGAATTTCCCAAGGCAGATTTGAAATAGATGTGGGTAGACCCATTCGAATTTTCATGCTTCCAATCAATCGAGAATCTCCATCTGCTCCATATCCTACTATAGTTATGCCAGCTTTCATCATTTCTCGCTCCATTATAGCCCATCGAAGCAGTACCTCCTCGATGGTAAATTTATTGGTTGTTCCAGAGGATAGAAGATTAAAGGAATGCGTTTTTTGAGCAATGGGTGTTGCGAGAATGACATACACAGTAGAACTTCTGTCAAAAAATTTCAAATACTGATGTATCACATCAGGTGACGCTGCACCGAAAGAATCTATCTGAGGCATTCCATTTTCGTTCAACTTAGGGTAAAGACCTACAATTTGATCTTTTTCGATATCGTTACGTGTCCTCGGGGTAATTTTTGTGCCGTCTTCCGAAATAAAAACAATTTTGGGGAAATAACGTGTTTCAAGAAAGTAGAGCAACTCCTTGACACGAAGTTTACCTTCTAATATTTTATCACATGATTTTCTTATATGTCGCATTACTGTACAAACCGATGGTAACCCTTAACCCACGACGAGTTCTTCATAGTCTTTTCATCCACCTAAAAGATACAGGTAAGCTCCAATGTGCTTAGTCTCTTCCATGCACCGTGTCCATTTAGCAGCTTTACGATCCTTGATAACGTTTTTAAAGTTATTCGTGACGGTTTCCTTGACCATTTATTTCATCATCTGCGTAAGCGGGAGTTTCTCAATTAAATTCAGAAACATGGACAAATCACTTTCCGCGGATGCGAATCAGGAAGCTCGGTCGGGAGCCTGAGCAAGTCTGGAAGGGCCAGGAGATGATGTCGACATCGGCCTGAATTTAACTCCATTTGGTTCAGCCATGGGTCCAACAGTATCATGCGAGTGGAAATATTTTGAAATTTTTGATTGTTTTGAATCGTGAGTCAGATTCCACTTCGTTCAGCGCAAGAAGAAAGTCCATTCGATCAAGCGCTCCGTTATTTTGGAAGATTTATTCGAGTGCGATCCTTCGAAGTTATTAGTTCAAAATCTATTCACTCCAGTGAATAGAGTGAAAGTGAGTTTTTTTTTTCTAAAAAGGTAGTGTGGTTTTCCAGTAAAATTAGAAAATCAAGCAGTGCTTGCTAGCGAATTACCAACCCAATTTTCGCTTCATCTCCGCGTGGTGACGCTAACCAGCGATACACTACTACATCGCCAACGGTCATCCGACATCGTTGAGCGAGTGCACCCGAAGGCGATCGGATTCACCCGTACACCCACGCAGCGCACCGCTCCCCGCTGTCCGTATAGAAGTGCGACGTTCACATTTTAGTGTGTTATCTGCATACGGTGCGTCAGCAGCAGCAACAGCAGCAGCAGCAGCAACGGATCAGTAATATTAGTTAAGTTTTTTTTCTCTGCCTCTCATCCCAAATAGAGTTTAGCTTTAATTTGTGTGTTCGTATTTTGTGTTTTTGTGTGATTTGAATTGTTGGGGGCTTTAACGCTCCCACGAATAAGGCAAATCGAGCATGTTGAAGAGGTTTCTTCGACATGGACGGTTTTGCTGAAAAAGTGCCTTTGCCACCTGATGATGGGGAGGCAAAAACAAAATTTCTACCGCGATCGTATCCAATTGACTCGGTCCATGGGTTGTCTACTTTCAGCCCAAAAAGAAACCTTTGAACGTATATCAAGCGATTCTCAGCCGTGACAGAGATCACGAAAGTAAAATTTAATAAACTCCGTGTTGTCGTCTCTAACCTGAAGCAGGCTAATCAGATTGCTGCTTCCCAGCATTTTGAACTGGAATATCGAGTTTATATTCCAGCTCGTGATGTGGAGATTGTAGAAGTGGCGTCACAGAGGCGAGTCTGTGCCCTGAAATTTTGAAGAGGCAGGCGATTGGCCGATTCAACAACCCTCTGCTTCCCCCAGTTCACATAATGGAAGTGCAAAAGTTGGTAAAAGTATCGCACAGCGAGGGTAAAAAGAAAGTTACCCCCACAGACTCGTTTCGAGTGACCTTTTCTGGCTCTGCCCTTCCTCACTTCATAGAGCTGGGAAAACTTCGGCTACCTGTGCGGTTGTTTGTACCCCGGGTAATGATCTGCCAAAACTGCCAGCAGATGGGGCATACGGCCTCCCATTGCGGCAATAAAGCATACTGCTCAACATGCGGGGAGAAACATGAGGCTGGTTCCTGTGCAGATAACACACTAAAATGCGTTTTCTGCAAGGGAACTCCTCCCCATGCTCTCTCGTCATGGCCGGCGTACAAACAACGCGGGAAAAAATTGGAACGTTCTCTAAAACAACGTTCAAGGCAATCGTTTGCAGAAATGCTTAAGAAAGCCTCGCCACCCGATACCAATTCAAATCCTTTTGCTCCTCTGTCAGGTCTCCAATTCCAGGTATTGAAGTTGTCGCATGTCAGGCTATTATTAAAAATAAAAGCCTTTGCATTGCTTCCGTTTATATTCCTCCTAGAGCCTCAATAAACCAAAAACAACTCTCAGATATTTGTTCGGTTCTTCCTGCTCCGCGGTTGATCATGGGAGATTTTAACTTTCACGGTACAGGCTGGGGAGAACTGTACCACGACAACCGATCTTCCCTGTTATATGACCTCTGTGACAACTTCAATGTGACAGTTCTCAACTATGGAGAAGTTACACGCTTGGCTGGTCCATCCTCAATTGGCAGTAGATTAGACCGCACACTTTGCTCGAATTCATTATCGTTGAACTGCACGTGGAATATGATCCAGGATCCCCACGGTAGTGATCATTTGCCTATTAAAATTTCGGTTGCCACCGGGTTCAATCCGCCGGAATCCATCAACGTCACGTATGATCTAACTCATGGTATCGATTGAACAAGGTTCAAGACAGCAATAGATGAAGCCGAAACAACGGTAGAAGGGCTTCCACCGCTGGAGGAATATAACTTCCTCTCCAACCTGATTTTGGAAAACGCGCTTCAAGCTCAAACTCGACCAGTTCCAGGAACGTCATTTCGCAGGAAACCTCCTTCCCCATGGTGGGATCAGCAATGCACCGAGGTTTACCGCAAAAAGTCCAACGCGTTCATAGTTTTTCGTAGACGTGGAACACCTGAACACTTCGAAGTATACACGGCTCTCGAACGCGAATTTAAGAGCCTCATCAAGTCTAAGAGACGCAGTTACTGGCGACAATTCGTGGACGGGATATCGCGTGAAACGTGGATGAATACCCTTTGGAATACGGCGCGAAGATTGCGTAACAGAACTACGAACAACGAGAACGAGGAGTATTCGGACCTATGGATCCTCAAGTTCGCGCGAAAAGTTTGTCCAGATTCTGTGCCAGCACAAATGTTTCCTCGCGAAACCACGAATTCGATAGATGAGATCAGCCTACCTTTTTCAATGGTAGAACTCTCTCTCGCACTCCTTTCGTGGGCAATACGGCTCCAGGGGCTGATAAGATCAAGTTCAACTTGCTTAAGAACCTTCCAGATGGCGCTAAGAGGCGCATGTTGCACTTGTTTAATCAGTTTCTGGAACTCAGCATTGTACCGGATGACTGGAGACGGGTGAGAGCTATTGCCATTCAAAAACCTGGTAAACCCGAGTCCAATCACAACTCCTATCGACCCATCGCGATGTTATCTTGTATTCGAAAGTTGTTGGAGAAAATGATCCTTTTCCGCCTGGACAAATGGGTTGAGACGAACAACCTGCTTTCAGAAACTCAATATGGTTTCCGTAGAGGTAAGGGAACGAACGGCTGTCTCGCGTTGCTTTCCACGGATATTCAGTTAGCTTTTGCTAAAAAAGAGCAAATGGCTTCTGTTTTCTTGGCTTTCAAGGGGGCTTTTGATTCAGTATCTGTTGAAGTTCACTTGTGGCTTTTCAACATTAATGAACATTTTTTTGTAAAATTTGCTGTCAGAGAAACATATGAGCTTTTCTCATGGAAACTTTACAGCTTCTCGATTTAGGTACATGGATCTCCCCCAGGGATCATGTTTAAGCCCCCTTTTGTATAATTTTTATTTCAAAGACATTGACGGTTATCTGAGAGACAACTGTACGTTGAGACAACTTGTAGATGATGGCATAGTGTCTGGACCTGGTGGGGAGTACACCCAAAAGATCTTCTAACGTTGTACCGGACAATGATTTTGTCGGTCATAGGATACGGTAGTTTTTGTTTTCAGTCAGTGGCTCAGTCGTACATCATTATACTGTAACGTTTTCAGTATCGGTGTCTTCGTATCGCGTTAGGTTGCATGCACTCGACTCATACCATGAGTCTTTAAGTGCTGGATAGCATTTTGCACTCTCGGATAGGTTTTCAGAATTATCTCTCCGACTCCTCCCCAGGTGTGAAGTTATGTGTGTGTGTGTGTGTGTGTGTGTGTGTGTGTGTGTGTGTGTGTGTGTGTGTGTGTGTGTGTGTGTGTGTGTGTGTGTGTGTGTGTGTGTGTGTGTGTGTGTGTGTGTGTGTGTGTGTGTGTGTGTGTGTGTGTTATCCAACGCCCACCGTCCGGCTGTGTTTTTATGGAAGCAAAATGTTTCCAGTTAAACGAACTGTTGATGACTCGAAAAACATTGTTTGCCCTGGAGTTGGAAGGTGATAGCTCTGTTAAGGTCCAGTGATCCATTTCAGAGTGCCTGGTTACTCAAGTCCATTCCGAGGTCACTTTCACTTACAACAAGCTCTGCATAAACACAGTACAAACATCAAATGGGTATTTGTATTGTGCATACACTTCCAACATCAAATCATTTTGTTTTGAGGATGGCACGTATTTTGCAGTATCGTTCAAAATTTAATTATAATCAGATAGATCTCACCGGAAAATGTTGCTGATGTACAGTCTTCATTTGGATGGTCTCTCTGTGATGCTAAAGGATGCATTAATGTCTCTGCAGAAGTAGCACTCCGCTAATTGGCAATTTTTTCACATCATCCTTTTTTAATGAAACAGCACGAATATAATAAATACTACGCAATACAATCAAAATCAAAGGTAGAAACACTTTCGAGAAGAAGTTTAATTTGAAAAATCACAATCAATGTGCATTGAAAGAAAAAAAATTGACAGCTCTCCCTCTGTACGCAACGTGGTGAGTGCATTTGAAATTATATGCCAGTCACTCACGCGCGCATGCGCTTTAGCTTCGTTGATTGCTTCTGACCAGCAAATGGCCGTTTGCTACATTGTATTGCACGACTAAGCACAAAAAACAAAAAACGGGGAAATACTACCAACGATCACACATTTAGGGGGGGAATCGATTACATTATCTACGTCTTACACAAAGCACGCGGATATTTTATGATTTCACTGTTTGTTTAAGTTGAATTAAGAATTAGTCTTTGATATTTTTTTTCGCGAAAACAACGCCGCAAAAAACAAACACGTCAGTTTCGAAGCACGGCTTGCTGCGATCCATAACAACTAACAGTAAAGTGTGCATCTAAAATCGAGTTTTCCCATAACCAATAGGATTGAAATTGCGCCCACATTGGCAATGTGTCCGATAGTGCAAACCAACTAAGCAGTGTACCAGTGCCAACCGTTAAACGCCGTCGATTGAGACGATCGAGTGTGCAACTGTAGTGTGGATGGTGCTCACCCATTCCAGACGTTGATGGATGCCTAGACACACCGAATCGAGTGCATCCGTTGGAAATTGCGCCAATCTCTACAGCCGAGCTCAGCCTAACAACAAGGACGGTGCTAATCCCGAATAAAAAGGTGCGTTATTTTTCCCTTCCTGCTATTTTATTTCCACCTGATAATTATGGTTCAACGTAAAATAAAACATCATGTAGCTTTTTCTATTGTAAATTTTGCTTTATAGTTTTTTTTTAATGATCGCACATTCCTTTCCACCATCTTCTTATGTGATTTCTCTACCGATCGGCACAATTTAGGGTAGTGAGTGCGAAAAGTATTCAATTTCATCCGGATAGACCCTGATAGCCACCTGGCACAAAAAGGTAAAGAAAGACCAGCTCTAGAATACTTACACACTTTGTGATCCAATCAGGAAAGCCCAGATACTTCAGCTTGTCAATTGCAAGGGTGTGAGGAATCTTGTCGAACGCCTTTAAAAAATTGAAGTATATGGCCTCAACTTGGTGACGATTCTCAATTTCTGTTGATAGGAAATTTACGTAGGATATCAGGTTCGTTGTCGTGGATCGCTTCTTAACAAAACCATGTTGAAAGTCAGCAATCAGTGGTCGAGATTCAACGTAAAGAGCTTTGTGAACCAATTGTTCGAACACCTTGGCCGTATAGCATATAGAAACACCTCTGCAATTTTCAACAGCCTATGTGTTACCAGCTTTGAAAATCGGAGTGATTGAAGCCAACTTCCACGCTTCCAAGAAAGTACCTTCACTGAGTGGCCTGTTAAAAATAATCGTCAAAGGCGTCAGCAGTAAGACAGCATTCTCTTAAAAGCAACGGCCGGATGTTGTCTGTGCCCGACCCTTTCGACACATCCAAGCTTTTCTGGGCTGACATAACTTCATGTTGGCTCACAACTAGAGCAGGACAATTCAAATTGAAGGCAGGACAGGATCTAAGACAGTCAGTGGAAAAAGTTGGCGACATTTTCCTGTGCACATTCTCGAATAAATCGGCAAACAGATAAGCTAGCTCGTGAGGTGAATCTGCCGAAGTTTCCTTAAAAATAATGTCGGTAGGGATCCGGTTGGATTGCTGACGGCTTCGAATATACGACCAAAAGGATGGCGGCTTTTGCGTCGCAGTCTGCTTCAATCGTCTGATATAGCTATGAAATGCAGCGTCCTGTTGATCTGCGTAATGTGTTCCGAACGACTGTAGATTGATCCGGTTCACAGTAGTCCGTGATCGAAAATAGCGTTTACAAGCTTTTCGCACAATGTTACGGAGATGCTGTAACTCAGTTGTCCACCACGGTTGCATAAACGAAAAAAGCTTACTTCTTCGACGTGGAACATATTCCTCCATAATGAAATACAATTTCTCGTAAAACATACATACCGTTTCATCCGTATCTTTTGCAAGACACATTCCAATCCAATCGACGTCCATGATAAAGGGTGTCCACAGTTTAATTGCATCACTTTCAATAAGCTGTAACATTTTGCCCTTTGGGTTGATTTCAACGAAATTTTGGGTGAAATGACCTAAGTGTGTATTGTTTACACTGCGTGAGTTTCATTGTGAAATGTTTCGTAGTTTCGAAAATGGAGTCGAAGGAGCAAGTGCGCAAGAACATTTTGCACACGCACCTCGACAACCCACTTCTTTCGCACCAAGCCATCAGAAAGATGTTGAAAATTCACCAGTCTACAGTGTCTTGTGTCATAAAACGTTTCGGGGAACGTTTAACTGTCGATCGGAAGAAGGTGAGTGGTAGAAAAAGTGTTCCGTACTGTGTGAAGGATCACAAGCGAGTGGTTGCTGCCTTTAAACGCAAACCCAACTGTTCCGTTCGGGACGTCGCGGAAAAGCTGCACTTGACCAAAAGTTACGTGCAGAAAACCATGAAACAACCCGGGCTCCGTTCATTCAAAGTTCAGAAAGCTCCAAACCGCAATGAAAAACAGAATAGGACAGCTAAAACACGTGCGCGTAAGCTGTACACACAAATGTTGACGAAACCAAACTGCTGCATCATGAAAGATGAAACACACGTAAAAGCGGACTTCAACAAACAAACAAATTCCCGGCAACCAGTATGTGACTGCGAAAGACAAGTTCGATGTTTCAGAGTCTCTCACGAAACAGCCAGTGTCAAAGTTCCCCAAGAAGTTCATGATTTGGCAGGGGATTTGTTCGTGTGGTACATTGAGCAAGCCTTTCGTGACAACTTCAACTGTAAATGGTCAAGTATACATTAATGAATGCCTGAAAAAACGACTGCCTCCGTTTCTCAAAACACACAACGTTCCTACATTTTTTTTTGCCGGACCTAGCCTCTTATGTTCCTCTAGGATGACGAATGGTGGTGTCAATTTCGTGCCAAAGGATCTTAATCCCCCAAACTCTCCAGTTGCGGCCAATTGAAAAATATTGGACTATAATAATCACAAAATTCGTAAGCATCCTAAGGTTGACACTACAGAACAGAAAATGTTGAAGTCATGGTTGAAAGCGGAAAAAAATGTTGGTTCAAGCGTTATACAAAATCTTATGCTTGTTTGGGCTTTTGGATTTGGTAAAGATATCAGTGAAATAAAAGTACCTAAACCAAGTTTTTACACTGTATTTTATGACTAAAATATATACTGGCACTAATTAATGAACATTTAGCAATGGAAATTCACAAAATTGCCACTACATAATTTAACACTGTGCCAACGAAAAAATAAGAATTCGCACTAGAAAAACTTAAAATAGCAATAAAAAATTTATAATTCCCTTTCAATAATTCAAAAGTGGCCGGTAGAACTTTCAAAAAAAGCAATGGCAATTAGTATAAACGCAATAATAAGCTGATAGTTTTCCGTCATAATAATAAGTTCTAGCACTATACATGTGACAAAAGTCTTTAATTTTTTCAAATCTTTCCAATTAAAATCAAACAAATTATTTTAATTTTTTGTTTTTAAATTTTTGATTTTTTATTGCGATTTGTTTGGTTTCAATTGGAAGATTTGAAAGATTTGAAGATTTTTGTCACATGTATAGTGCTAGAACTTATTATTATGACAGAAAACTATCAGCTTATTATTGCGTTTATACTAATTACCATTGCTTTTTTTGAAAGTTTTACCGGTCACTTTTGAATTATTGAAAGTGAATTATCAATTTTTTATTGCTATTTTAAGTTTTTCTAGTGCGAATTGTTATTTTTTCGTTGGCACAGTGTTTAATAATTTAGTGGCGATTTCACACATTTTTATTGCTATTTTTTCCATTTTTATTGATGTTTTATTACCCTGCCGTTTTTTTTATTATTTAATTAAAATAAATTGAATGATTGATTTAATATTTAGTGACAGATTACAAATATATACAACCCACCTCCATCTTTTTCTTTCTCCATCAACCAAAAACAAAAAAAATTTTTTTTTTTCAAAAATAAAAAAAAACAAAAAAAAAAGAGCACTTTTTTTTTTTTTTTTTTTTTTTTTTTAGTTGTTTGTTTTTTTCAGATACAAAAAGTATTTTTTTTGTATTTTTTTTTTTTTTTAAAAAAATTTATGTACGTACTATCGAGGTATACCTGTACATGATAAATCATAAAGAAAATCGTTCTCATAAATGAGAATATTTTCAAGATTAAGATCATTAAAGCAACTTCGGTGTTCTCTTCTCTGAAGAAATTAAAAAGTTGAAAGCAAAAAGCATTAGTGTAATAGTTGGGGAAGTCAATGCTTGTAAGTGTGTGAAAATTTTCCCATTGAACCGAATTCCATAAATTAACGATTTCACGTAGGAAAATATATTTTTCATAGAATGAAATTCCGCAAATCCTTGTTTTAAAAATTTTCAACCAGAGCAAGTTCATATTTTGTAGTCTAAAGATTATTTTATTCAACTGTTAGTGTGTGGTAAGTTGATGTATTTTACCCATCAATTGCAAATTAAGATCACACTGGTATTTTCCAGGCCCTTATTTTGATCATTTTTTTAACGATATTTCACGTTTTTTCAAGGTTGCAGATCCTGACATGCGTTATTTAAGACTGTTGAAAAGAACCATAATGATCGAAATAAAATTAAAGTTTCTTGCAACCTGCTCGAAGGTTTCAATTTAAACGATTTCCTAGAAGGTGGCCAAAATAGGATACTAACGTCGATTCTGCCACACTTACCCTACCTACGATCATAAGTGCAAAGGAGGACAATAAAAACCGTACATTTTATATTAACTGACATATCGTTCGCTAAGCATCAAACGTCGTGACTTGCTGTCAGCGATTAGGTTGAAATATAGTCATTCGAGTTAAACATAATTATTTATGAGCGTTATTAACAATGGGCACAACCAGTGGTCGGGCGTATTTCAGTATGAGTAAAAAAGTGACTGAATCGACTCTCAACATGCCTTGACTTGAGTTCAGCTGTCGTTGTGATGCAGTGGCATACTCAGAGCCAGCAGAAGGTGGGGTTTGGCATATGTGAAAGACGAACTGGCTATAGAGGAACAATGTACCACGCTTGTTGTATTAATACTGTCGACCGCCACCGACGGTTGTAGAGTGATGACGAGTTTCATGTATACACGCTAATCTATCTGCACGATATTTATGTCACTGCACTTTCGCAATGGTGCACACGCATAAGCTCGTTCACTTGCATAGTCGTCGTTGTAAGTCGTGCCAACTACTGAAAGGTGCTGGCATGATCAATCTACCCAAATGGTTTTGTGGCAAAAATTCCCATTCAGACAGTTACCTCTAAAATGAAAAATGTCTCAGTTCGAGTAAGACGGATATTGTTTCCGCGATCAAATAGTGTAAAAAGTTTTACCTTCAATATATACGCAGCATGAAAAATATGGTACATTCACCCTATTATTATGAGCCCTTAATAATGTGGTAGCTCAAGGTATTAGTTCATCGTTAGGCGGCTAATACTTTGAGCAGACTACAGAGTTGCTACATGATGCAAGGCAATTTTGATAACGATTTTCTTTATTGATACTTTTTATACCATCCTTGAACTATGTTACGAATAAAACTCTGGCTGGGTAGCTCAGTGGTTACCCGTTCGGCTTACTGAGTAGAAAGTTGGAAATTCAATCCTAGGACCATCCGCTTCCTTGCTACACTTTCCTCTAATGAAAAAAAAAAAAAAGATAATCACTTATGATATAATCTGAACCATCACTGAAAATATGCTGACATAATTATTGGTTGAACATTTGTGAAGGACAATTAAAAATTGTCCGAACAAATAGTGCGTTAGTGTGTCGAATTATATGAATCACAGCTGAATTAACCGAAGTCTGCATGATTTCAAGCGCCCTGCTAATTTTATACCAGAAAAAAGGTCAACTTACACAAGTAGAGTTATCCTGAAAACTATTAAATAAGGCAAATAAAAAGAAGATTTTTGCTCAATAACTAAATCCTTCTATTTTTGAAGAAAGGAAATGAATGGAGTATATGTTATTTCTTGTTTAAAAAACTCTAAACCGTGCGCACTAAGATATTATTAATTTCACATGGGCCATAATCAATCTTTGACATAAATTGAGGAACGTTAATGAAGATTTTATGTAAAATTATTTCTCCCGAAAACGAAACTTGAGCAACCTCAAAACAGGTGTGTTTGATTGATTAAAAAACTCAATGAAACAAAAATCCAGTCCTTTAAAACTAATTCTTATGTTCTTAAAGACACTTGCATGTGTTGGTCTTGGGGCATCGAAATTTAAAAGATTCTTTGGTAGTGTGTAGATTACAGTACATTTAAAATTTATTACTCCTATCTAGAGTAAATTTACAGCCAACTGTAAGCTGTAAATTTGGCTGTAAATTAAGAATCACACGTAAATTTTCACTAGAATAAAAATAAAAATCAGTCTGCTGCCTTTTCAATAATCGTACCACTTACCACACACACTACCAAAATGTCATGTAAATTTCTGTCCTCTGAGATCGACACATGCAAGCGTACTTTAGCACATAACAATTAGCTGAAAGAGATGAGAAAATAAATTCAATCAAACACATCTTTTGTCGACTTGCGTATGTGTCAGTTTCAGGATACATAATTTTACACGAAATCTTTCTTTACGTTCCCTAAATGTTCACTAAAACATAACTATCCTTCCCTTGACAATTTTGGAGACCCAGGGGTAAACACGGTCTCTCTAACAACGATTCGTAACAGGTCAGGTCGAAGCGTATCCTGTATAAAACTCGCATAGTTCGAACAAAATCTGTAACATTATAAGTACTTAAATGCAACAAATTTGCCTCCAATATATGCAATAGAAATTTACGCGTGATCTTAAATTGACAGCACTGCAAAACGTTGGCACGAGCTGTCTATGCTGTAAATTTAAAATATGTTGGCATCTACGGTTTAGGTTTTTTTAGGTTAGAAAGAAAGTAGATTTATTTGATTGCTTTTATTAAAAAATAAATGGAATAAGTTGTTGATTTCAAAAAACCTTATATTTATCAACCTTTAAAAAAAACACACTACCAAAATGTCATTTAAATTTCTGTCCCCTGAGACCGACACATGCAAGCGTCCTTTAGCACATAAGAAAGAGTTGAAAGAGATGAGAGAATAAATTCAATCAAACACATCTTTTGTCGAATTGCGTATGGGTCAGTTTCAGGAGACATAATTTTTCATGAAATTTTGGTTCA
The DNA here is from genome assembly GCA_024533555.2 of Aedes koreicus. Classification (NCBI taxonomy): domain Eukaryota; kingdom Metazoa; phylum Arthropoda; class Insecta; order Diptera; family Culicidae; genus Aedes; species Aedes koreicus. The sequence goes on along the minus strand of JAHHFK020003947.1, from coordinate 159,527 downwards.
CGTTCCCCGACATCTTACAAACATGAATTAGGTCTCATGTAAAATTCATAATTTCTAAGCGTGCAGCTTCCAAGCTGATTCCATTTATGTGCAGCAGTTAGATGATTTTTTTCAGGTTTCACATTTACAGACAAGTTCACATATGTCGACTGGGCACTTGAAATCGGATTCGATGAATTCAACAAATGCTATACATACTCACTATGATTCCCACAGTCACACACAAACTCTTTGAAGATGTTCTTCACTATTGTTCATGCTTCACTCCCGTACGTGCACGTTCAGAATATGGTGATGACAACTTTTTGATTCTGACTTGACAAACTGGGCGGTGGAACAGTATTGTGTTGATATCATGTAAATTTCAAGCGTTCAAGACGAAAACATAAGAGCGTGTCGTAAACTTATATGTTATCGGATGCAAATATGAATTCAAGTTGAAAGATTTTAATGAATATGCTGTAACTTTCCCTAAACGTGTTATTCCCGGTATTACCGATATTTCAAATTGAAAATTGCATTCAACCATTAATTATGTCAATGTATTTTAAAAGAAGTTTCAGATTAAATTATAATTAAATTTCATATCATTTTTGTAGACACACAAAAATGGTTGTACTCTACGCCATGAGACGTGGACAATGCTTGAGGAGAACTTGCGAGCATTCGGAGTTTTTGAGCGACGGGTGTTAATAACCACCTTTGGCGGAGTGCAGATGAACGGAGTCTGGAGGCGGAGAATGAACCATGAGCTCGCGCAGCTTGCTGACGAACCCAGTATTCGTAGGGTGATCAAATTTGGACGAATACGCTGGTCAGGCCATGTTGCGAAAATGGTAAAGGGTGTATTCGATAAAAATGGCACACAGAAAATCTTCTGTAACTTTTGAATCGTATGAGTAAAAAACCTAGAAATTTGAGTAGATCTTATCCATAGTGTATTATTTACATCTGCCAAGTTTCATAGTTATACATTCAGTAGTTCCAGTCATGTCGTCGAAACAAGAAATTGTCCGTGAGAAAATTTTGTGCACTCACAATCAAAATCCAGGGGCGTCCCACCGGTGGATTGCTAAAAGGCTTGGAATTGCAAATACAACTGTGTCTCGTGTAATAAGAACCTTCAAGGAGCGTCTGAGTGTCCAAAGGAAGGAAAGGAGTGGTCGTAAAAGTGGTCCAATGGACAGTAAAATGGCCAGGAAAGTCGTACAACAATTCAAGAACCGTCCAACCATGTCAATTCGAGATGTCGCTAAAAAGTCTAAGGTGTCAGTCGGTTTTGTGCAGAAAACCATGAAGCGTGCTGGGTTACATGTTTACAAAGTGCAAAAAGCCCCAAACCGGAATGAAAAACAAAACATCACTGCGAAAACCCGCGCCCGGAAACTTTACACGAAGCTGCTCACCAAATCCGGTTGCATCGTGATGGATGACGAAACATACGTCAAGGCCGACTTCCGTCAACTTCCTGGGCCAGAATATTTCGTTGCCAAGTCGAAGTTCGATGTTCCGGAGGATGTTCGAAAGAAGAAACTATCGAAATTTGCAAAGAAGTTTCTAATCTGGCAGGCGATTTGCGGATGTGGTGAAATATTTAAGTGCTCCCTTCATCACTTCCGGAACAATAAACGGTGCGATTTACACGGAAGAGTGCCTTAAGAAGCGTCTCTTGCCATTCATTAAGAAGCACAAAGGATCAACTCTGTTTTGGCCTGATCTAGCATCCTGCCACTACGCTCGAAACGTATTGGAGTGGTACCGAGCCAACGGAGTCAATTTTGTGCCAAAGGATATGAACCCACCAAATTCACCGGAACTTCGTCCAATTGAAAAATTCTGGGCAATTATGAAAACGGAACTTCGCAAACATCTTAAAACTATAAAAACAGAGCTATAATTGAAGAAAATTTGATGGGTGGAGTGAAAAGGAAGGTGTGGGCATTCGGGATGGGAGACGAAATTGAATAAAACAAATGTTGTAAATCAAAACTCATTAGTAGTTCTTCATTCCCTGAAAATTTCAAGAAAATCCAATAATCAGTTTAATTTTGATGAGTATATATGTGTGTGCCATTTTTATCGAGTACACCCTTTATTCGATGGAAATCCGCTTGGCACAAGACGACAAAGAGCGCAACGAGCAAGATGTTTAGACCTGGTTGAGCAAGATCTAGGGAGTGGACAAGGTGCCCAGGATATTAGAAGGAAGCAGCCATGAACCTGTTGGAGGGATACTGTGTATCAGGTATTGTTATAATGACGCTATGCCATGAAAATAACAGGTCAGGTATTTTAAGAAATGTTACTTAATATCTTCACTTAAATGCCTTGTAATCTACCTCGAAAAAACCGAGGAGATCAATCAGGCCCGTGCCGGATCCGAGAATTCATGACAAGTTCCACCCTAACATCAGTGTGAATTTAGAAAATAAACATAAACAGCAAGTAGAGAGTCATTCAATTCAGTAAAAGAGGTTTCCTTCGGACGATTTCATCTACTTGCGTACGGGGAAATCTACAACGATTACGTGAATAGTACAATTTTGTGGGCTTCGTGATCAACCGGTCCGCGGCTTCACCCGTTGTTCAGGCGATTGCCACGAAGTGAGTTTTCGACTACCTCTCCAGCCTGTGAAATTTTTCCGCAAATTGGAAATGTCCACACTGGCCTATATTATTTTAAACTCTTAAACTTTTTGGTAACTCTTCCACGCGTTTTTAGCTAAGAAAGCCCCTTAGCTAAGAACTATTCAATAGTTCACTATACATTATTCGATAGTTTGTAAGCGGGTAGGTACATCGAGAAGACATTGTGAGCTATTCTTATCTGACTTCAGTGGAGCTGGGGAACTCGTGTCTATTCAAACAGAGGGCGATGGGTGGCGAAATTTTCAACACCGGAATCTTTCGTCTAGTCCAGTGGAGGATTCTTTATTCTGCTTGTTCATTAACTCCTCATGTAACGTATTCTACTCAACACTACGTTAAGGTTATGCTGAGACGCACAAGCCTTACGTGCAGACGGCGAATGTGCAACGGTGGTTGAGGCTAGTCCAAAACGTGCAGTGACATTAAACCGGATCGACCTCAATGGAGGGACTCACCTCTTTCGCAATCGTTCTGAATCCACGACCCAAGGCGTGCAACCTTGTTTTAAAGGATAATTCAAACAAAGATACTCCCTGAAAGATTTTATTAAGTTTGCGGATTTACCTTTGCAAATTTATGTCGCTTCTCTACGAATACAGGACGCCTTGACACTAAGCTAAGTTGAAGCACTAGTCGTTTTTGACGTAGACTAGGTTTTTGTTTTCTATAACAGGGTACACTTTACGATTACAAAAATGATAGCGTCATAAAAATTGGTCAGCTTGTGACCGTCGTTCCTCGTTTACTTTTCTAAAATTTTGCATTTATCGATTGCAGACATTTCAAAAAAATTGTTGAAATATTGAAAAAAAAAAACACAGGATTAACATATTAACATTAACATATTAACAAGTTGAAGATAACATAATAATGACCCTACGGTTGCTTCGATTGTCGAGGCACTCAGCGGTACAGCGACGAATTTGTTTTCGAGCAATCGGTGTGCAGCAAGCCGCTTGCACACACTTACAAGGCTTCGTTAATTCCATGAAACGCTTTGTGGATCAAGATGGGCAAAGTAACATTTTCCGAATGGTGCGATTTCTCAAGAAATGATTCTAAAAATTGCAAAATTCGCGTGGCGTATTTTTTGCCACCTCTTCAACTTTTGGGTGTAGAGAACCTAGAAAACCTATAGATAATAGTGGCATGGATAGGAACTCTCAGATAGGAACTGGACCTAAGCTTCCATTGCATGTTCTTAAAAACGGCACATTCGAGATGTATGAATCATAAAGTCAGGAGTGGTAAATTTCCGTTTGTTTGAAAATTGCATATAACTTAAGATAGCTACGCCCAGAAGAATAATGGATTTTTACAGACCCGTAAAAAATCCTTTCATTCAATTGAACGCCAAAGCAAACGTTAACAACGAAATTGTTTACAATCTTTCATACAACAGGCCTGACATAAGTGACATGTGGCTTCAATTTACATGAAATAACCCATGAATTTATGCAACATGCACCAGCTGAGATATTTAATGTAGCTGCACATGATTTGAAATTAGAACTGGCAAAATTCGGATGTTAATCCATCTGTTTGCTTTTTAACTATTGAAACCTACCTTTGTAAATGACCATCAGCCTCAGAAACTGTCAGAATAATGGAATAATGTTCCCAGTTGAAGGTACTTATTGAAAGCATGCGAATTATTTTCCGATCACGAAAATGTTTTCTTTATTTTTCACTTTCTTAGCTAGAAGAATTTCAGGAATTTCAGGTAAGCTGTGAAGTAATGTCATGTGATGTGCTAAGAACCCACCACCAGTGCAATGATTACCTACGTCTACAGGACTATCTTCAGCAGGATGCCCCAAGAAAATAGCCTGCTTGTTGTAGCAGGGCCAGTCGATCACAATGAGGACCTTCGGAAAACTACGGCCAGTAGACAGTGTGTCTTCACATGACAAGGGACTGGCGACTCCACGAACCCTTGTCCAGTCAACAAATCCTTCAACTGCCTCAGGCTGTTATGTAGCTCTATGCTCTTAAATGATTTGGAATGCAAAGATAATTCCAAAGTGTGCTGAAATTATTAATTTAATGAGAATGGGAAATAATATGATATGATTTACAGGTAAGGTTAAACACAATGATTAATAGGTACACGATCTTCAGTTGCACCCCTTCATTTCGCTATTGTCAAAAAGACAACCTTGCCAAAGCTACGCCAACCAGCGTCTACATGTTTCAGTTGGCAGTTTTTTGTGATCATATGACCCGTGGAGTCGTGAGGTAGGAATTTGAGAGGACCAGAGATCGGTCACACCCTTCTTCGAAGTTGTCAACTAAGCATTTGAAGCACTTTTAATTGTAAGCTCTGATCTGCAGAAAATCGAGAATCTTGATTTGCTCACCAATGTCAGATAGGACCCTTTGAAATGTTCATCCCTTCATTTATCGACATTGCAAAATTTTTTACTTCTTTTTTTTTGTAGAGCCGTAAAAACCACCGTGACCAATTAGACAAATATTGTGGTATGACCCATTTGATTAAGCAGACCAGTTTACCCATCACAATTGCGATGTTTGACCCTGCCTTTTGTCCCAGTTAGGTTTGACTTACCTATTAAAGTCTATTACCTTACAGGGACATGATTGCCCGACAGGGTTGTTGAAGTCCTTTTCCTAAAATTAGGCTTCAACTAAATAAAGCACTACAATCACAGAGCAAATGTTCTGAAGTTTCGCTTTATAGTGGGCAAAACTGGCATCTCAAGATTTCAAGTTTACCAAGGGGTATCAACTAAGGCAGTGTCTAGTCAATAAACCGGTTATAACCCTCAAATTATTTTTGTTTTATTGAGGTAGCTTTAGAGCTATTTCTTCACTCGGTTCTAAGAATCTATTTGCTTACCGTGATGTATCTGTGGTATTCCAGTTTGATTTTACCATAGACATTTCCCACTGCTTAAACTCCATCTTTAGAGAACAATCTGCAACTCAACAGAATGGCTCCGGACCTGTGAACTCAGCTTCGGAGACATCCCTGGCCAGACTATCCACTATTTTGTTCCCCTCTATTCGGCAATGTCCTGGAACCCAGTACAAATTGACTTCATTCTTGCCAATTGCTTCAATAATAGAATGCATGCCCAAACTAACTTTGAATAACATGTATATGCTTTAACAGCATTTAAAACTGCTAAGCTATCTGAGCAAATACAAATATTTGTGAATCTATACATTCTCTTAAGACAAGTGTAAACACATTCAATACTTTCTTAAATTTCAGCTTGAAATACTGTTGGATATTGTCCCATAATAGTAATTTTTTTTAGCCCCGGATCAAACACCATTGCTCAATATGGTTGGGTAGGATTATATTTTATAGTTATAGTTATAGTATTTTTTTTACTATTTGTAACGTCATTACATATAAATAAACATATCATACTACCTCTCCCCAAAGATCGTGAGCCCATGGCCGGTGTCGGTACTGAGCTATCAATATAATGAATAATTGAGCTTTTAAATTGATGATGGAAACTACTCCCTAGTTTCATCTATGTAGTTCTATGAACAATTACACTAGTTTTGAACAGTAACGGAAGAGTACAATACGCATTGCCATCTTATGAATAAAATAATAAAAAATAAAACTGTTATATCATGGTACACCTTAGTAGTCTGTATAGAAAGTCAGCCATATTTTCACATTGATTTTTGTGATATACGTGGGTAATATTATTGTAATAAACAGATTCCACAGAAAATTGAAGAAGATTTATAGTTAAGTTACTTTCAAAATTGTTTTGAAAACTTATTGAAGGGGTGTCCACCTAGAAAGAAGACAATCTTATATTGGCCATTAGGAGGTTGCGGTAGAGCTTTTAGATTTATTTACAGTTTTGAAAAATTGAACTTAAAATCTTCTAAAAGTTTATAATTGCTATAAAAAGAAATGTAGCTTTGGTGGACTCCCAACTTACACCATTCCTGAACGGATCCAGTACAATCAACACCCTTTCCAGGGATAGCGTATCACCAAATCAAACCAAACATCCTTCAAGCGGATAGTTAAAATAGTTCTCAATTATTAATAAGATATTTTTCAAGGTATTCAACATGTTATTGCTTCAAATGGCCTAACATAATCTACGTGAACCATGCAGTCGTGTTATATAAACTATCTCACTGATTTATTTCTATCCTGTTCCTGTTCACCAGAGCAAAAATTATATTATTATTTTTTTTCTTTTTTTTACTGGCTCACCACTACCTTCACACCAAAAAGCTCTTTTCAAAGAGCCCCTGGTAGTGGACTCATCTAAAACTAAAACATATAAACATATAAAACAATTCAAACATATCAGCGAAAACTTTAAGGGTGTGAGAAGTAAGGTAATGAAATCTAACACAAACTGACTAACAAGGGATACTCGGTGGAACAATGTTCCTTTTAGAGTCTATCCATATACCACGTGGACTGGATTTGGCCGTTTTTTTTATACCGCCCTCTCCCTGCGAGGACAATCAATCATATAATTTTTCAATAGAATGTATGGATCGTGGACACATGCCAACCCCCTCCCTTCCCCTAAACTGTCCACGTGGTATATGGATGGCTCCTTGAAGGAACTCAGAAAAAGTGAGAAGAAAGAGAGAGAAAGAAGAGAAAATCGTTGCAAATATTTATCACAAGTTAACTTAAAGTTATTTTAAATATGTAGGGGAATGTGCTCTAATGTGGGTCTATGGATCTAGGATTCGGCCTATGCATAAAACTCGAGGTAAATATGTTTTCACCGTTTTTATCCTTAAAATCATAAATATACAGTAATATTGCCTCGTTGACATTTCCATATGGGTAAAATTTACGGATAGGCAAATTTTAACGATAGGCCGAATTCTAGATCCATAGACCTATATTAGAGCACTTTTCCCTATCTAATTACATTTATACAGTGTGAATTTTCTATTTGTTGGCAGTTCATATGGATTAACATAATTAATGTATTTATTTTAGATCTGCAGTGGTGTTTTAAACTTATTTTAAATAAATTCCGATTGTGAATCGATTTCAATCGCTCTGGAATAATATTCTTTACTGAAGGACCATAGAAAGGTAAACGCATTTGACCAATTCAAATAGAAAAAAACAAACATGAAACCTCATAAAAATCTTTCGAAACATTTAGCACGTAATTTCTTAACAGTCCTAAGGTTAATAGCTCAAATTTCGAACAAACTTTTCAATTATGCATCCCATCCAAATTTAACATTCTTCATTTCCAATGAAGAAGGATGAAGGAACATTGCCACCTGTGGTAAGTTCATTGACATCATTGAAACAATCAACTATTGAAAAAATATATGGTAAGACAGTTTTGTTTGCAATATTACTATTGATAATGTTATCGCGAGTTATTGTGTTAATAGATGAAAAGCCAAAGAACAAAAACTAACTTTTTTGGTGGTGTCGAACACCGCTTTCTAATTTTTCGCGAAGATAATTTAGTATCTTAGTGATACATTTTTAGTAGTCTCGTTGAAATTATGAGAACATCATGGGATCCCAGTAGTGAACAGTAGTTTCTGCTAGAACCAAAGATGTGAAGAGAAAGTATTGATGGACCTATAGATAGAGCTCGGCAGGTTATGAAATTGAATAGAAGTTGTTTGAAATTGAGCGTAGGGCTTTGTTTTGGCAGTATTTGGCAGTCTAATGTCTACATCTGATCGCGCACAAACACCGCCAAAGGCACAGAATGGTTCTAGCGATGTGAAATCTCTGTTTTTACACTCCCTGAAGACCACATGTGATGGGAATCAATTTCCAATTAGAGGTTTTGAAAACACAACTTCTTATTTTTACCAGTAATGTTTTTCTCGTCGTTGTTAACTTAACAACCTCAATATCTTTCAGCAAACTAAAATGATTACTGGTACACAAAAATATCACTCTTTTGTTCCGCGTTCAGATCATCAGATAGAGGCAAAATTGTTTTCAAATGATGTAGCATCAAGCCTTCATAGTATATATAAACATGTAAAATGAAAGGGAACTTCTCTAAACTGACTTAACTGAAGAAACAATATATGTACTTTAGTATGCGCATGATAAATTGGAAATACAAGTCAACTAAAATATAAGAAAAGTTTTTCCAATCATTTTCCCCTATTTCTTATGCTGTTTATAGACTCGTCTTGCTGGCTAAGAGTGAGTTGTGGGAAACTAAACGCATATTTTGAAAGAGTTATTTTTGTGATACTGGAGAACCACGAATAATTTATGAAAAGGCCGTATTTTCTGCTGGAAATATACTACAACATCGCAACACGTTTATTTTGGCAGATTTTAAAAATGCTTTAAAAGTTGACCTTAGAGACACTTTTTTCACTTCAGATCTCTCCACCCTGAAATTTTCTCCAAAACTGACGTTAGAGCTTCAAGTTTTTACACACAATGTACAAAGTATACAATAAGAAGCAAAATAGGCATATGTTAAACGAAAATTTTAAAAATACTGTTTGAACCATTTTACCCCATATCTTTTGAACCGTTCATCCAATCGTCTTGCTGTCAAAGGGAGAATTGTAGGAAACTTAACAAAAATTTCAAAAAACGTTTTTGGTTACTGGAGAAACGCGAATAATTTATGACAAGGTCGTATTTACGAATATTATTCGAATATGAAAAAATTAAATCGGAGATATCTCGCCGATTATCATTGACCCTGAAAAATTCAAAATTACTTTAAAAATCATCCTAAAATCTTCGCTAAAAATTGCGTAATAACTTCAAGGTTTCGCAGTCAAAAAATTAAAAAATCAAAAAAAAAATTTTGAGATATTTAAATTTATATGTAAATTTTCAATCTTTTTTCCGAAATTTTTTTTTTCAGTGTATATTTTTTTCACAATTTTCACGCATAGGGCCACAACTTGTTCTCATACAGTTTTTTTGTACAACCAAAGTTCTTGGAGCTATAAATTATTAATTGAAGTGCTATTCAAAATGCTTACGCCCTTTTTAAAACTGACTCTTGCGTCCAACAATTTTTTGCATCAGTGGAAAAAATTTACTTTCGTGGGTAAACGTGTGTACAAATTTTCAATTAAATCGGAGACACTCAAAGTTGTTCGGTAGGTCATTTCGACTGGAAACGCTCAACCACAAAGCAAGAAAGCGTATAAATTGATTATTGTGGCATTGGTCGAGAAAAACATCAATTGACATCACTTATCAAGCGTGCATAGTCTCGTGGGATTGTGCTTCGTCTCTGGATCCCGAGGTTCATTATTCCAATCCCGGCGGCAACATTCTTTTCTGTACGGAAACTTTTAATACGATCGTCCTATGAATAACAATACTTCTTTCCATTAGATAATTGTATAAAATTTGCAATAATATTTTCTGGCCAATTTCCATACAATATTCTTAGTAATTCATCTCGATTCGTTCGCTTAGTGTACGGGTGGCCATGCTTAAAACACATGATTTTATTTAAAATAAAACCTTGTAACTCTTGTTTCGATTCGTCATAAAACATTAAAAATAAAAGGAAATTTTCTTCATTTCAATATGGTAATGCACAACACTCAAATTCAATGTTTTGATAGGTCAAAGCTGCATTTTTGTTTATATATTGATAAATTGTACACGCAGCAAGTAACACCGCCATCCCCTACATAATATTAACCACTAACAAAGTAGACCGCAGTAATTTTGCTGTGAACTTCAAAAGAATACGCACAAAACTTACACTAATGCACGAACATGCGTTACATATGATAGGTGTTTTATATGCATAATTTATTCCGACATTCTGGCTTAATGTTGCGGCAACATGCAACGACGCGCAATTTTGATGCCAATGCTAATGTATCGCATGCATCATGAACTTCACTTTATTCATCGCCCGATACTGGACCCGGCCAGAGCCGGAATGTATCGAAATTAAACAATGTTTATAGAGAGTATACAATTTATAAAATGAATATAACTGTATTGATCTCAAATAATTGAAACAAACATATTCAATGAGAAACTGACGACAACTGAGGATCGAAAATAAGTGCACCCCTGTTAAGTGCGGCTCATATTTTTATTTTGCACCGGCTCAGGGTGCATTGTAATAATAAACATATTCATTTTAAAGTCCCATTCCTTTTGCACCTTTTACATATTTCACCTGTACGCCAAGCGCCATAACGAGTGAAGAAACAAGAATGGAAGAAAAATTGTTTCAATGTTGTATGCATATTTTAATGCGATATGATTTTTATGTATAAGAACAACTCACATCCGCACTGTTAAATATTGCAGATTCACACGCGAATCATGATATGCTGCTTGCCGCTAACCTTTGCGTTGAGAGTTGCAAACTGGTAATTAGTTCTGCCAGTAAATTCGCATTACTAGCTTGAATAGGTAACTTAATTTTAATAAAGTAGGTACCGTCAAATCGGCTGTTGGGAAAAGTATTGACATTGCTCGGAATTCACTAAAAATGTTCATTTATAATTGAACAGAAGAAATATCTGAATTCCATGAAAAAAGTGTGTGGGTCGAGATGGCACTAGTGTTTGGCACACTGTATTATATACTGTCTACATGGTCTTAGCAACGACAGTCACAGTGAAATACCCGAGTAGGTGAGACGTCTGTTCCTATCTAAAACGGTGGTCTGCGCAATGGGTGATTTCCGAGTACTAGACAGAATTGCACAAAAAGTACACTATTATTTGTATGTCCCACACACTTTAACATATTTTAAGTACTATAATCGTTATGCCTGTATTCTCCGTACGAAGAGTAACGATTATGATGCAGAAGGAGATTATTATCATATTTTCATAACTTCCTGTCACACTGTCGGGATCCAATACCCGGTTGAACACTCCAGAAAACTAACAAGGTGGACATGCACTATTCCGGGAGGTATGGTAGCCTCCGACGTAGACAAGAGAGACTTTCCTTATTCCTAATGGCCCAAAGGCCGAAGATTCACCGGTAAGGATGGATTTTTCGGTAAGCAAGATTCTCTACGAGCACCTGCATCGAAACGCATAGTCTTCTGTCGGAACATAGACTCCCTTTACTTTATTTCAGAAGGGTTGTTCTATGCTTTACATTATTTGACTTTTCGTTCTTAATTTCATAAGTCACTGAATGCTAGAAAGAGATAAACAGATAAGCGCCCCGGGACAGTGTTGACGAGTAACAATCGAATTGGAACTTCGGCAATTAGACACTTTTGGTGCCTTTCCAGTTGGGTCTCGAGTACATACGGCTTGCACTGCTCGCTGCGCTCGCCGGTTGAAACATGAGTTATCAGCTATACGCGCCTTAGGTCGTTCGCTTGGCGACGGACGCACTTTGGACTGTGTACCCGACCTACCGCACTGTTTTGGTTCGCCTCAAGGGGCTGTTAATTGACTTATTTGGTGGTGTTTGTGGTGGTCACTAGGTTAAAACGGGTCGAAATTGACATTTTTGTAACACATTTGGTCTTCCCCATAACATTGCAATAAAAATCACTAAATTTCTAGTAAAACATTTAGAACAACTTTAAAACATCATATCGGTACACGAATGCACCTTGATGTACAGTATCATAACGGCGAGCTTTTGTTTTAATGCATAAAATGTGACGTGTATCTAAGACGAGTGAACATACAATGAGTACTTATACACGATTATCATATGCAACTGCAGTAGTGATAGCTCCGAGGCAGCAGTCATTCAATACGTTCATGGATTGAATCTCCGAGGCAGACTTTAATTTTGTAGTTAGTAAATGTTTTGTAAACAAATACCAGAGAAAAGCACTTTCAATTCTAGACTCTCCTATCATAACGAGGTAAGTAACAATGACAGATTCTCCCTCATTTAGTCTCATGAGCTAACTAAAGGCAATTAATAAACTTTCGTAGGCTTCCTTTGCACATATCGAAAGACGATACTAAACAAAAAACGCAAAGGCTTACACGGCCACAAATTGAATGCAATGGGTAAATCAACTTCACTATGTAGCATTGGAACTACGACTAAGTTTTGTGAAAAGTAGAGTTAATCAGTCTATTTTTTCGTAAGAAGGGGAGTTACTCATAGACTGGGCTGCAAAATGGTGAGTAGACAACTGGGATGGAGCGTGCGTCCCCGCAACATAGCACTGGTCCTCACAAGTTCCTACCTCATGCTTCCACGGGTCAAGAGATGACAAAGACCGCCAGCTAAGGGTTGCGTACTTAGCTGGTAGTGCAGCCTGGGCACTGTTGTTCTTCTGACTTCAGCTAGATTGAGGAGGTGCGTTCCGAGCGTCTGTCCACCAAGGAGGTGCAGCTCAAACAGCGTCTGTCCTGGCATCCAACGGCTGAGTAAGAAACGCTGTATTGCGCCAGCTATACCTTAGGAAGCAGTCCCACCAACGCGATGTAGGAAGGTAGCATGCTGAAATCTTACCCTACCACAAAAAATGGAAGTATTTTTTATACGGTGTATAATTTCAGATCATCTATGGAATTCCCAAATGTTGTTTAATAATTTTAAATTTTTTGTTTCCTTCGTGGCAATGATAATGCAAGAGCGTCTACAATTGCAGCTGGACATCAGTCTACAGACATGCAGACAGTACAAATATAATTGTTACTATTATTTTATATTATAACATCCCTTCACAATATTTTTAAAGCTATTTTCAGGTTCGCATCTATGTATCGTCGTAAGTTTTAGCCCACCTAACCCACGATATGTATTTGAAAAGATAGGATGGTTTTTCATGTTTTTTTAGAAAGGATCATACGACAAATTCTACTAAATAAAATTTCCAAAAAAGTTTAATAATTCAAAAACTATAATTGCTTGTGATCTCTCATTTTCTATTACACAGAAATAAAGAATTATTTATGGGCCCAGTAGAAAGCAAAAGTTATCGGAGAATTCAAATTTCATTTTTCTTTTTCTCTCTCTGGTTTTTTTTTCTATTTTGTAGATTTATTAAGCTTCCGTTTTTTGGGCAGTAATCATAATCATTTGAAATTTATTTCGGCTAATTGTTTGCTTAAATTTTCTTTGCTATTCTGCTTGGCTGCCCGGTGATCAACTTTCTTTCATTATATCACTTTGGAAATTTTTGCCATTTCAGAGTTTCAATCATTTAACATCACAGCAGAAGAGACAAATAGCTGCATTTAATTTTTATGTGTATACTATTATTATTTTCATCATATCATCGTTATATATATATAAGTATAATCATATTAAAAATATTTACAAAGAGATTAATAATAATAATTAAATTTCATTTGCTTCAAGGTTACAAGGAAATAGATTCCAGATAGTACAGATATTTTATTTCATTGTATCTAAAGGTGTTTTTCTATGAATTTAAATCATTGAATTTTATTAAAATTAATAAATGCTCTTCAATTCTGCTGATTATGTATATCTATATGTCGTTCAAGTCGAGCCTTCACTTTTCGAATCATCTCAGGTGATGTTGCTGTTTTCTTATGACCACCTCCATGGCGTTTTGCGATGCTACCAGTATCATTGTAACGATTTATAGTGCGATACACAAACATTTTGTTCACTGCAGATGTTTTAGCTGACGAACAATTGCTGCTTGTGATTTTCCAGCCAAATATAAAGCAATCACAATATTACGTTTAAATTCCATCACGTATAACTTTTTTCACACGACACAGACTAAAATGCTTTTGTACGCTTGTAAACAATTGAATGAACTGTCATTGGTGTAAATTTGAGCGCGCTGTCATTAATAGTGTGGTAGTTATAGCAGTTTGAATAAGTATAATCATATTAAAAATATTTACAAAGAGATTAATAATAATAATTAAATTTCATTTGCTTCAAGGTTACAAGGAAATAGATTCCAGATAGTACAGATATTTTATTTCATTGTATCTAAAGGTGTTTTTCTATGAATTTAAATCATTGAATTTTATTAAAATTAATAAATGCTCTTCAATTCTGCTGATTATGTATATCTATATGTCATGAATACATACATATTTTTTTGATTCATGTATAATTAAATGATTTATGTTTTATTTAATTGCAATAAGACCTTCACATTCCAGAGTTATATTCATCTGCCACTGATTGAGCTGTAGAGATGCACCAAGCTGCATATGATTATTATATGCCTATTATTACTTTTTTAACTATTTCATCATATTATTTTATTTATAACCATATTTAAATTACAGGATGACGAATTCCAACCATGACATATTTTAATTAAATATTATAGTATATTTCATTGCTCTATTACATATTGCATATATTGCATATTATGATATATTATGTACATTATATATAATAAATACTGGGTTGGGAGGGAGCATCAGGGTATCATTCAAGCTGAAACTGGACGATGGTTTGATTGACTGCCTGAGTCTAGGATGGAACGAGCATTATCATTTTCTTTATCCTACCGATTCGATTGTGATGCTGCGAATTCTACTCCAACAGTTTCAGTGAGCCATCCTGTAGAAAGCTTAATAAGTATTGCGAATTGGGTTATTCGAATTGTTGGATCGTATCGTTGGAATTTCCCGTGGATTCCGCGTGAGTGTCGCTGCTTACGGGTCCACCCCTCCGTTTTTGGCCCTTCATACAGCGATTTTGTGAATTCAGATCGGTGGCTCAACTTGATCTTGCTATTAAGTGGAGCTGCATCCAAGCCAAGGGCATGAAGGGATGGTGTCTACCATACATACATACATGCAGAAGGGGAGTTACTCATAGACTAAGTATTTCCACTATTAACGCAACTGATTCGTAGTTCCCATGCGACTGAGTAAAGTGGACTCTCACATTGAGTTCAATTTGTGACCTTGTAGTAGTTAGCAAAAGAGAAAATAAACAAAGAGAGTCTCTCTTTGCAATAAAAATAAAATAAAATAAAATAGGCTGAAAGATAGTCAGAAACTGAATGGTATTAAACCTATTAAGATGGGTGTCTAACTCCAGTATTTACAACAAATGAACATATATGAACATCTTCAGAGCTTTCCGAATCGGCTGGTAATTTTTTTATTTGATTCCGAGGATCCTTGGTAGATCTTTAATACAGTCAAGAGACGAACTTTTTCCATTTCAGCGATACGTGTTTCCAAAGCAAATTATGTAAATTAATCTTCTGAATGATATCTGAATGTAAATTACATCTTTTTATGATTATTTGTTCACACAGGGATACATCGACTTTCATACACAAAGGAAATTGAAACATTCGAGCTGCAACCCACCACGGATATACGGTTAACCCAAAATACACCAAAACAATAGACCGCTTCGATCAGATCGACGATAGGATCAGCAACATACAACATGGCCAGGTACTTATTCGATATACTAGGCAACGTGGTAAGAAACATTGATTCTCACGTACGGAACAGCTTCGACTTTGCAAAAGAAATAACAGACTCAGGACTCAGGAGAACGAAGAGGAGGTTATGGTCTCGTTGGATGTGGTGTCTCTGTACACAAATGTACCGGTGGACTTCGCTATTAAGTGCTTGGTGGAACGGTGGGCTAAAGTGAAGCTACACAGGAATATCTACATGGAAAGTTTCATAAAGACAGTGAAAGTTGTCCTCGACTCAACATTTTTCGTTTACCAAGGCGCGGTGTATGGACAGATATTTCCGTCACGATAAAATATCACCAGTGATAGCTAACCTCGAAATTGAAAAAAATGGAACCGGATTGCATGTCAAAACTAGAATCAAACCATGAAGATTTACAAAAAATATGTGGACGACAAGTTTTGTGTAGCGAAAAAAAAAACACATTCAGACGATTGTTGGTATGTTCAACAGTTTTCATGAACGGCTGGAGGTGAACATTGCGGAGCACAAGAACGATGCTAAAAACAGAAATCCGAAATCAGGCTCGGCAGTTCAGACTATGGAAGAAGGACATGTGTTCAACTACGAAAAAACAACTGTGTTAGAACGTACACGGTAGGAATCAAAAACCCATTAATGGGTAAAATTTCATCCATTTTTCAAACATGTATGCAGCTGTCAAAAAATGGGTAAATAAAAAAACCGAAAATGGATAAAATAGTACCCATTTTTTTTAATTTGTTATTGAAAAATATATGGGTATTGTTTTACCCATAAATGGGTATTGAAAATATTAAAAATTTATTTTGTTTTTTTTTCAATTTTCCAAAAGTGTTTGACGAATTGACCTCTTTCTTGCCTCGATTTTCTGAAGTTCCTTGAAAATCCTACAATGGATGAAATAAAAAATAAGCTGGACAATGCATCGCTCGAGAGGCTTCAGTGTAAGTAGGCCTAAGTGCTATTATAGATATGTGACGGAATAAGATTGAATCTCCTTATTGAAGGTCTGAAGTGTCCAGTGTCCGGCTGCGATGTCTTCATCGAAGGTTATGTAAATGAGCTCAAAACTCATGTTAAACATGACCATCAACTGAAAACGGGCCGTAAGAATTCGGTTCCGTTTATTTGTAAATTGTGTGGCTCCAAACATTTCCAAAGCTCAAAAATCATATTCAGAAGCATCATCCGATATTAGACTCAATGTTATATCAGGGAAAAGATGAGTCTTCCATGCCAGAGTTCTTGTCTGAACCTATGGATGTCGACACCGAAGGTGATATCGAAGAAATTACAAATCCTTACTTCCATATGCCTGCACTTTCGAAAGAATATTTCTTTGAGCAGGCGTCGCAATCGGTTACAAAGTTCCGCTGTGGTATAGCTTTGCCGGAGGCTAAAATTAATAAATTTGTTGAGCAATGCACAGAAACTCTGAACAAATATCAACGTTTTTCCACGAACGTTATAAAAAGTTTCTTGAAAGAGAAGAGCATCTCGCTAAATGACAAAAAAAAAAAGTCGTGAAAATCATCCACGATTTAGAGATGTCGAACATTTTTGTCGATGTAAAAACGCCAAACGATAATCTGTTGTTTCTATGTGGCGTTGCCAAACAGAGCGTTCCAAATATCAAAGAATATGTTCTAGGATGTCACAAAGTAAGCAAAGTCAAATGGCACAATGTTATTGGCAAAGGAAAAAGAAAAACCTTCCATTCAACTAGGCAAGTTGAACTAGTAAAGGATTCAATGCATTACATTTCAGTCAAGGATATACTTGCGCTTCTAATACAAAACCCTTTAGCTCGGAACATTATTGCAAACGAAAGAACGTCACCGGATAAACTATGTAGTTTTAAAGATGGCATACTTTATCAATCACATGAATTTCTTCAGAAATATCCATTGTCTGTGCGCTTGTCAATACACATCGAGGACGTTGAACATTGCAATGCTCTAGGATCCCGGAAGGGGAAGCAGAAAATAACATCAATAAGCTTCAAAGTTCAAAATTTCGATGACAGAATAAATTCAAGCCTGGATCGAGTTTATAACGTGTTGTTTGTGCGGACAAATCTACTTAAGAAGTACGGTTTTAACGAAATTTTGCGCCCTCTCTTGAACGACTTGTCACTTTTGGAGTCTGATATAGGAGTACGGCTATCCCACACTGAAAACTACACGTTACGGGCTACAGTTGTTCACGTTTTAGGTGATACTCTTGCTATTCATGAGCTTTTCGAATTGATGCCTCCGCAGTCCAACATTTTTTGTAGGGCATGCTACATTTCCAGAGATGCTCTTCAAAGGGGACAGTTTGGAGCTGAGCATCCGCCAAGAACACGTGAGAGTATATTGAATGATCTAGAAGCTCTCCGAAATAAATCGACCATTCCTTCAAAATGGTGATTACTACGGGAGGCGACGTTCAACTCCTTAAGATATTTTCATTTTGCCGAATACACTAGCTTCGATCCAATGCATGATGTTTTAGAAGGTGTTGCTAGTATGGTCATCAAATCAATACTGAACTATCTAGTTAATCAAACGAAGTCAATTTCTGAAGCAAACTTGAACCACAGAATTGCTACTTTTGATTATGGCGTTGCGGAATCAAAAGATCGACCGACAGCAAGTTTCACTGCCAAAGGACTTAAAGGAAAAGGGAATATGATAAGGGGCTATTCATAAACCACGTAGACTTTTCTGGGGGAAGGGGGGGGGGGGTTTGCCCAAAGTCTACGCTCCATACAAAATTTCAAAAAATTGTATGGAGAAAAATCTACGAGGGGGGAGGGGGGGTCTGAGATTTTCAAAAATTGGTCTACGTGGCTTATGAACAGGCCCAGCTTCTCAGACCTGGTTACTGTTAAGAGCATTTCCGTTTTTATTTGTGGATTCATTAGATGGAATAACTGATTATTGTAAACTTATTTCTGATTTCCTTATGATCACTTACTGTTCATTTTCAACCATGATAAGTGACAGTATGGTTGATCATTTGGAGTTAGTCATTAATAGTTTTCACAAGAATCTACAACGTTGTTTTCCGCGGAAGTCTCCAATCAACAAGGTTCACCACATCTCTCACTACCCAGCTATTATTCACCAAAGTGGACCTGTAGCTAAAATGAGTTGCCTTCAATTTGAAGCCAAATTCAAAATTTCAAAATCTCAATCAAAAACTTGTAATAATTTTCGCAATCTTACCTTCAGTCTAATTAAAAGATTAAATCTTAAACAAGTCAATGCTATTATTAATCACGATTATGAAATTAACAATGTAAACAATAAATCCTGTGTAACAGTTCTTAAAAGCACATTGGATTTCAGTACGCTTCTCTTCGATTTTCCAGAATCCATTGTTTGTATAAAACACCTTTTATTCAATGGAACAAGTTTCCGAGCTGGGCTTAGCAAAAATTTAAACATGTAACAACCAGACGTATGGTATCATAAAAGCTATCGTTGAATCCGATAAAGGCCATCTATTTATTGTTCAGATCCTGTCCATCGTTGAATATGTAGAGTATTTGAATAGTTACACAGTTGTACCAACGCCGGAAACTATACGAACATTATTTATAAACATTTTTAGTAAGAAGTCATACAGTTTATGGCAGCTTCATTGTAGGAATGACGCTCATTATATA
The DNA here is from genome assembly GCA_024533555.2 of Aedes koreicus. Taxonomy (NCBI): domain Eukaryota; kingdom Metazoa; phylum Arthropoda; class Insecta; order Diptera; family Culicidae; genus Aedes; species Aedes koreicus. The sequence goes on along the minus strand of JAHHFK020003947.1, from coordinate 139,894 downwards.
AGTTTGAAATACTATGATGCTTGTTAAGATTAATTCAGTGTTGCTAAAACGTTGAAAATAAAAAAATATTCTTCAAATACAAATTGAACAACTTTTCTTTAAACTGAAAAAGGAAATATCAAAACAGCAGCTTTATGTGCTGCAAAACTATGAATACAGGTAAAATATTTACAATTATATACTAATAATACCATCCGCATTTTGCTTGAGATACGATGTTAATGTGATGTGACAAAATTGAATTTAACCAATATGTTCAATATTTGAAAATATTAAGTAATATCAAACGGTTACGGCATATTTCCTTTCTCATATTTTTTTATTAATCTTTATTTTACGTCGGCCTATTTCCTCACATGGTGACAATCACCGACGCCAGGAAGACGACTCCACCACCTGGACCCTACCTAACGACTCATGAATATGAACCGGGACCAACGGCTTTACTTCCCTTCCGAAGGAAGACGTGACCAGATTTTTTCGCCTCAGAAAAACCACCGACGTCGACTGGGATTGAACCCAGACCCACTGGGGTGCCAAGTAGCAGTCACGCTTACCACTACACCACCGACGCCGGCTCTTTCTCATATTTAATTCACATTTAAAAAATATTAATACCTATTCCATACTGCTCATACAGAACATTCCATTTTGCAGCGCATAAATTCACTGATGAATCAATCATGTACATAACGGACGATGATCTTACAAAGATTGGCATAACCGAGATGGGACCGCGCCTTATCATCAAAGCAGTGATAAAAAAGCTTACAGCTATAGCACAGATCGATCAACCTACAGCGGGGCCAATGTAGTTCGCGAGGTGTGAATGTATTTCGCCTCCCCGCGGTGCACCTTGGAAACGTTAAGCTCCCCTTAACGGCTAAACGAACTACGAAGGGAGCGTCATACGACGCATTGGGGTGGATGTCAGTAAAACCCCAATTATGGCAACTGGCTGCGAAAAGATTCACGAATGGTACCGTTGTATTCGGGCTGGCGCCTGTGTCGTCTCCCTCAGTACTGCCGGGTGACACCGAGCAGGAAATGGCGAGGTTCCCGCGGCACAGGTCGTCTCCGTCCCATTAAAACCCTGGCAGGCCTCCAGTACGTTCCATTCTCCACCGCCCGACCTCGCCAGTCGGGCGGGAGTAGGCTCAGATGACCTATACCTGTCTTGCGCTGATCCGGCTCTGAACACGGTTCCCCATGAAGGGCCGTGTCAACCCTCGCATGGCCTCCCTGCTTGCATAGATAACCATGGGATCACAATAGCGACTACTCCACGTGGGCTTGGATAGCGGCTGGAGGGGGACCCAACAACATGGAGGAAACAAAAAAGACCCAAGAGAGAGCGAATCCGTTCGCTAAAGGCGGCCTAGCGAGGTCCCCACCGCGTAAAACGGTGGGATCGGGCGTAAGCGACACCTGCGGTAGTGCTACGGCATCGGAGGCAGGTGGCACCAAGCTAGGCGTGGCCATGGATGGGCCAGGACTCATCCGGGCCATGGATAGGATGCGGGAAACCCTTCCTAAGGTGATGGAGGTCTCGGAGCAGTTGGATGCGATCATCGACTTTACGTCGTCGCGCAACTACATTGCGAAAGACCTAAAGTTGAGCCTTCTTAGGCTACGTATGACAGTGCAGGCTGCATGCAAGGAGAGGGAGGAGCTGGAGGCCAAACTGCTAGCCGAGCAAAGTGCCAAAGAGTTGGCACGGCTAGCGGCCACCGAAAGGGCGAGGGACATTGCCTCGAAGCAGACGCAGACGGAACCATCCGTCTCCGTCGGAGAGTCCACCCTATCCATGGGGGCGGGGACCTCCAAGCGGGCTAGGCAGTCCCCGGGCGAGACGGCACCCGGCGCTTCTAAGAAGCGCATCGTGTCGGAAGCCCCAAAGGGGAAACGAACCTATGCGAACGTGGCGGCGGGGTCAGAGGGTCCATCCTCGCGACCAGCTTCGGCTTCTCGCAAAGAGAGAGGCCCCGGCGCTAAGCCCAGTGCAAAAGGCGCGACGACCAGCTCACGTGTTGTCTCAAGCGCCGAAGGGGGCCCGAGCGGCAGGGCCCCAACGACAACAACAGCCATAACCAGCACGGAGGCAGATGCCAGTGCTAGGAGGGGGACAAGCGATGACCCCAGGCGGGCAGGGAAGCCCCATGGAATAAAGTGAGAAAAAAGAGGAATAAAACCAGAAAAGAAAAAGATAAGCGACAGGTGGCCCGCAAGCGTAACCGCGGAGAGGCCCTCATCGTTAAGACCGAGGTGTCTAAGTACTCCGAGGTCTTGAAAGCGATGCGCGGGGACGCTAAACTGGCAGGCCTAGGCGGCGACGTGCGGAGTATACGCCGTACCCGCACCAGCGAAATGCTCCTGGAGCTTAAAAAAGCGACAACGCTTAAGGGCCCGGCGTATAGAGACCTGGCAAAACAGGCCTTAGGTGAGGGTGTGGAGGTGCGCGCCCTCGTCTCGCAGGTGACGATCCAGTGTAAAAACCTGGATGAGATCACCGAGGCAGACGAGATCTCCACTGCACTGAAGGAACAGTGCAAGGTCGAGGTTGCCGCCGCAGACATACGTCTGAGGAAGGGTCCACTTGGGACCCAGGTGGCAACCCTGAGGGTAGCGGCAGTCGACGTAGACGCGGCGTTGAAAGTGGCGATGGTCAATATTCCCACTAAGCCTGCACCAGCCGCCGAAGGCATGTTTCAGATGCCTAGAGAGCGGGCACATGTCCTGGGAATGCAAAGGCCCAGATAGGAGCAACATGTGCAGAAGGTGTGGCAGCACTAGCCACAAGGCGCGGGATTGCAAAGGTCCCCCCAAATGCTTGATGTGCGCCGGGAAACCGGACGATAAGCACGTCATGGGGGGGGGGGCAAGTGCCCGGCCGCTAAGGGTATACCAACGAGCCAACCGTAATGCAGGTAACCCAACTAAACCTGAACCATTGTGAGGCAGCCCAGCAACTGCTGTGTCAGACAGTTAGCGAGTCGGCATCGGATATCGCCATAATTTCCGACCCATACCGCATCCCATCCGGCAACGGGAACTGGTTTTCGGACAGGTCTAATATGGCGGCATTATGGACGACGCGCAAGTACCCGGTTCAGGAGGTTGTGTCCAACACAAACGAAGGCTTCGTGGTTGTAAAAGTGAATGGAGTGTTCTTCTGCAGCTGCTACGCACCGCCAAGGTGGTCGATCGAACAGTTTTCCAATATGCTCGATCGGATGACAACGGAGCTAACTGGCCTGAACCCGTTGGTAATAGCGGGGGACTTCAACGCTTGGGCGCTCGAGTGGGGGAGCCGCCTTACCAACCCTAGGGGCCAGATTCTTCTGGAGGCCTTGGCTAGGCTCAATGTAGACCTAGCCAACGTGGGTACCAAGAGTACCTACCATAGAAACGGAGCGGAATCGATTATCGATATAACATTTAGCAGTCCTGGGCTAATTAGCAATTGGAGGGTGGATGATGGCTACACCCATAGCGACCACTTGGCGGTACGTTATTGTATCGTCCACAATACAAGGCAGCGTGCGGAAGGAGAAGCATTCACTCCATTCGCCCGCAGATGGAGGACGTCCTACTTTGATGTAGAGGTTTTTAAAGAGGCGCTTGAGAGGAAACGAAACTTACGCGAAACCCAGGCACCTTGCGGCGAAAGACTCGTTATGACACTTACACGAGCGTGCGATGCGATCATGCCGAGGGAAGTCAAACCGAGGAATGGAAGATCGCCGGTGTATTGGTGGACGGAGTCGATCGCCGACCTCCGAAGAACATGCCTCCACGCAAGACGGAGGGTGCAAAGAGCGCGGTCAGACGCCGATAGAATCGAGCGTAGAGGGGCGCTAGTCACCGTGAAGGCTGTACTAAAGAGGGAGATAAAGGCCAGCAAGCGAGCCTGCTTCGAGGGTCTGTGTCAATAGGCCAATACGAATCCGTGGGGTGACGCCTACCGGGTTGTAATGGCCAAAACCAGAGGATTGGCGGCTCCAACCGAGCGTTCACCAGAGCTGCTGCAGGTGATCGTCGGGGGACTCTTTCCGAGCCACGACCCAAGTCCATTGCCCCCGCCGCCGTAGACGTGTCCCATGACCAGCGTTCCAGTATCCCAGACCTTAACGCTGTCATAGCGACGGAAGGGTGGACGGCTCAGCCAAACACCCGTGACCACGTGGGCACCGACAACGGCACAACGGGGGTCGGCGACGAGGCGACGGTGACGAATGATGAACTCATTGCGATAGCAAAGTCGCTAAAGGTGAACAAAGCGCCGGGACAACAAAGCGTGGTCACCCTTGACGTGAGGAATGCGTTCAATAGCGCCAGTTGGGCGGCTATCGCCGACTCGCTCCAACGCCTTCAGGTTCCTGGGTACCTGTACAAGATTCTCGGAAGCTACTTCCAGAATCGCGTACTGGTATATAATACAGAGGCAGGCCAGAAACGTGTGCAGATCACCGCAGGCGTCCCGCAAGGTTCGATCTTTGGTTCGGTGTTATGGAACACGATGTACGACGAGGTACTGCGGCTTGAGTTCCCGAGCGGGGTAAAGATTGTCGGGTTCGCAGACGACATCACCCTGGAGATATGTGGTGAATCCATCGAGGAGGTCGAGTTAACGGCCTCACACTCCATTGGCATTGTGGAGAGATGGATGAGCTCCAAGCAATTGGAGCTAGCCCACCATAAGACCGAGGTCACGGTGGTGAACAATCGGAAATCGGAGCAACATGCGACGATTAGTGCAGGTAACTGCACAGTAGATTCGAAGAGGTTCTTGAGGTATCTTGGGGTTATGATCGACGACAAGCTGTCCTTTGTCAGTCACGTCGATTACGCTTACAAGAAAGCCTCTATGGCTATATCGGCATTATCCCGCATGATGTCGAATAGCTCGGCGGTGCAAGGGAGTAAGCGTAAACTCCTGGCCAGTGTCGCCCTGTCCATACTTAGGTACGGCGGGCCGGCATGGATCACCGCCTTGAGTACCAAGAGCTACGCAAATAAGCTCGAGAGTACACACAGGCTTATGTGCCTAAGAGTGGTGAGTGCATACCGAACGGTATCACGCGACGCGGTCTGCGTCCTAGCGGGGATGATGCCAATAGGCATTGTCATAAAAGAGGACGTAGAGTGCTTCGAGCAACGTGGAACAAGAGGTATCCGAAAGACCACTAGAGCCGCATCCATGGTTAAGTGGCAGAGGGAATGGAACAACTCCACCAAAGGTCGGTGGACCCACCGACTAATCCCGGAATTAACCGGGTGGGTCGGTAGGCGACACGGTGAAGTGAACTTCCACTTAACGCAGATATTGTCTGGCCTCGGCTGTTTTAGACAATACCTGCACAAATATGGGCATGCACAGTAGGGTGCCAAAAAAAATCGACTTTTCGAATTTCAAAAACGGGTAGTGCTCAAAAGTTTCGTCTCCTCAAAAAAAGTCCCCAAGCAAAATTTGAGCTCAATCGGACTTCGTTAAGTGTTGGACCAAAGCGGTCAAAGTTTGACTTTTTTGAAACACGAAAAATTTCCCAAGGGGGGGGGGGGGGGTACGTGAAAATTCCGAAATCGATTTTTTGTTTTTGATGCCAAATGTCTTAGAAATGCATGAAACGTCGAGATCTGGTGTTATCTCGAAAAAAAAAATTTTTGAAAAAAATTGACTTTTTGGGACTTAGAATTTTTTTGAGGTGGAGGAGTGAAATGAATTTGATATGGAGGATTTGAATTCAATTGCTGAGATATCCATGGCAATAGTACTGAAACATGTCTTATATCATCGTTGGCAACTGCTAGCATATTATGTGATATTTCATTAGGGTGGTTCACTTGTTTTGCATTAGGGTGGTCCATTTTATAGAAAAATAAAAAAAATAAGATAATAGTATCAAAACATCTCTTATATAATCGTAAGCCATTATCAATATTAAATATATGATATTTCATTAGGATGGTTCATTTATTTTCCATTAGGGTGGTCCTTTGAGTTGGAAATTAAAAGCAACAAAATATTTCCAGCAAATTTACCAGTCAATATTTTTTGTATAGTTTGAAACCATGATTCTTTTTTGGCATACTACACTTCGTTAAGATATTTTTATTATGTTTTTTTTTTAATAGTTAACAAAAATGTGCCGTTACCAAAATATGGACAAAAATAAGGAAAAAAACGATTTTTGATGTACCCAAATTATTACAATAGCTTGATAGGCGACTACGAAGTGCAACAAAAGTTTTTTGTTTATCTTTTCTAAAGAGGTTATAGGGGATCAAAACAAAAGTACGTTACCTGCCGCTTGCTGTGGTATACGCGCTTCGGTAGTGACAACGTCTGCTTCGAATGCTTTTTGTTCTGAAGTGTTATCTACCCAAACAAAATATAAGCTACCCGTAGGCAACGAATACGTCCCAAGCGAGCAGTTTTGAAAGACTGAGTAGGTAATGAAATGGCCACACATTTGGTATATAAGGAATTGTTATTTTTAGTTTTACTCATTCAGTATTTTTATATTTGAACGAGGAACCGCGGTCTAGTCAACAGTTTTTTGTTTTTCAAAATGGAGGATATTCGGCTAGTTGGAAAATACCTACCTTTGTTCCCCGAATCTTCGAATTTGCCTACATACAACGAAGTTTTCCGGAAATTCATGTTTCATTTGCGAGCAGAGAAGCAAAAGACTAAACCAAGTGCACAATTAACAATACAAGCTTTGAAAGTATCATGGAATAAAAAGCATTTGAACCATTTGCTCGACGACAGGACAGTGCAACATAAAATCTTGCGGTACTACGAAACTTGGAAAATCTTGCAGAAGCGCAAGCTAAGAATGTCGGCGAGAGAAATTGAGAAGAGAAAGGATTTCTCTGATTCATTGCAGAACCTTTTCGATATCGGGAAGAGGTATAAACCGAAGAATAAAGTAGAAAGAAAAGCATATCGGTATTTGCAAGAACAACGAGAACTAACTCTTCCAACAACAAGTGAGTCTTTTCCAACGGCAACTATCTCGTGTAGTGATTTTGAGGAGGAAGAAACAGCAGAGGCGACAACAGAGACTAATCCACGAACAAGTGAGCAGGAAGAAGCAAGTCTACAGGAAAGAAAAAAATTAACTGCTAGTGATTTCGAGTCCTCATCTCAAACCCAGAGTGAGTCCGTTCCTTCTATCAGTACTATCGGCGAAGATTTTCAGATACCGGGTAAGTGTAAATTGAATTAATTTCAAATATGTTTTAAAATGTTTTTCGTGGTTAACAAACGATTGATTCTTAAATTTTCTTCTAGGTCCTTCCAAATCGTCTTCAACTTCTAAATCACCATTAAAAAATGTCATTACTGTCGATGTGGCTGCTGCTTTGGACCGCTGCAAAGTGAGTGATCGAAATGCGGTATTTCTAATATCATCTATAGCGAAATCATTGGGGCACGACGTTTCAACATTAGTGTTAAACAAAGAGTCCATTAGGAATTCAAGAAAAGAAATTCGTGTGCAAAAGCAGAACGAGCTGAGAGCAACATTTAAGCCACAGGTTAACTTAACAGTTCATTGGGATTCAAAACTGCTTCCTAGTATATTGTCGTCTAAAGCCACACCCAAAACTGAACGATTGGCTATAGTTGTATCTGGTGAAGGCATCCGTAAGCTGTTAGCTGTTCCTCCCATCCAAAATTCAACAGGAATAGAACAAGCAGAAGCGGTGTACAATGCAGTTGTCGATTGGGATCTTGAAGACAGGTAATTTCTATTAGTTTAAATATTATTATTGATAATTTTTAAATTATACCGTTATTCCGTGTTTTAGGGTTATGTTTACATCATTTGATACCACTGCGTCAAACACTGGTCGAAAGAAAGGAGCGTGTCAACATCTTGACAAAATGTTTAAAAGACAGCTGATTGGACTTCCCTGTAGACATCACATACACGAGCTGTTAGTTGGCAAGGCATTCAAGGCACTACAATTTGAAACTGCACAATCTCCAAATGTTGAGATTTTTAAGCGGTTTCAGACGGAATGGCACCGTTTAGAAAAGAGCTCATACCATTCTGGTGTTAATGATGTATTCGTTAAATCATCAATAACAGCCAACGAGAGGGTGGATCTCTTGAATTTTTTTGAGCGACAATTAAAAGAACAACATCACCGCGAAGATTATCGCGAAGTTATTCAGCTTACGCTTATATTTTTGGGTGGAAAAATTAAAGAACATTTTAAAATTAGAGCTCCTGGTGCTTTCCATAATGCAAGATGGATGGCAAAAATTATTTATTCACTAAAAATGTTCCTTTACCGACACACTTTTGCGTTACCTAAGGCAACTCAACAACAGTTAGCACGATTTAATGTATTCATTGTAAAAGTATATTTGAAAAACTGGTTTCTGTCTACGTGTGCTGCAATGTCTGCAAACAATGACCTTAATTTGATAAAATCGCTTAAAATCTACGAAGCTGTTGACGAAGAAGTTGCCAAAGCAGTATATAAAGGGTTCTTGAAACATCTGCAGTATTTGGATAGCAATCTCATTGGATTGTGTTTATTTGATGAAACGTTGGATATCGCAGATAAAAAAATATATATTGAAGCCTTACATACATCAGGTAATTATTTTGTTCAATTCGATGTACGCAGAACATTATATTTCTAACAATATTTTTATTTTCAGCTAACAAAACAAATGTGTGTGCTAAATCCATAGTCGAATCAAACGACGTTTCAACACTACAGCTGCACTCATTTGTTCAAGGCAGTCAGCATACTAAAAACTTGTTATGTGCTCTAGACATTCCGGAATCATTGTTGGAAACTGATATTACGCAGTGGAATAGCAAACAAGAATATGAAAATGCCATTAAACGAATTAAAAGCTTGGAAGTAGTAAATGACAATGCAGAACGAGGTATTGCATTAATCAAAACATATAATTTGAAATTGTCAACGGATGAAGATCAGAAACAGTTTATTTTGCACTTAGTTGAAGAACATCGAACAATGTATAAAAGTTCAAAAAAATCAGATGTAATTTAAGAAAATATATGCGATGCAATGTACCAAAAACCTAGCAACATGAATTTTGGAAATATCACAATACCGTTCCCTCCCTTTCGTTACGTGTCTTTTGTCACAACCATTGAAAAGGTTAGTTATATCTGCAAATACCGTATTAATGAGATAGTTCCCCATCTTAGGGGTCCAACAAACAATTTTAGCTGACTAAACTCTTCTTTCTCATATAAACAGCTGAATAAACGTTTACTCGGTCAAAATTGTTAATTAGGTTGCAGTCGAAGACTTCCCACTCTACAATATTCGGTAAATGTAGGATAGATAACTCTGAAATTTTTAATCTTAGCTTGCAACGACGGTGCAAAACAGAAATAAGAAACTCACTGATGCACAATGCTTAATCTCTAAGATTAGTATTAGACGAGGGCACCGATCTGTTTCACCTTAAAGAAGCGTCGCATTCCGAATGTAAGTCTCGCAAAAGTTTCCAAAAGGACCACAAAGAGAGCGTCTCTAGTAAATAATTCTCTTTGGTAGTCCGTACGCTAATCTTACAGTCTGTGGATAGAAATCGGTTGAAATTATTATATTGATGCACTAATTAATGAAAAAGAACGAAAGAAGCGAATTTCTCATTGTAAGATAGGTAATATTGAAAAGTTTTGTGAGAAATCATTAAGCTTTCTGACGTCTATCATCTTTCTCTTTCAAGCACGTAGAAAGAATAGGATTGTTTTCATACGTTTTTTGTTTTTTTTTTTCGTATGTAAACAATCTATTCTTTCTACCTGCTTGGAAGAGAAAGATGATAGACGTGAGAAAGCTTAATGGTTTTAACCTATACGAAAAATATTGACTGGTTAAAGCGCTATTCGCATTACAACGGGCCCGACGCGGGGCGAGACCCGCCGGGGTAATATTTTGAAATGATTGCTTGGATTTTGTATGTGACTGTTCTCACTACGCTGATGTGCCGTGCTGGGCGTGCCGTGCCAGCATAGTGAGAATGCTCACATACAAAACCCAAGCAATCATTTCAAAATATTACCCGGGCGGGCCTCGCCCCGCGCCGGGCCCATGTAATGCGAATAGCGTTTAAATTTGCTGGAAATATTTTTTATTGTTCTTAACGACCCTAATGGAAAATAACTGAGCCACCCTAATGAAATATCATATATTTAATATTGATAATGGCTTACGATTATATAAGAGATGTTTTGATACTATTATCTTATTTTTTTATTTTTCTATAAAATGGACCACCCTAATGCAAAACAAGTGAACCACCCTAATGAAATATCACATATAATATGCTAGCAGTTGCCAACGATGATATAAGACATGTTTCAGTACTATTGCCATGGATATCTCAGCAATTGAATTCAAATCCTCCATGTCAAATTCATTTCACTCCTCCACCTCAAAAAATTTCTAAGTCACAAAAAGTCAATTTTTTTCAAAAAATTTTTTTTCGAGATAACACCAGATCTCGACGTTTCATGCATTTCTAAGACATTTGGCATCAAAAACAAAAAATCGATTTCGGAATTTTCACGTTTCATAGTTTCTCTCAATGATTTGATAGGGTAACCAACGTATGTAGGACCCTGCGAATAACCACTTTACTTTGGACTCTTCCAGAAAAATCCAAGTGTCCAAAACAAAGTGGTTTTTTGCAGAGTCCAAAATACTTTGGTTACCCTATACTGCGCAATACTTTTGCATATGGATTCCAAGGACTACGTCGATTCTTCCAGCGCTACGTATTGTCCATGAGTAAACAAGTTGTTTTATTAACCTATTTCGATTAGACGTTTTTTCTAGTTTCCAGCTGTTATATAAGGAAAAAAAAAAAAAAATTAAAAAATAAATTTATAATATAAAAAAAGAATCCACACAAAACAATAAATAATTCACAAAAACAACAAAAAAAAAAAAAAAAAAATAAAAAACAAGAATTATAATAACCAAAAAATTTTTTTTTTTTCAAAAGGAAAAGCTTTTTTTTTTTTATACAGAGACGCGACACGCAGGGAAGGCAAAAAAAACAACAAAAACATCTTTTATAAAAAGTAGAAAAAAAAAACACCCCCCCCCAAAGAAGCTCCCCCCCCCATCCCCAATTGTGTGCAATGCGATGGTCTCGAATCTAATGAAAAGCCAAGTGTAAGCCCGGATAAAAATAACGATACAATTACAATTTAATAATATACAATAACAAAAGAATGTATTGCCGACCATGAATCTTACTGTTCATGTATCAGACAAATCAAAAAAGCACATTGTAATTACAATAGATCTACTATACATCCCATATGCTAGAATTTTCAACAATAGTGTAAACATACAATTCATAGTTATTAACTCAAATTTGCTCAGCAAAAAGTGATATTTTGTATTGTTAAGATACATAACAACCCCCATATTCTATTGTTGATGTCTCAATTTACAATAGATTCTATTGTAGAAACAGTAAGTCCTAATGTTATCTTATTGTCGCGAACAATACGATCAATTTTAAATACTATTGATTCTATTGTATGGTTACAATACATTTTATTGTCAATCTATTATACTTTTTTATTCGGTATAGAACTATAAATAAATACATTTATTTATGTATTTTTTTTTTTTTTTTTTTTTTTTTGTTCCCTACCACACAAAAAAAAAAAACAATGGTCCCCCCCTTCCCCCACCCGAAAAGGGCACCGCCAAAAGCCAACCCAACCCGAGGTTACTGGGTTCGATTCCCGGTCTGGTCTAGGAATTTTTCGTCAAGGAAAATTTCTCGACTCTCTGGGCATAGTGTATGATTGTATTTGCCACACAATCATACTAATGCAAAAATGGTACTTGGCATCGAAAGCTCTCAATTAATAACTGTGGAAGTGCATTTAGAATACTAAGTTGAGAGCAAGCAATAAGCTAATTGTGAAAGCAATAAGCTTGAAATGCTAAATAAGAAGAAGGCTGTTAAATTAATTGAAACGTTTCCTATACTGAGAACAACTAAGGTGACGGATTCGGCTCCGGATTATGTAAGTTTTTTTTTGTTAATAATACAAAATTCATGTAGCTAATATCACTGTATTGTGTTTGTTTCCAGTGAATGTTTTTCTGGACAAATGGAGGACGTGGCCCTGGATACGGGCACACAGGTCTGATCCAATCACATATTCGGAACGCATGTAAAAAGTTATTGCCAGAACAAAGAAGATTTGTCCATACAACACAACCGAAACAAATCACTTATGTTTCCTCGGAAATAATACAAAAAGCACAGGACTGTGCATGCAAGGGCCCGGTATCCACAAATTTCAACGTCATACTCAAATGTATGGGTGAAACTCATGGCCTTCATATGATGCTCTTGCACGAGAAAAAAAGTGCACATGAGATTTTCTGTGTTTTCCCGCATTTGAAAACCAACAATGGAGTTATGGTTTGTACTTTGATTCGCTTGTGTAATTTATAATTGTCTTATTTTCCCTAAATTGCATAGATTTTACCCATTTAACAAAAAAGTGAGTCAACCCAATAAATGGGTAAACTCAACTTACCCATTTATGAGTATATTTAATAAACGTCAAAATATGGGTATTTTTTACCCATATTCCACTAAATTGCATTTCAAAAGATGGGTAAAAGAATACCCATTTTTTGACGTTTATACAATATACTCATAAATGGGTAAGTTGAGTTTACCCATATAATGGGTTGACTCCCTTTTTGGGGGAATGGGTGAAATTTTACCCATTAATGAGTTTTTGATTCTTACCGTGTATAGAAAACCCGGGTGGAAGGATGATTTCGGAGGTCTTCTAAACTGAATGAAGCAAAGCGATGACGAAACACGATGACGTAAATGATGGGTGGTGAGCTTGTAGAAAGGGGGTTAGATAGGAAAATTTACTAGTATAGCTTTGACGCAATAAATGGTGATAATCAGCAAACTGTGAGTGAGCTGTAGATTATAAATTACTAATCTTTCTTCTAATTTTCTTGTTACAGGTGTTGCACTAAAAAGCTCTCACACACCAGGTTTCATAAGTGTTTTTTTTTTCTAATAAAATCATTTTTCTGAGAATAGGGTCATGATGTAGCATTTTGCAATTAACATCAGAAAATTCAAATTCATTTATAATTCGCATGCTATATGAAATCTAACCCATTAACGCGTATGAGTATGTTACACTGCCACAACATAGTGGGATGCAAATAATAGACGCCTAATCAAAAATCTCAGCAATTGAGAAGGCGTGAAATGACAAACGTCCTGCAATGGTAGTGTGACTCATCGCCTCACATCAAACGACAAACATTATTAATGAGATCCGGAAACTTAAAATCGAATAAAAAGCTCATGTTGTAAACAATTGCGTGCTCACTCACCAGCCCAAACACAACAAGAAAAATGCAAGGCTATGTGGCTTGACTTTGTTACGCTGTTTAGCATATGTTTCATGTCCGTCTATCTCAGAAAGGCACATAAACATGTAGTTAGCGCGATGGATTGACGGTGTGGACTGCCTTGTTCTTTCATTGTATTAGCGGTGACCTGCACATCCGTTGTGGAACGATGGGAGAAGATTGCCCGGATATTTCTCTACCATAATTTATTACAGCATTTTAGTTGTTGTTTGCCAAAGTGTATCATGTTTACCGTACATTCGCATTTGGCCTGTGGGTTTGGCGTAGTTGTTCGATGGTAGAAGCTCGGGTGCACTTTGCCGACTCGCGGGATGTCCATACCAACTTTAAAGGCATATTAAGGAGGATACACTCAGCCAGATCTGATGTCTCGATACCTTTCATGATAGGGTATGGTAAATTTTATAACTCCAGCTTGCTCTTTAATAAGCTTAATTTATATTCCAGCAGAGAGAACTTCATTACCAACAGGAAAAGCGTATCCAGAAGATACATAAATAAATTGAATTATAAACAATTCTTTCGAACTACATACTACTGAAGAAGCGTGATGTTTTGAAATTAGTTGTTGGTTGAAAGCTGCATGCTTAAAATATATTCTTGAACTCGGTAGAAAAAACTTTTGATGTGAAACGGCAATCTATGTTTTTGCTGAAACCTCGATAACTAATAGTTTGTTTCTGAGATTAACCAAAATCATTTCATGTTACCAAAATTTTGCAAAGTAATCAGCACATTAGCAGATCTGCAAGTTGGAGTAAATCCGAAATCAGCAATACGAATATTGAAATTTCGATATTTAGTTGATTCTTGGTCAATTTTCGGTAAAGCAGCTATCACTTTTTTAGGCAAACAATTTTTTCGGAAGTCGACCAAAAATATTTCCAGGTCTTTAGTTTATTATGCGTTGTTTACGTTGTTGGTATTCGACTTAATTTAAATTCACCGAGAATAAGTAAGCTTCACGCTGATTCACTGAATGATTAAGAAGGTGTAGCTTTAGAAAAACAAGTGCCGAATATACAGATGAAAAAACTTCCCATCTCATCTCACCAATTCGTTGGACAGACTTAAGATATATGTAGGGGACGCCCAACAAACATCGGTGTTGAATTAGAGCTTGTTCAAACAAATTTGGAGAAGCTATTCAGCTATTCTAGAAGAAACAGCTGAATAACTTCTCCAAATTTGCTTGAACAAGCTCTAATTCACACCAATGTTTGTTGGGCGCCCACCTTTCTGGGACATGCTCCTATTTTGACCATGTTTTTAATATATTTGTCGTTTTTTTAAAGTTTATTCACATGTTCAGGCCCAATCGAATAAAATTTACAGAGCCAAGTTTTCGTTTTTGATATACATTTAAAAAATCGTATAACAAAGTTAAAGCGATAAAGCCGATTACTCACGGGCGTCTCGAGTTTTTTTTTTCGGCTCAATCGCGTTAGCTTTACGGAGCCGATATTTCATTGTGTTTAAATATAATGAATGACTTAATACTACTTGTAGGAAGACTTACACCGTTTACTCGCGGTTTACCCTAGGTTCAAATGGGTGACATGTTTTGGTAATAGACTGGACAAAGGACATGGAAAAGGAATTCTGTAATCTCATCAGATGGTTGTCGTCAGCACAAGAACTTTGTGCAATCTGGTCAGGGCTCCCTTTTTGTGTTCGGTCGGTTGTGTTTACAATTGGGCGACGATGAGACTCCTCAAGAATTTTGTTGGAACAAAATAAAATAATTAAAACATTGTTGGAACAAAACAAAATGATTAATAAACAAAATATTTTGTTGGTATTTAAAACGAGGTATCTATTTGTTGCAATTCATACAAAAGTTTCAAATCAATTCAAAATTTCATTCAAATCAAACCAATAAAATTATTTAAAGTAATCACCGCTATGTGATATTAATTTAAATAATATTTGAATTATAACAATCACATTTATTTTGAAACTCAAATGCTTAATTTATTGTTGAAACAAAATATGTTTTCACCCTTTGTTGCTTTTCAATACAAGGTTTCTATTTGTTTCAATTCATAAAAAAAAAAGTTCCAAATCAATTCAAAACTTCATTCGAATCAAACCAATAAAATTATTTAAAGTAATCAACGCTGTGAAAAAAAAATTTGATTTAAAACAATCACATTTATTTTAAACTCAAGTGGTTAGTTTATTGTTTTCACATAATCTTTTTATGAGCGCATATTTCATACTGTCATCCTGCCAAGCAGCCATATTGTTATCGTTCAAAAGTGTCTCAGTGCTGATGATTTGCTGTCTCTCCCTCTGCTTTTCTAATGTAAGTTTAAACCTAATCAATAATAATTTGAAAACAGATTACCAACGTTATACCACCAGTTATTCTCTTTGCAGATAACTGGCAAACCAGTTGACCGGTATCAGTATGCCAAACGTCGGAAGTAAGGCGTTAGAATCGTATAGTTATGCCACAGCCATTCATGCTTGAATCTATGTGTGTGTAAAATTCTACAACCGTTAATTTAAAAGGAATCGCCAAATGACAATAAGCAACTAGCAAAAAGCAAATCTGTAAGTTTTGTTTGCGCTATGTGGCATCTCATTGCACGTCAAAACATCGTGTCAATATCGGGTGGCGTGTGGCGAACGTCGGAGTGATATTTTGACATGCTAGCAGATGTCGGAACTTCGCCACATCAGTGGGCACCTTGACTAAGTGAACTACTTGGCGTTAGCGAACAAGCGACTGCTAACGCTAGCGCTTGCTAGCGATTTGAAAATTTACACAAAGTTATCGATTAGTTTTGTTCTTGCCTAAACGTCTGTCTGTGGTTATGCTTTATACGCGCACAATTTCCGACGGTAGACGATTTTGCAAATAAGCTGCCGTAATGACTGCCTCTCCACAATACTTCTTCGTAAGACCAGCATCCAACAGCATACACAATGCCAACTCCAAAGTCCGATTCTTGCGTTACGAAACGCTGTTCTGCTGGGGGAATATCGTGCGGTTATTCGTGGCTTTTTCCCTCGAATACGTATAACTTCTTCAATTCTCGGTTGATGTATTCCCCGTCATCGTCTGACCGTATGACGCAAAGTGGCCTTCCGTATCAGGTTGATATGGGCCACATATATAGATTAAGAAAAAATGTTTCGAACAATAAAACACGACATTCAGTTCTATAAAGCATGAAGTTTCATTTCAATTAAATGGTTTTGTTGTATTAGTTCATCAATGTTTATTATTTCAACAAATGCGTTTAGTTGGTTTAAGAAAACATTTTGTTTTGAACAATAAAACACGATGTTCAATTCTATAGAGCACGAGATTTTATTTCAATTCAATGGTTTTCTTGAATTACTTCATCATTGTTTATTATTTCAACAAATGCGTTTAGTTGGTTTAAGAAAACATATATTTTTTAGCAATAAAACACGATGTTCAATTCTATAAAGCAAGAAGTTTTATTTCAACTCAAAGGTTTTGTTGAATTAGTTCATCAGTTTTATTGGTCCATGTTCAAACCAAAATTTTAGGTGAATTGATTTTAAGCGGAGAATTCAACAGAAGCTCAAACGGAAGACCGAAGGCAAGGTGGCCACTTCTTTATGTGCGTTGGGCCGGAAGGTCGGTACGACCAGCCAAACGGTCAAGAAGTATTTGGCCAAAATGGATATCCACAAGCGGAAGCGACAGTTCAAGCCAGCCGTGTCGGAGAACCAACCATAAACTTTTGTTTGACATACAATAACGACAATATCAGAACACCAAAAGTTGTATCTTTTATTGTTCTAGAATCAATAGCAACCCAACAAACATCGGTGTTGAATTAGAGCTTGTTCAAACAAATTTGGAGAAGCTATTCAGCTATTCTAGAAGAAACAGCTGAATAGCTTCTCCAAATTTGCTTGAACAAGCTCTAATTCAACACCGATGTTTGTTGGGAAGACAACTTTGCTGAAAAATTTGAAATAAAAAAGTTAGAGCAAAATAACTGATTTTTATAGGGACACCCTAAGCTACAGTATGTCCCATAAATAAATGCGAAAATTCATACCTCAGTTTCAAATAAGTTTTTTTCATAGAAAATTATAAAAAAAATCATAATTTTATTTAGAGAATCGTTTATTAAGCCTTTCATGATTACATAACTCAATATGTCCACATTTTTTCTTGATCACCTTCTCCAAACGGGGACCGAATCGAGAGCATACCTTCTCAATGTATGAGTCAGTCATCGAACTCCATGCCTTGGTAATGGAAGCTTTCAGGGTGCCAACACTGGGGTGAGAACGTTCACTGGCCTTAGCCTGAACATATGCCTATATTGAGTAATCCAAAGGATTCAAATCCGGGCTGTTTGATTCGGTCCGTTACAATGTCGTGCTTTACTCTTGCCCTGGACGAACATTTCAAGTCATCTTTGACCATCCGTTACATGGTAGTTTTTGAAATATCAGCTTCCTTAAGGTCGGTATCGTGTTCAAAAGAAATTTCTTTTTTTATCCCAACCCCATGTTAAATTCCGTTTACTGAAACGGAAAAGTAAAGAATTGAAAAGAAATTTCTGCAGCAGTACCGACCTGAAAAGAACGAAAAATATTATTGGAATTTGTAAGGTTTCCACGCAAACTAATAAGAGCTGTCACTTTTACGTTCGGAAAAAAATTCCGCTAGATTATTCCGTCAGTGAAGGTGACATTTCGTTCCATGCAGATCAATTGTCAAAATTCCGCTTGATAATATTGAACAAAATTCCGTAACCTCTATACTTTTTAGGTCGATACTGGCCTTTAGCCAATTTCCGCCTCACTTTGTCTCTCACTGATCTGATGACCTTCGGTGTGCGAGCGGACCGTGGACGGCCACTTCTCAGCTTCCGTGGACGTGGTCCATCAAGGAGTGAACGTTGGATACGGTAAACGGTAGCAAGGTGGCATCCCACAATCGTTGCAATTTGTTTTACGGGCTTTTGGACGAGCAGCAAACTAGTCACTACCTCCTTTGCGTACATTTTTCTCAACTTTATTACTCGCGAACCACTGTTTTGTTTACATCGTCTCAGAGTATACAGTCAGATGATTACACACACGCATTAAAACAGTAAAAGAAATGTTTAACGCTACCCAAAAATAAGTATTGAAAACTTTCGCATTTTTTTATGGGACATACTGTACGTAGGAAAAATTGCTCTAATTCAGTCATTTCAAAAGCTACAGAAAAATGTATTCAATCAAAGTGGCTTAAAATTTTCTCTTCTACAATTTTTTCGAAGGACATCCCAAGTAACCAAGTAAGGTTTATGAGAGCCTACACAACTTGTTTAAAACGATCTAAAAACCTCGTTTTCTCAAATTCCTTTTACTCCTATCAAATGTTTTATTTTGACTTTATGAACTCATAAAATGCTGTTTTGAAACGCCGTTTCAATACTCATTCATATTATCTTATTATGGTCAGTTGAAAAAGCATTTTAAAACCATTTTGCCTCCAGTAAATGAATTAAACGGCAAATTGGCATTGAGGGAAGCCACCAAATAACCAAATAGTTATACAGTAGTCATTGCGAAGATAACTTGACTATATGACAGAATTGTGATTTTTTTCCAATCGCCATATTGAAATATACGAAATAATTGAAATGTGGAAAAATAAATGCACCAAATTCTAAATGTAATGCAGATGAACTGTAGATCAGAGACCAATTTCTGCACTTTTTTTTGATAACCTTATTGAATTCCATCAATTTTCCAGAGATTCATAATTAATTTATCGAATATATTTGTTTTAATTTTGTGTTTGTTTTTGTGAACTCGCATAATTTCCGAGGCGCATTAATTTTTAGCTCTTATCGTGCCAATATTCACCATAAAATTAAATGCGTTTATGATTTGGAGCATGATACGCTGTAAAAAAAACATAATTTGTTATGGATATTTTGCTATAAAACAAAATTTCCCGCATCACTTGACCTTTTTTTTTCGATATTATTTACTGCTAAATGAATCAGAAAAGCAGAGAATCGAGCAAAGCAGAACAACAAAAAATAACCACGATATCACAGTTAAGTTTGACAGCTGTGGCCATTTGGCCGCATGCTGGTTTTCCTGACAGCCAAAAGGTTTTATGAGGGTTTTCAAGTGGTCATCTATCTATCTATCACTAGAATATTTTCAAAATCTTTATGGTCTCATAAAGGTTTTATTAACTTGTTTTCACAACCGTCTATAGAGTGGGCCACTTTGTACAAATTTTGGCTTTGAACAAGCATAGAGGAGGTGTTGGTAGACAAAACAGTTTTGAATGTATTTTTATCAACAAAGCCGGGACGAATGCTATACCGCTGGAATAGACTCAAATTGTTACTTGGGATATGCCTTCATTTCTTTTATATTCAAACAAAAAAGTTAGATTGTAGATTTCTCTGAAAATAAGGACCACCTAGTTTTCATTCTCACCAAAAGAAGGGCCTCAGTATTAGAAACAGTTTTGCTCCAAGACTTCAAACATAGGCTTAAAATTTATGTTTCCTGCTAAATTCGCATTCGGGACCACAGTGCAATGTTGAACTATGCCTAAATTTCAATAGAAAATATCAAATGGGTAAAAAGTTACAGTTATTTGAAAACGATGCAATTTAATTCCGAACAGTCTTTATGGGAAATATGGTTAATAATTATCCTTACTACGGATTACCATACCAGACACGCCAATAAATCAGACTCTTTTCGTCGTTTTTACTATAGTTGAAAACTAACAAGCAACTTACTGAGAAGGAAGACCTCTTTCTCAACATGTTGTCAATCAATTTTCAATTATATAAACTACCTTAGTCACAACTTACCAAATCTATTTGACTCCATGGCTATGTCTTCCAACGACCTTTTGGTGAAGTGAGCCGATATCAGGTCCGGTCAAAACACAACCTCTCCCGGATAGTGCTTCATAGCGGCCACTTCCAGTAAGTACTAGGAACTGGACAGTGGCTTCGAAATTCCTTTCTCACTGATGGACAACCTTTTTCTGGAACTTGATGAGGAAGATAAACTTCACCACGCTGCTCACATCCTTGGTGGGAGACATGAAATATCCGGTCACTTGCAAATCATTGTCTCATCGTCAATCACCACCACCACATCTTGTCGGATAAATCATATTGACCATTGTTTCAGTCACTGCTTATAGGTTGTGGTCTGCGCTCCAAAATGGCCAACTTGGACTTGTAGTACTGGAGGTGCTTTTGACGATTTGTTCGGTTGCATCAACCTCTCGGTCCAAGGCACGGAAGAGTTTGGCCACCTTTCCCTCGGTTTTGCGCTTCAGCTTCTGCTGGAATTTTATGGTCACGCAGGATCGTCAGACGGATAGAACCAGCTTTCCTCGCTATGATCTTTCCTTCGTCCAGCAAGGCTACTTGATCATCACCAGATCTTCTGTATGTTGTCCCTCGATGTTGGATTTAGGCGGTAGTAAGAACATACCATCGAACTGAGAATTTTGACTGCTTTTGTCATGGCTTCTGCGATACAACTGATATTACTGTGAAAATTTGACTGTTAACAATAGCGGTATTATTATAAGTGAAGCTTAGATGCACAGTTTGAAAGAAACATGTAATTTTCAGCGTTTTCTAATGCACAT
Source organism: Aedes koreicus (assembly GCA_024533555.2). Lineage (NCBI taxonomy): Eukaryota > Metazoa > Arthropoda > Insecta > Diptera > Culicidae > Aedes > Aedes koreicus. The sequence continues at coordinate 118,806 of JAHHFK020003947.1, read as the reverse complement.
TATATAATGCTAGATTTATACCAAATCTAGGTATGTTCTTGGGATATGTCCCTTCAATTTCAGCCAGATAACGTCTCTTGTATGAAAGATTGCAAGCGCTTTCGTTGTTTACGCTTGTTTTCGCATACAATTGAGCGTGGGGAAATTTACGTGTATGTATATATTCATAATGTATTTAAAGATTGTACACGAAAAATTCTGAAAAATTAATTAATTTGCCTTGAGGTTATGGGTCCAGTGACTTGACCACTAGTATGTATAAACACCTGCAAGCGGGAAAGCTTAAAGGCGTACAACAACATCGTCGTGTAACAGAAAATCCATTTATAAGTCTGGCTTATGAAATTCCAAAGCATCGTTCATAAGTTGAACCTTATGAAATTCTTAAGTTTATTTACCTGAGTGCAAGGGTGAAAAATGTTGAATAAAACTAGTTCAGAGTGTAATGTTTACATGTTCAAAATTTCGTCACACTTTATTAAGTGGTTATCGAGATGGCTTTCAAGGAAGAAGTGCATCGACAAAAAATTATGAGCGGGGTCGTGGGAAATCCAGGCCAGTCCCACAGGTGGATTCCGAATTGGGAACCAAAAATTCGACCATGTCCCGTGTGGTAACATCGTTCAAAGAGACCCAGACAACCCAGCGGCGCGCTGGCTGCGGAAGAAAAGTGATGATGACTGACCCTGTGAACTCAAGAATTGCTTTAAGCGCAATTCAAACCATTCGATTCGAGACGTGGCCAAGAAGGTCAAATCTTCCATCTGGTTCGTCCAGCCGACAATGCAGCAGGACGGACTTCATGTCTTCAAGGTAAGGAAGGCGCCTAACCGAATCAATAAACATAATACGGTGGTCAAATCCCGCGCCTGGAAGCTGCACCGCGGGTGCTTGGTGCAGCCAAAACGCATCGTAATGGACGACAAGACGTACATTAAAGCGGACACCAAGCAAATTCCCGGCCTTGGAGTTTTTCATCGGCAAGTCCCGCCTGGATGTTCCGGAGAAGTTCCGGAAGAAGAAGGTCGACAAATTTACCAAGAAGTACTTTGTGAGGCAGGTGATCTGTGGGTGCGGTAAATTCAACAAGCTGTACATAACGACCGGCACCATCAACGGCAAAATATATAAGGAAGAATGCCTCCAGAAGCGCCTGCCGCCCTTCCTCCGGTCCCACGAAGGTGACACTCTGTTGTGGCCGGATCTGGTATCGTGTCATTACGCGAAACCGGTAATGGAGTGAAACGAATCCAACGATGTTGTTTTGATGCCGAAGGAGGAAAATCCGCCAAACTCGCCAGAACTTCGCCCAATAGAAAAATTCTGAGCGGTTATGAAAGGCAAGCTCCGGAACACAGGGAAAGTCTTCGAAAACGACAAGGATTTGAAGAAAAAGTTGATGAAAGTGTGCACTTGATCTTACGGGTAGCAGGATTTTGTGGGCATTTAGCCTAGGAGAGGAGGCTGTATAATCCAACTATGCAAAAATATAACTAATATTTGTTTATTTATTTATTCCCTGCGAGTTTCAAAAATATCCGACACAAAATGAATATTTTTAGATCATTTTTGTCTGTTGCATTTTTTGGAGTACAATCTTTATCTTATAGTATAGCGATGAAAAGTTACATTTTTTTGTTAATGTAGACGTTATTCATCAGTGATCAACATTCAATGAACATATTGTGATCATTTTAAGTAAACATGTTTCACCCTTTCGCTAGCCTACAAGTTTTAATCTTGCACTTTACAGGTCAAAATAAAAATTACCAGGTATGGCTCATTTCAAATTGTTTTTCTATCAACACCCTTGGCGACGCTGCTTCATTCTGTCCATTTCGAATAATTCTAATGTTGATGCTGACGCCGATGTGGAGGCAGCATTCTGGGCTCAGCTTTGAACATCACGATGTAGCATTGAGGATTCAGCTTTAGCAGCAGCAATCAGTGAATGATAGCCATCGATAAATTAATATTGAATCAAAATTGATTATGATATCAGCACGTATGAAAATTCCAGGCCATTTCATCGAGTCATGGAACTAATAGGTTCAACAACCAATATATCAGATCCAATTAATGTTATCTTTCTTTTACCCCCTCGCGGCTAGCATTTGAGCACTGAACCTTTAATTTTTCGAAATGGACGGTAGGGCAGCGAACACAGAGGAATGAAATTTCCGAGTGATCCAATCGTCTGACAAATAATGAGAGGTTACCTGAAATGATAAAACAACGAGAAACGTTAAACATCCCAATATCGTTACCAAAAGCATATTCTGAATATTTCACAACGAACTTTTCAAAATGACATTGAACGGCTTTCTCATTTTATGAGTTTACACTATCTGTTTCAGATCGTATAATGATTCATTAAAAGACATTTAAAAATGTTCTTCTTAGTTCCAAGCTGAACATTGCTTTATGTTATTATACATAAGATTCTAAAAAAGAACTTCTTACATTCAACTACGTATTTATAATATTTGAAATTATCGTAACATGGCAGTGGCCATAAAAGCGAGAATGTCTGATAACTAGTTGATCTATACGTTACGTACTACCTAACTCAAGTCAATTTAAAAATTTAACGCACTACTTATAATGCAAGGTATTCTCAATGCAGTTTAGAACCCAAAAAAGTCACTCGTGCAAATCGATTTTAGTCCAATAACGTACGTCTGCCTATTGTATACAATCAGATACCATCTCACAGTGGTCGGAGATGATCAAATCACGAACTTAATTGTATAGCGCCTTTAATATTAACTTTATCCAAAAAGTGTCTGAAGACGAATTGTTCGCATATGTGTTGCACATAGTTTGGTAACATCAAATAAATTTCATCGGCTACTATGAAAAAAATTAAAAAACTATCTTATTTTCCTTAATAGATAGAAAGATATTTTTCTCGGTAAAGTTGTAGATCTACTCAAAATACGAAACTTCGTACAACACAAAAAAAATCTACGTCAAGTAATTTTGGAGATGTAAGCCGCTTTTTTTGACAACCCCTTTAAAATTAGTTTTTATTACTTAACTTTTCATATATACATTTTTATGCAAACTATGGCTTGAGCAAATGTAAAAAACATAAAATCCCTCGTCGAGGTGGCAGGGTGATCTGCTCCTCGAGCTACCCCATAGTGGGATGTTAGGCAAATGAAGCGCCTGTGGTTCGAATACTACTTTACCATGCCCTTTCACTCAATTTTCAATACCTCTGTTCTATTTCTAGCCTACCGTACACTGACGGAACTTTCAACTTTCTCTTCATATCTTTCATTCTAGCAAAAAACATTGCTGTCCACTCTTGGTGCCTCATGGCGATGAGCGAGACATCTCCTTCTACATCATAAAATCACATGTTTTGGTGAAGACAGCATGTTGATTAATGCATTCCTTACAAAGTTAGAGCACTTATTAACTTCATTTTACCGCAAATTTGACTGCATATAGGGGAGAAAGTGGCAAACCGAGAACCAAGAACTGCTACTTATATTGAAGCTTAGACTTAGTACTTTAATGGAGTAAAGATTTTGTTAGCGCCAATTCATAAATGAATGAGTACGATCACGGTGAATTATCGCATGTTTTTGACTTTTTCTATACAGAAAAGAGCATGTCGCCCAAACTTTACAAGGCAGCTTTCACATTTGAGAACCAGATATGATCAAATATAGTCATAATCAGCAAAGAAATGTTTCTGGGGTATTCAGGGGTGTTTGTATGGGAAATTGTGTGAAAGTGTATTGAATTTCATTTGGTAGTGAAGAGCGATGGTTCCCCTTTGTACTTTCGTGGATGGTGGTGATGGGTGGATTCAGTCGTTTAGATTTCATCGCATCGCGTTTTTCAAGGTAAGGCCAAACAAGAAATTATTCCGCGATGAAATTATTCCGGAAAATGATACCGAACTTACAATAACGGGGAGCTCGAACGATGGGTGCCACTCTATCCTGCTACAGTGTATCAACGCGCTCCTCGATTTCCGCAGCATCGTCTGGGGACTGGTTTTCCGGGTTGTCACACCCTTCCATTTGCAGTTTACTGCAAAGCTTTCCCAGCTCTAAGCGATGCGTCAACTACAAGAGCATCACGAAGGAGAATTTCGCCAACATGGACAAAGAGAATCATCCGGTCTTGAACTACGAGGTTCTGCAAAGGCACATAACGATATCGGCATTCCATACGGTGCCAGAATTCAAAGAGAAACCACCGGATGAGCTACTGGACCATTTCGATGGAAGTTCGTTTAGTTTGCCTTAGGGATACCATTGCGATTAGCTGACTGAAATATTCTGAGATGAATATATTACCAACCGATTGCGAGTGAATAAAGAAGTAATTTTTATATATGAAATCCAACTTTGGCGTGGGTCTCATTAAGAATTAGCTCTGATGTAGTGTTTTGATAACGTAGTAATGCTGATAACATTCAAATAGTTTGATTGATTACAACAATCTTTCATTTCCATTTACCGATAAGTGTAAAACAAAATAATCTCACAGAAATCTTTTTGTATTTCCTTTTCTGGAGAGGAAAAAGCAGTCGGATTGTTAATGTTACAAAAAAAACCAAATCGCATCATGAAGTTTGATTTGCACGTTAGTATTTACTTTGCGTAAATAACATATAACATATCTCCTAAGGCAATAAACTAACAAAAAACGCTTTAAAAACTCAAAAACTGTCTATTGCAGAATATAAGAAATGAGTGGCGGAGGCGGTGTTGATACGGATGATCTACCGTCTAAAGCTGCAATTTAACAATCCCTGTTGGTGCTGTTGTTGGCTCATGACTGAACCAATAGTCGGTTCCAGCCACAACAGAACCCATGGTAAACGATGGCGAAGGTGAATGGTGAATGTCGATGCTGCCGATGGTGATGATGATGACGATGATGTTATTGTAGCTGTTGTCGCATTTTTTGCTGTTGGTTCAGCTGGAAGTTTAGTGATGGTGTAACACTTCCGACCAACAGTGGAGCCATTCCACGCATCATGAAACCACTGGGCGTCACTGCGTGGCGAGAAAGCATCCTTGCCCAGGTTGGTTCGACTGCTGAACATGGCATTGGTACTGACCACTACCAGGGAAAACAGTTTTGCTAAAATGATACATCATCAGGACTATTTTGAATCGTACATTTAGTGAGAGCACTAACCAAACGGACACTTTCGGTGTGGCTTTTTTTGCACTAGCAACCGCTGATGACGAGTAAGTTGGGCAGTTCGGAGGGGATTGCTCGCGGTAGTCCAAAACCGATGAAGAACGACCAGTTGGTTTCGATGTAGGTCGATGTAGGTCAGACTTCTCTAGCGCTTCTATTGCTTTCATCTGATGAGTACTCAAATATAATTCTTGAGCAGACTAGATCGGCCTGCAGTGGACAATTAATTTAGGTACATACGGTACAAGTGACGATAAGCCACAGTCTGCTTTTTCAAACAGACGTATCTGATTTAGTAAGCAAAGAGAGGAAGTAAGATTAAAACGTTAAATTCTTGAAACCATTAGCAGTTTCATGCAAACTAAGGCCACCAACACAAGCAACAACATTTCCCCAACATGATGGTGATACTACTTTCCGTGAGATGTTAAGAGTTTAGAGAAATTTTCGTTTGAGTCTTACTTTTCCGCTTTGTTTACAAAAATCAGATACGTCTGTTTGAAAAAGTACTCGAGAATTATTGAAGTTTCATCGAGTAAGGGATAATTTCGCATAGTCTTTCGGATTTTGTTTTGCCATTTTTCTTCAATGTTCAGTTTTTTTATTACGGCCATCACATCTGGCTTGCTAAATTCGACAGAACTTTATCTCACCCATTGTATTAATATTTACAACCAGGAACAATTTTACTGACGGTCTCTTTTCAACGTTGGCCAACCACAAAAGATCTCACTTGCGTCGTCCCTCGAATAGCATTAGCTTATTGCAGAGCTTCATTTCACTCGTCTCGTTCGTCACAGACAGCTTTTTCCAACGTTCAATCTTCGGTTCGGACCAATTGAGCGTTTTTAAATCCTTTCCGAATCAGGACAGCCTCGTGTAGGTGAGTGCGTTCAAGGCGCTTGAGTGGGTGGTAATTGTAACGGTTGAATCTCTAATTTTGTTCGAAATACCGATCTTTATGTCGTCATCACTTTTCATCTCCAGGAATTTTAAAAAGTCTTTTTATTCGCACACACAATTACACATCCTGGTATGCCATACCTGTTTGTATAATCATTGCTTCCAACTGTCAGTGAACATATATTGGAACCAGGGATGCCAGATATACAGACATGTCTGTATTTATACAGACATTTCATCATGCATAAAGACATCATACAGATTACAGACATTATACAGACATTTGGAAAATGTTACAGACATATACAGACATTCATTTTGGTGAATTTCTAGATTAAAAAAAAACATGGCGATAGGAAAAGTCACATACGTCACAGTAAGCAAATTATTGACAGTCTGAAGTTGGACCATTTTGTTGGCGAAAAAAAGCCTTTGTCTAAGACGTAGCACTGAAACGAACTGAAAATACGGCCATCGTAACGAATTTCTTTGGCGATTCGCATCACCAAGAATTGGTGGCAATGATGCGGTCCAAATCATTTAGTCTTATAATTCATGAGTCAATTGGTCTTAGTAGTGGAATAGCAATGAACTGACAATTCAAGATTCTTCTTATCACCTACTCGAGCTTGCTGAAGCGGATGCTACTACGGTATACAGTGCCATTGTTACTAAATTTAATGAAGACTTTGATTTTTTACAAAAAGAAGTTAACAGGGTTTGGTGTAGATGGAGCGATTGTTAAGCACGGTGGAAAGCATTCTGTTAGTGTTCTATTTAAAAACGACTGTCCGAATTTATTCGTACTTAAAAGCATTTGCCATTCATTTGCATTTTGTGCATCATATTCTTGTAAGAATATTCCATCTTCAACAAAAGTCCTTTAAAAAGAGCAAAGTTTAACGAACTGCAGCCCCTAATAGAGCTGAAACCTTTAAACATGTTACATCCGTCCGCGACCCGATGGCTTTCTTTGGAACAAGTAGTTAAGCGTGTTCTTGAAGCTGGAAGTCTTAAAAGTATATTTCAGTTTTCAGTGGACGCCAAGCAGGATGAAAAAATTAAGAAAGTTTACGAGCGTCTCAGTGATCCATCAAACCACCTGTACTTGATCGCAATTAACCACATCTTACCGAAAATCAACCGGTTGAATCAACTTTTTTTAATCTGAAAATCCAATGCTGTACAAGCTGACAACAGAAACTTACAAATTAATATTCTTTATATTGGATTGTTTCTCGAAACCAGGATATTTAAAAGAATTGACGAACCCTGGCTTTGTGAACCTGATCCCCATTAACTTCTGCGAGTTGGAATAACTGTACGAAGGTGTCGAAGTGCAGGCCTTGATCAACGAATACACTAGAAGTGACAATTTAAGCATGGAGAATTTGCATCAATTTCGAATGGGCATGATGAATTTCTACAAATGCTGCTGTAATAAAAATTGACCTCACCGACGATACTCTTAACAATTTAATTAATTGATCCGGACAATATCAGAGTAAAAGCCCATCCAACATTTTTTCAATTGTTGGAAAAACAATTTGATAGCTTAATTGATGATGCATCAGTTCAACCAACAACGACGAGTTCCGGGGATTGAGATTTTCAGTGGCGGACTGAACTTTCCCGAGTCTAGGACAGTTCAAATCCAGCTCTATTGGCTATACCATATTCGACGGCCACTGTCGAGCGAATTATTTCAATTTACAATATCAATAAAACCAATGCTCACAATTGCACTGCCACATAAACCATGAAAGGCTTTTTATCGGCCAAAGAGTACGATAGAACGCACAAAAAGCAAAATGGAGTGGTTGAAATTTCATTTAATTTGAAATGTCTGTTGACAAGCGATATGTACAGCAACATTTATTTTGATCAAGCCTTTGGAATTAATGAATTTTGTAGTAGTGAAGTGAATGTGAGCTGTTTCTTTAAATTTATGAATGATGATAATAAACGATTTGCCTAGAATTTTTCAAAACATCATATGTACAGTATGTATGTATACAGTAAAATGCGAAAATCCATACCTCAGTTTCAAATAAGTTTTTTTCATAGAAAATGATAAAAAAAAAAATCATAATTTTATTTAGGGAATCGTTTATTAAGTCTTGTATGATTACATTACTCAATATTTCCACCATTTTTCTAGATCACTTTCTCCAAACGGGGACGGAATCGAGAGCATACCTTTTCAATGTTTGAGTCAGTCATCGAGTTCCATGCCTTGGTAATGGAAGCTTTCAAGGCGCCAACACTGGGGTGAGAACGTTCACAGGCCTTAGCCTGAACATATGCCCATATTGATTAATCCAAAGGATTCAAGTCCGGGCTGCTAGGAGGCCAAATGTCCTTTGGCCAAAATTCCATGTTTTCTTTCAGCCACGCTTGAGTCCTTTTTGAGATATGACACGGTGCTCCGTCCTGTTGAAAAATGACGTAGCTTTCATACATGGCAGAACGTTGTCCTTCAAAATGTTTATGTAAACCTCGGTATTAACTCTTAATCCAGATTTCATAAATACTGGAGGCATTTTCAAGCCATTGGACGCAACTGCCACCATGAAACCATGACTCCGGCCAGATGTTTGATTGTAACTTGAATTTCCCGTTCTCTGGAACATCCTCAATCTTCTTCAGCGAAATAAACCTGTCTGTACGTGTGTTAGATACGGGATCGATGAAGAACATTTTCTCATCGGAGAATACGATGATGGTATGCTTCGTTTTTAATGCTGACACCAAACGTTTCGAGCGCTTCAGCCGTAGTTGTTTGATTCGGTCCGTTACAAGGTGGCGCTTTACTCTTGCCCTGGACGAACATTTCAAGTAATCTTTGACCAACCGTTGCATGGTAGTTTTTGAAATATCGGCATCCTTAGCCAATTTCCGGATCGATCTGATAGGATTTCGCTTCACTTTGTCTCTCACTGATCTGATGACCTTCGGTGTGCGAGTGGAACGTGGACGGCCACTTCCCGGCTTCCGTGGACGTGGTCCATCAAGAAGTGAACGTTGGATACGGTACACGGTAGCCAGGTGGCATCCCACAATCATTGCAATTTGTTTTACGGGCTTTTGCGCGAGCAGCATACTAGTCACAATCTCCTTTGCGTACATTTTCCTCAGCTTTGTTACCCGCAAACCACTGTTTTGTTTACATCGTCTAAGAGTATACAGTCAGATGATTACACACACGCATTAAAACAGTAAAAATAATGTTTAAAACACGTATTGAAAACTTTCGCATTTTTTATGGGACATACTGTAAAAGTTCAAAATATTTTGCTTTGTTCATATTTAGTGATTAAAAAATGGCAATGATTTAATCATATGTATGAAAGTGAAAGGAAAGTTGACATTTAAATATAAAACTTGAAATTGCAATCCCTTTTGCGTTAGATTTTCGTATATGCGATGTTTACAAAACATAATCTCACCTCTACTCGTTTGTCAGCATCGATAAAAAGCGATTTTCAACATGTTTTTCCATTGAAGCACCTAAAAACCCAACCATAACTCTGATACAGACAAATACAGACATTTCAATGAGATTGATACAGACTTTTGAAAAAAGTATCTGGCATCCCTGATTGGAACAGAGGGAAAATGTGAAGGTATTGGAGGTGGAGTGATACAACGAAGTATTTTGTGCGGCAAGGGTATGGATTGTCGTGTTTGTTGTTTAACATTGCATTGGAGGGTGTGATTCGAAGTATTTTGTGATTCATGTATATTTTAAGCCTTTATTACTAATAATTTAATCAACGTTGCTTTACCTGTTCCTCGCCAACGGGATTTTCTTCACCGGAGGATTCAACATCGGAGTGCTTTGCAATTTGCTGTACGGATTGTCCGGTCCTACATGCGACAGCGAAATGTCCTCGCTTGCCACATTTATCGCACGTTCTGGATAACGCGGGATAGTGCGGGTTTCGATGAAAAACGTTGTTGCACCTTGGACAGCGTGTCTGACGTCCTCGAGTTCGGGGATTGGACTGATTATCCCTTGATTGCACACTAGAGCTTGGCGACCGTCACTAACGTTCTTTTTAGACCAATAGATGAAGAAGTATTTCAGTTTGGATTGTTCGTTCTTCATGTGAAGATAAGGTACGTAATAAAAATTTAACGTTTTGTTATGCAATCCATCCTATAATTAATAACTTATACAGATTTTTTGAATATTTTCTTCACGTGGACTATACGTTGGACGTAAAAAAATGGCGTTGCGGTGGACCTGAAAAAGTAAAGGACCACAAACAAATTATCGCGCAACAATTAAAACAAAAAATTATGGAATGGACGAGGAGGTAATTAAACGGTGCTCATTTATTTTACAGGTTATTTCTTCCGGAAAGGACATTAATTCGTTCAAGATAAAAAAAAAACTTTTGTCTAAAGCTATGTCCATTTAGAATCCGGAATAATAAAATCATCTGTATCTCGGTAACGGATTGACGTACAAATAAGTTTAGTACATCAAAACAAAGTTAATTCACTGTTCTTTAAAATATTTTTTCAATCAATACAAATCATTTCATTTCTAATGAAAATTCGCACTTTCTTCTTTATTCCTCCCATCAAACGCTGCACACCTCCGGAGTCAACTTCCTTGGCACATTTGTTCCACATTTTGGTCATCTGAGTCGCGTCCCGAGCCGTTTTTCCACTTTTCTTAAGCTTCCGCCTCATTATTGCCCAAAATCTCTCGATGGGCCGGAACTGCGGGCAGTTGGGTGGATTTATGTTTTTATCGATGAAATCTACGTTATTATCGCGGTACCACTGGATGACTTCCCGGCTGCAGTAGCTAGTCGCCAAATCTGGCCAAAACTTCACGGGGCCTTTATGGGCTTTAATGAAAGGTAGTACGCGGTTTTTGAGGCATTCTTCCTTGTACAGCTTCGAGTCCATCGTCTTATTCGTCACGAACACTTTGGTCTTTGCTCCGCAGCTGCATATCCCTTGCCAAATCATCAGTTAATTTTTGGCAAATTTGTCCATAAAAGCAAACTTAAACTTTGCAGGAACATTTCCTCGTGCCGTCGCCATGTAGAATTTTTGGCCAAGAAGCTGTCCGAAATCCATTTTGACGTAAGTTTCATCGTCGATGAACAGGTATCCTTGGTACTTCGTCAAAACCTGCTGGTACAATTTCCGAGCTCGAGTTTTGGTGACGAAACTTTGCTTCAACGTTCTGTTTGGTTGCTTGCTGGCTCGATAAGACTGATATCCTGCTCGCAAACGAATTCTTCGAACGGTACTGCGAGCAGCAGCGTATTTTTGTGCGATTTCATTATCTGATAGTCCAGGGTTTGCTCTGACGGTTCTCAACACCTTCTGGTTCAGCTTGCGGTCATGTGTTCCACTACAACGCTTACCTTGAGGCACTCGATCCACGCTCTTTCGCTCCCTGAAACGTTTGAGCGCATCATACACGGTTGATTTGGCGATTTTCAACGTTTTTGGGATTTTAATTGCGAACCACGTTGGATTATCAACGTGGGTGTGCCGAATTGTTTCTCTCCTCTCGGCTTCCATCGGGAATAACTTTAGACTCACTGCACGAAACACCGTGAAATTTATACCACAGAAAGTGGGTGCCTAGGTAAACAAACCGCTGTAAAAGAATTCTTGCAGCAGGTCACTTTCCGTGCAGCTGCAACACAATAAGTGATTCCGGATTCTAACTGGACAGAGCTTTAAGTAGAAACTGCTCGGTTGTTGGTATCCGCAAATCCTTGATTTTATTTGCCCGCAACTGTCCATAAGATATTGATGAACGCTACCGATGTAATTCTTCATTTTAGTGTTCCTGTGAGACAATTGTCTGAAGAAGCGCAAGTGTCGCTTAATAAAGTAATTTAAAGGTTCAGGCCAGATCACATCCGGAAATCATCATTGCAAACGGTAATCTCATTCGTCGACTATTGGTTCCTTCAGACCCACTTATTTCCGGTTTGCGGATAAAATCGCCAATGAAGGACAAAGAGTTTTCTGAAGATGCACAGTATATGCTAGATTTTTCAAACAGTGAAAACGATACAGATGATGAATAATTGTTATTGATGTGTTGATATTCCGATACAATTAATGTACGATATAATGTATTGTTTTAAAGTACGCAGTAGCAAAACAAGTGTGTTATTTGTTGAATAAAAGACAAATACTCCAAATGAAATTCAATACACTTTCACACAATTTTCCATACAAACACCTCTGAATACCCCAGAAACATTTTTTTGCTGATTATGACTATATTTGATCATATCTGGTTCTCAAATGTGCAAGCTACCTTGTAAAATTTAGGCGACATGCTCTTTTCTGTATAGAAAAAGTCAAAAACATGCGATCATTCAACGTGATCGTACTCATTCATTTATGAATTGGCGCTAACAAAATCTTTACTCCATTAAAGTACTAAGTCTAAGCTTCAATATAAGTAGCAGTTCATGGTTCCCGGTTTGCCACCTTCTCCCCTATATGCAGTCAAATTTGCGGTAAAATGAAGTTAATAAGTGCTCTAACTTTGTAAGGAATGCATTAATCAACATGCTGTCTTCACCAAAACATGTGATTTTATGTTGTTTACATTTGCTCAAGCCATATTTTGCATAAAAAATGTGTATATGAAAAGTTAAGTAATAAAAACTAGTTTTATAGGGGTTGTCACCAAAAACGACTTATATCTCCAAAATTACTTGACGTAGATTTTTTTTGTGTTGCACAAAGTTTCATATTTTGAGTAGATCCTCAACTTTGCCGAGAAAAATATCTTTCTATCTATTAAGGAAAATAAGATAGTTTTTTAATTTTTTTCATAGTAGGCGATGAAATTTATTTGATGTTACCAAACTATGCGCAACACATATGCGAACAATTCGTCTTCAGACACTTTTTGGATAAAGTTAATATTAAAGGCGCTGTACAACTAAGTTCGTGATTTGACCATCTCCGACCACTGTGCATCTATTGCGGTGTGCTATGAAACGCACTTGATACGGCACTATGTAATCGTAATCCGATCAATCTATCTGTAAACTTCTTATGGGTGCTATTAAGAAATGTACAAATTTATGGCATTCATGTTTTATCGTTCATTTTATTTCATGCCTATACATACGTTTAAACTATGTGCTGATCGTTTTTTGCCTTCGTGTACATACATTCATCGTTCAAATTATGCAACATAAAACAAGAGTCCTTTAAATTTCGATATATCAAGAATTTACTTTTCTCTTAAGAAATTCATCAGAAAGTCTCAATACCATAACGTTTAACATCGATAAGAATACACTATTCCTGCACATTTTTATTCTACTTGTTGAAGATTTACATCGATGGGTGAAAAACGTTCGACAAACAACAAATGATAAATAACAATTGTTTCGTCTCAGTCGAAAGCGAACCCACCAGAGGACTGAAGAAAGCGTTAGTTCTTGAAGCCTGTCACTTGTGCTGTGGCGCTAGTGGCGATTTTAACATTTCAAGCTCGGTTCACAATGGATTATAATTCTTTACAATATTTCTTCTACCAAACTACTTGTATCAATAATTTAGACAAAACAGTTTACCTGACTGATAAACAATGAAAAAATACTATCGTTGTGATAACCACTGCACTAAGTACAACACGAAAGATGTTTCTCTCGAATCAAATTAACGACAAAACACGACAACTTCCGCCGCGAATATTGTGTATGCTGCATATAGCCTTAAAGAAAACCGAGCTGTCAAATTAGCACCACACGCAGCACCAAGTTTTCGGCTTCAGGATTATTGTTCGTGGATGACAGCCACTTCAGTCCTGTGGAACCCACCCTGTTAGCAACTGCCGTTGGTGAATGGCAGCAGAGAAGCAATCATCCAATCAGCGGCACCGTTCCAATGACTGCCTATCCAGCAAAGTATGTCACAACTGCCAACGCCGGCACCACACGTTGCTCCATGAAGATAGGGCACCCAGCCAGGAGCTCTCTCGCTCAATCAGACTAAGGCCGGCGTGGCCTCTGCTGTACCCCCAGTCAGGAGAAAACGCCGAATGTTTCTCTTCCCACGGCAGCAGTGGCAAGCCCGCTATCAATTCCGACTGCTTCAAGTCACGTCGGTGCAAAAGATTCCTGTCCTAGTGGAATCACCCGTGTCCACCACCTGTTCGTCGAACATCGCCCAATATACCAAGACTGTGCTGCTGCTTATCGCAGTGGTGCAAGTGTTCGACAAGAAAAATCATTCTCATCCATGCCGTGTCCTGTTGAACAGCGGATCCCAAGTAAACTTCGTGACGGAAGAGACGGCTAATTGCCTTGGCCTTACAAAGCAACCAGCCAACGTTCCTATGCACAGTGGTCGGAGAGGATCAAATCACGAACTTAATTGTATAGCGCCTTAAATATTAACTTTATCAAAAAAGTGTCTGCTAAAGAATTGTTCCCATATGTGTTGCGCATATTTTGGTAACATCTAAAAAATGTCATTGCCTACTATGAAGTTTTAAAAAAAAAAAACTAACTTATTTTCCTTAAAAGATAGAACTATATAGATCTACTCAAAACATATACTATGTAGATCTACTTGAAACATGAAACTTTGTGGAAGACAAAAAAATTCTATGTCAAGTAGTTTTGGAGATATGAGTCGTTTTTGGTGACACCCCTTTAAAATTAGTTTTTTTTACTTTACTTTTCATGTATACATTTTTAATGCAAACTATGATTTGACCAATTGTAAACTACATAAAATTACAAGTTTTGGTGAAGACAGCGTGAAGATTAATGCATTCCTTGCAAAGTTAGAGCACTTATTAACTTCATTTTACGGCAAATTTGACTGCATATACACTTAGTACTTTAATGGAGTAAAGGTTTTGTTAGCGCCAATTCATACATGAGTGAGCACTATCACGTTGAACGATCGCATGTTTTTGACTTTTTCTATGCAGAAACGAGCATGTCACCTAAATTTTGCAGGGCAGCTTTCACATTTGAGAACAAGGTATGATCAAATATAGTCATTATCAGTAAAGAAATATTTTTGGGATATTCAGAGGTGTTTGTATGGGAAATTCTGTGTAAGTGTATTCAATTACATATAGTCTTTTTCTTTTATTCGACAAATAACACAATTGTAAAGAAACCACTGATATAACTCTTCGTGGAAAATCTTACAGGGGTGGTCAGATTAAAAACCTTCGAACAATGGAGCTCGAAATAAACGGTCGTCTAGTCCAGGTCTATTATAGACTGCATATGGCCATGATCGATGGCAAGGTTGTAAATGCTGTGACATGTACGAAATCAGTACAGCGATGTAATATCTGTAAGGCTACACCCACCCAAATGAACAACATCGCAAACGTTCTTTTGCGACCAATGGATGAAGAAATATTTCAGTTTGGATTATCCGTTCTTCATGCGAAGATAAGGTACCTAATATACATTTAACGTTTTGTTATTCAATCCATCCTATATTTAAATAACTTTTACAAATTTTTTGAATATTTTCTTCACGTGGGTTTTAAGTTGGAAGTGAAAAAATGGTGGTGCAGTGGACCTGATTCAGAAAAAGTTAAGGACCGCAAACAAATTATCCAGCAGCAATTCAAACAAAAACTGGGACTAATCATTAAAATGCCACGTGGTAATGAAGCAGGCACGTCAGATTACGGGAACACAGCGAGACGCTTTTTTGAGAATGCTGAAGTTCACAGTAGGTCCCATAAAAAAATGTGAAAATCCATACCTCAGTTTCAAAAAAGTTTTTTTCATAGAAAATGATAAAAAAAAGTCATAATTTTATTTAGGGAATCGTTTATTAAGCCTTTCATGATTACATTAATCAATATGTCCACCATTTTTCTCGATCACCTTGTCCAAACGGGGACGGAATCGAGAGCCTTTTCAATGTATGAGTCAGTATCGAGTTCCATGCCTTTCCTGGTTCTTCAAAATGTTCATGTGAACGTAGTCCTTCAAAATGTTCATGCAAACCTCGGTATTAACTTTTAATCCAGCTTTGATTAATACTGGAGGCATTTTCAAGCCATTGGACACAACTGCCCCGAAAACCATGACTCCGGCCGGATGTTTGGTTGTAAACGTGAATTTCACATTCTCTGCAACATCCTCAATCTTCTTCGGCGAAATAAACCTGTCTGTACGTGTGTTAGATACGGGATCGATGATGAACATTTTCTCATCGGAGAATACTATGATGGTATGCTTCTTTTTTAATGCTGACACCAAACGTTTCGAGCGCTCCAGCCGTAGTTGTTTGATTCGGTCCGTTACAAGGTGGCGCATTACTCTTGCCCTGGACGAACATTTCAACGAACATCTTTGACCAACCGTTATTTTTTGAAGTATAGGCTTCCTCAGCCAATTTCCGGATCGATCTGATAGGATTTCGCCTCACTTTGTCTCTCACTGATCTGATGAGTTTCGGTGTGCGAGCGGACCGTGGACGGCCACATCCCAGCTTCCGTGAACGTGGTCCATCAAGGAGTGAACGTTGGATACGGTAAACGGTAGCGAGGTGGCATCCCACAATCGTTGCAATTTGTTTTAAGGTCTTTTGTGCGAGCAGCAAACTAACGTTTGCATTATAAAAATGGACAAAAATTGCCGATTTTTCATGGGTTTATCTTCACCCGCACTGACGAAACTACCCATGCAGATTCAATCATAGTAACCCATGAGTCAGCAGACCAAAATTGACAGCTCTATCCGTCGAACTCTAACCGTGATGGTAAAAACAGTGAAGCAACTCCGTTCAGAAGAGTGCGCGTTCAAAAACGGCACCCCGCCGCGTCGAAAACTGACATCGTGCGGCACTTTGTGGACGCCGGATACGCCCGTTCTGGCATCTACAACATCTTGGCACTATTAGACAACAATCAGAGCATCGAAAGAATGCCCGGTTCCGGACGGCCGACGACCCTGAGCGACAAGAAGCTCCAAAGGATGCTTAAGAGGAAGACCGAGGGAAAAGTGGCTACATCGCTGCGTGCGCTTGGCCGGGAGGTCGGTTCAACCGGCCAGACAGTGAAAAAGTACCTGGCGAACATGAACATACATATCAGGAAGCGGAAGTTTCGTCCACTGGTTTCGGAGCTGCAGACAATGACGCAGCGGCAGAGGCTAAATAAGATGGTCAACTCGATTTTCCCGGCGAATCGCGACGATGCACACTGGGACCAATCTGAAAAAAGGCGGTCAAAAGTGTTTTAGCACTTTTCCTGACATTTTTGCGCTTTGGTGTCCATTTAAATGTTTCTAGAAATTTTATTTCACGCTTTTTTAAATACTTATCAAAAGTTTTACTTAAGTGATACTTGACTTAAAAAAAACTAACTTTGTGTGGGTACAAAATAAAAGGTTAGTGTCTTGAGCAAAGTTTTAGAACTATATATTTAACGAAACTTTGCTGAAGATAGTTAGTACCTATATCGAAAGCATCTGATATATAATTAATTTTGTATATAGACTTACTTAAAACTTGTTTTTTTTTTACTTTTTTGTGGCTCAAACCTTACCAGATCGATTTAAAATGTTGAACAAAGTTATCAATATAATCAAAACGCACAACTTTACTCCAGAAGTCAACTGCCTAATGGCTTTATTTGACTTTAAAACGGGTTTATTTTAAAAAATAACGTTTTTTCAACAACAATAACTCAGCCACCGGCAAACTTTTGCAACCAAATTTTGCGCAGTTTGGTCAACCAGCACATAAAGTATAAATGTACGAAAATTCTGCGCCGGGTATCATCGGGTACATAAAGTTTTCAGTTCGTCTTTTTGGGCGTACCGATTTCTTTTTCTATCAATATTTTTTATATCCCCGACATAATTAACCGCACCCTTGGATCCTTTTGCGCAAGAACACATTGAAGGTCAACTAGCTCAGAATATTTTGTTTGTTTACAAACTGCAGTTGAGTTTGGGTCTTCCAGTTGATTCAGATTGTGTGATTTGAAAATGCTCCGGAAACATTTGTTCAAAGTGTGGCTGCAGAAATATGGTAGTTCAAGTACAATCAAAATGCAACATGTCCGTGATTTCGTTCTGAAAAAATCAAACTGTTTGTCGCAGGATGAAAACAAGCGTATAAACAAAGACGTGTCCAGGCTGTGCTCTGAATTTAACAATCGCTGGAATAAGGCAGGAAGAACGCAGAAAAGTTTTGAAACAAGCAACAAGAGTTGGTTGAATTGTAGTGCATTTACTTGTGGTAATGTGAAAGTTGGAAGGACCAGAAAACCGTTTTCTGACCTGAATAAACAGAATAAAAGGCGGAGTGTTGAAGGAGGCAGCAGGAAACCGTGAATGAACTGGCTTTTGCAGCAGGAATGAATGCTCGAAGTGAGGGGTGCGAAGATATGGCAAAACTTTTGCAAGAAGCATTACAGCCATCTCCTACCAGTGCCAAACGAATGAGACGAGCATTGAAATCCAAAACTGATTTACAAAAGCATCGTATGTTGACAGCTGATGAAGAACTTGCGTTATTTATTGATGGCGATTACAGTAAAGATCAGTGGATACTGTTTCGAAAGACGACCAAGCAATGCATCGCACCACAAATATACCCTAGCCTCAAAAATCGTGTGGGCCGTGAAAAATGTCTGCCAGACCGTAACAGAATCATCATCACAGAGGTATCTTATTATTGGTGTATTTGATTTTAACCTACTGGTAATTCGTTCTTTACATAGGTATCTGCTGAGGTTGACTTACAGAGTTTGCTGGATCACACAGTTCAGCGAATACTATCTCTGACTGAGATAGAAGGTTTGAATGATGTAGCTCTTGAAGATCTTGAGCTTTTTTCGAAATGGGGTTTTGAAGGTTCATCGGATCATTCAAACTACAAGCAAAGGTATGAAGGGGTAGATGAAGATGACAGTGCAATTTTTATTACATCCAGATCGTAGTTTGTGGATGAATCGTATGCCTTCATCTACAAGGTTATGCCGACCGATCAGAATCCAATTCAAGAAGGAAACTGTTGCATTGTCCTTGCATGAAAAGGAATTCCTTGACGCACAAATCGAAAGCCTAATACCAAGCTTGATCTCAAACTTCCGAATCCATCATACGATGATTTGTAGTATGATCGATGGAAAAGTTTGCTCTGCTTTGACCGGAATCTCGTCGCAAAAATGTTGTGTTTGCCAAGCATCCCCGAAGCAATTTAACAACATTGGAGCGATGCAGTCTAGATCAGTCAATAAAGCCACATTCGAATTTGGTTTGTCGCCATTACATGCTCGCACTCGGTAGTATAATTTTATTGATTTAGTATTGTATTATATTTAATGTCCTTCAAACAGATTTATGGAGTGTCTGTTGCACATCGCTTATAGACTGGAACTGAATGCTGGCAGGTGAGAACACCGGAGCAGAAAATAAAATGTGCTGAAAGAAAAAAGATCATCCAGAAGGATTTCAGGCGTAGGCTTGGGTTAATTTTAGATGTCCCCAAATATGGTTCCGGTACCAGTAACGATGGAAACACAGTACGTCGGTTTTTCGAAAATCCTAAAGAAACGGCAAAAATTACCGGGTTGGCAGAGACAATCATTGAGAACTTTTCGGTCATAGTGAGCGTACTGGCATGTGGCAGGCAAATAAACACTGAATCTTTTAAAGCACTTTGCTACGAGACCGCTAAATGCTATGTTGAGTTGTACGGATGGTATTACATGCCGCAATCAGTTCAACGAATACTGATACACGGTGCAGACATTATAAAAGCAGCATTACTACCAATCGGAAGCCTTTAGGAGGAGCCTCAAGAATGCCGCAACAAAGATCTAAAACGCTATAGGGAAAATCGGGCACGAAAATGTTCAAGGTAAGTTAACAGTAATTGAACATTATCACAAATATTTCATAATTACATAATTACTGAAATATTTTCATTTCTCTACAGGACTGCTACCAATGATGATCTTTTCACACGATTGCTAATAACATCCGACCCGTTGATAGGGAGACTAAGACGACCAACTGTCAAGAAATCTATGCAACTATTACCAGCTGCAAAGAAACTTTTGCAAAATTCCCAAAACCAAGCTTCTGATACTCATTCAGACACAGAAGCTGAGGAAGAAGGTATTCAATAAGGCTTTATTACAAACTAACAAGATTTAAAGCTTTTATTATAGCAATAAATCAATCTAACGTAGCCAAAACTTATAAAATTATCCTTCATCAGCTGTCAACATACGGTGCTTTTGTAAATCAGTTTTGGATTTCAATGCTCGTCTCATTCGTTTGGCACTGGTAGGAGATGGCTGTAATGCTTCTTGCAAAAGTTTTGCCATATCTTCAGATCTCTCACGTCGAGCATTCATTCCTGCTGCAAAAGCCAGTTCATTCACGGTTCCCTGCTGCCTCCTTCAACACTCCGCCTTTTATTCTGTTTATTCAGGTCAGAAAACGGTTTTCTGGTCCTTCCAACTTTCACATTACCACAAGTAAATGCACTACAATTCAACCAACTCTTGTTGCTTGTTTCAAAACTTTTCTGCGTTCTTCCTGCCTTATTCCAGCGATTGTTAAATTCAGAGCACAGCCTGGACACGTCTTTGTTTATACGCTTGTTTTCATCCTGCGACAAACAGTTTGATTTTTTCAGAACGAAATCACGGACATGTTGCATTTTGATTGTACTTGAACTACCATATTTCTGCAGCCACACTTTGAACAAATGTTTCCGGAGCATTTTCAAATCACACAATCTGAATCAACTGGAAGACCCAAACTCAACTGCAGTTTGTAAACAAACGAAATATTCTGAGCTAGTTGACCTTCAATGTGTTCTTGCGCAAAAGGATCCAAGGGTGCGGTTAATTATGTCGGGGGTTTAAAAAATATTGATAGAAAAAGAAATCGGTACGCCCAAAAAGACGAACTGAAAACTTTATGTACCCGATGATACCCGGCGCAGAATTTTCGTACATTTATACTTTATGTGCTGGTTGACCAAACTGCGCAAAATTTGGTTGCAAAAGTTTGCCGGTGACCGAGTTATGGTTGTTGAACAAACGTATTTTTTTAACATAAAACCGCTTTTAATTCAAATAAAGCCATTTAGACAGTTGACGTCTTGAGTGAAGTTGTGCGTTTTGATTATATTGATAACTTTGTTCAACATTTTAAATCGATCTGGTAAGGTTTGAGCCACAAAAAAGTAAAAAAACAAGTTTTAAGTAAGTCTATATACAAAATTAATTATATATCAGAATGCTTTCGACATAAGTACAAACTACCTTCAGCAAAGTTTCGTTAAATATATAGTTCTAAGACTTTGCTGAAGACACTAACCTTCTATCTTGTACCCATACAAAGTTAGTTTTTTTTTAAGTCAAGTATCACTTGAGTAAAACTTTTATATTTAAAAAAATGTGAAATAACATTTCTACAAACATTTGGATAGACACCAAAGCGCAAAAATGTCAGGAAAAGTGCTAAAACACTTTTGACCGTCTTTTTTCAGATTGGTCCCAGTGTGAGTGGTGGTGGTGATGGACGACGAGACCTATCTCACCCTACATGGCAACGACTGGCAGAGCACTTCGTATTTTACTTCCCCCACGAAGGAAGTGAGCTCCGAGGTGAAGTTCATTTCACACACCAAGTTCCTCAAGAAGGTGCTGCTGTGGCTGACAATCAGCGAGAAGGGGATGTCCAAGCCGCTCTTCTTTCGCTCCGGACTGGCCGTGAACGGGGAAATTTATAGTACGAAATGCCTGCCGGAAGTTGCGTCGTTCATCAAGAAATGCCATAAGGGCGCAGACGCGGTGTTCTGGCCGGATCTGGCGTCGGCCCACTACTCGAGGCGATCCTTGGAGGAGATGGAGCGGCTGAATATCGATGTGGTACCCAAGTCGGTACCCAAACCCACCCAACGTCCCCCATCAAGAATTTCTGGGCCAACGTGAAACGTAAGATCTACTTCAACAATTTTGTCGTGAAAAGTGAGGAGGAATTGGTAAATAAAACGAAGAAAGAACTCAAAAATATGCCTACACGCATGTTTTCGTCCGCCATGGCGAATGTTCCGGTTAACTGCCTGAAGGCCGCTTGCAAGGGCGTAGAATTTTTTTGCAAGTTAGCTGAATTAATTACCTTCCATGGGAAATTTATCAGAAGCAATTATCTGTTTTAACCTTTTTTTTATCACCATCCGAAAAAAAGTCCATTTTTTTAATGCAAATGTTAGTCACAACCTTCTTTGCGTACATTTTTCTCAACTTTCTTAGTCGCGAACCACTTTTTTGTTCACATCGTCTCAGAGTGTACAGTCAGATGATTACACATACGCATTAAAACAGTAAAAATAATGTTTAAAGCTACCCAAAAATAAGTATTGAAAACTTTTGCCTTTTTTTATGGGACATCCTGTATGCAGAGATTTTGGGTATTTTACAGGTTATTCCTTCCGGAAGGGAAATTAATGCGTCAAAGTTCAAAAACTATTGTCTAGAAACTGCTCGGTTGTTGGTATCCGCATATCCTTGGTTTTATTTGCCCGCAACTGTCCATAAGATATTGATGCACGGTGCCAATGTAATTCTTCATTTTAGTGTTCCTGTCGGACATTTGTCTGAAGAAGCGCAAGATTGGCTCAGTAAAATAATTAAAAGGTTCAGGCTAGATTACATCCGGAAAACATCACGAGCTATTACAAACGGTGATCTCATTCGTCGACTATTGTTTTCTTCAGACCCACTTATTGCCGGTTTGCGGGTAAAGTCGACAAAGAAGGACAAAGAGTTTTCCGAAGATGCACAGTAAATGCTAGATTTTTCATACAGTGGAAACGATACAGATGATGAATAATTGTTATTGATGTGTTGACATTTCGATTCAATTAATGTACAATATAATGTATTGTTTTAAGGTACGCAGTAGCAAAACAATTGTGTTATTTGTCGAATATAAGAAAAAGACTCCAAATGAAATTCAATACACTTTCTCACAATTTCCCATACAAACACCTCTGAATACTCCAGAATCATTTCTTTAATGATAGTGACTATATTTGATCATATCAGGTATAGTGGTATAGTCGGTATAGTCAGGTAAATGTGCAAGCTGCCTTGCAAAATTTAGGTGACATGCTCGTTTCTGAATAGAAAAAGTCAAAAACATGCGATCATTCAACGTAATCGTACTAACTTCTTCTTCTTAGCGTCTCAAACTTATTGCTTTCGCAATAGGCTTATTGATTGCTCTTAACTTAGTGTTCTAAATGCACTTCCACAGTTTTTAATTAAGAGCTTTCGATGCCAGGTACCATTTTTGCATTAAAGATTGGACTCGGAAAAAATGCGACACTTTGTTTTGGGTGTAACTTTTTATCGCGTGGGTAAAAATTAATGAAATTTTGGGTAATACTAGTTTAGAGTGTATTGTTTATCGCGATCTATCTAGTAGTTTTCAAGATGCATTCAAAAACAAGAAGAGCTACGCCAACAAATCTTGGAATCAACACAAGGCTTGGAATCCATCATTCCACCGTGTTCCGCGTTGTGAAGATGTTCCAGGAGGCGAAGACCATCGAGCGGCGCACTGGAAGCGGCCGAAAACCGAAAACGGAATACCCAGAGTAGGCGCGGAAGATAAGGCAGTACTTTAAGAATAACCCGAACCTTTCCACCCGACTCGTGGCCAAAAAGGTCAATTCGTCGAAGTGGTTCGTCCAGCAGACCATGAAGTGGGCTGGACTACGTGTTTTTAAGGTCAGGAAGGCGCCAAACCGGACTGACAAGCAAAACACGGTGACCAAATTGCGTGCGCGGAAGCTGTACCGTGAGTGGCTGGTCAAGCCAGGCTGTCTCGTCATGGACGACGAGACATATACACTGATAGGCAAAATAAAGTGCCCACCTCATCGTTTTTTCAATTTCTCTCATTTACTTGGTTCAAATTAAAGTAAACACACTGTAATTTTTTAATAATCTTACTTTTTACATTTTTTTTAAGTTTCACTTATGGAATACTGAAAAAAAGGAGTTTTACTTAAAGAACAAAAAAATCAAATTGTGTTGAAAAAAAAAACACAGACAAAATAAAGTGCCCACTTCAAAAATCGATATGTTTTCGATAAGTTTCCATTGGAAGACCCCTCGATTGTTTATGTTTTGATATTTTGACATGTTTTGAAGCAAACGGCTCAACCTGGTGCATTTGTATACGTGATCGCATTTGATTCAATTGAAAAAAATGGAGAACGCAGTGCTTTCAAAAGCAATTCCCTTGTGTATCCTAAAATTGGTCGTTCGTGATGTGCAAAACGGTGAATCGCACCGGGCTGTCGCTAAGAAGTACAGTATCAGTAAGGCAGCGGTTGGCAAAATTCTTCTGAAGCTTAAAACGTTTGGATCAGTGGTGGATCGCCCTGGCAGAGGCAGGAAGCGGAAAACGGATGTGAGAACGGACACCAAGATCATGCGCGAAGTCAAGAAGAACCCGAAGGATCTGCGAGATCCAGGAAACCCTTCAGTTATCAGTTTCCGGTCGAACTGTTCGTCGCCGTCTCGTAGCACAGGGGTTGAATAGCAAACTTGCCCGGAAGCGCCCATTTATCAGCGAGGCAAACAAAGCCAAACGGCTTAAGTTTGCTAAGGAGCATACTGATAAGCCCCTAGAGTTCTGGAAAACGGTTCTCTGGACGGACGAATCAAAATTCGAGCTGTTTAACCGAAAGCGGCGGGTTCGTGTTTGGTGCAGATCGGGAGAGGAGCTTCAGGAGCGCCACATCCAAGGCACGATGAAGCATGGAGGAGGAAATGTGATGGTCTGGGGGTGTTTTTCGTGGGGTGGAGTGGGAAGCATTGTGAAAATCGACGGGATAATGACGGCAGATTCTTACATCAACATCCTGCGAGAAAAGGTTTTGCTGATCCAGACGGGCCTTGAAGAGACGTTCGTATTCCAGCAGGACAACGACCCGAAGCATACTGCCAAGAAGGCCAAGTCTTTCTTCCGGTCTTGTCGGATCAAACCGCTGGAATGGCCTCCACAAAGCCCGGACCTCAATCCCATCGAGAATTTGTGGGCGATTCTTGATGCCAGGGTTGACAAAACTGGTGTTACCAATAAAAATAACTATTTTGAAGCCCTGGAGCGCGCCTGGGAAGAGCTAGATCCACAGCACCTAAAGAACCTGGTCGAGAGCATGTCGAAGCGCCTGCATGAGGTCCTGAAGGCCAAAGGAGGACACATCAATTATTGAAATGCTTTTATTTTACTTTAATTTATGTTTTCTGTAGCCTAAATGATGTGGGCACTTTTTTTTGTCACTGTTTTTTTTTCAACACAAATTGATTTTTTTTTTCTTTAAGTAAAACTCCTTTTTTTCATTATTCCATAAGTGAAACTTAAAAAGAATATAAAAAATAAGATAATAAAAAAAATACAGTGTGTTTACTTTAATTTGAACCAAGTAAATGAGAGAAATTGAAAAAACGATGTGGTGGGCACTTTATTTTGCCTATAAGTGTATCAAGGCGGACACCAAACAAATCCCCGGCCTCGAGTTTTTTGTCGGTACGTCCCGCATGGAGGTTCCGGAAAAGTTCCGGAAGAGAAAGATGGACAAATTCGCGAAGAAGTTCCTGTTGTGGCAGGCGATCTGCGAGTGCGGACGGTACAGCAAGCCGTTCGTTACAACCGGCACCATAAACGGGCAGATTTATCGAGAGGAATGCTTGCAGCAGCGCTTGCTACCCATCCTCCGCTCTCACCGTAGTCCCACGCTGTTCTGGCCGGATCTCGCTTCGTGCCATTACGCCAAGCCTGTAATGGATTGGTACGAAGCGAAGGGCGTTAATGTGGTCCCGAAGGAGGCGAACCCGCCAATTACACCAGAACTTCGTCCGATCGAAAAAATTTGGGCGATAATGAAGAAGAAGTTGAAGAAAAGCGGAAAAACATTCAAAATCGATGAAGCTTTGAAACAAAACTGGGAGAAATTGTGTAAGGAAGATGGACAAAGCCTCACCCAAGATCTCATGAGCAGTGTTAAGAGAAATGTACGAGCATTCAGCTTGGGGGAGGAAATTCAATAAATAAATTATGGCAAAACATAGCTAATATATAGTTATTTAATCCCTGAAAATTTGAGAAGTATCCGATTTAAAATGAATTTTTGGTGATCATTTTTGTGTGTCTCATTTTTTCCGAGTCCAGTCTTTAATATGATTGTGTGGCAAGTGCAATCATACTCTATGCCCAGGGAGTCGAGAAATTTTCCTTCCTTCGCCTTTACCGACTGAGCTAAGGGAGGACCTAATCGTAATCGTACTCACTCATTTATGAATTGCCGCTAACCAAACCTTCATTACATTAAAGTACTAACTGTAAGCTTCAAAATAAGTAGCAGTTTTTGGTTCCCGATTTGCCACATTCTCCCCTATATGCAGTCAAAGTTGCCGTAAAATGGAGTTAAAAAGTGCTCTAACTTTGCAAGGAATGCATTAATCTTCATGCTGTCTTCACCAAAATGTCATTTAATTAGTTTACATATGGTCAAATCATAGTTAGCCTTAAATATTTATAAAACAACTAATTTTAGAGGGGTTGTCACAAAAAACGACTTATATCTCCAAAACTACTTGACATAGAATTTTTTTGTCTTCCACAAAGTTTCATGTTTCGAGTAGATCTACATAGTACATATTTTGAGTAGATCTATAAAGTTCTATCTTCTAAGGAAAATAAGTTAGTTATTTTTTTAATTTTCATAGTAGGCAATGAAATTTTTTAGATGTTACCAAACTATGCGCAAACCATATGTGAACAATTCGTCTGCAGACACTTTTTGGATAAAGTTAATATTTAAGGCGCTATACAATTAAGTTCGTGATTTGACCATCTCCAACTACTGTGCTATGTGGCATCAACGCCCTGCGGTCCCACGCCAGGGACAAAGTTACCCGGAAGTTTAAGTTACCCTGAAGTTCAAGTGCCGAGTATCAAACTTCCAAGCCAGCCTCAAGTGCCCAGTGACGTCGAAAGTAACGGGCACAATACCATCGAAGTCGAAGATTAACATCGTCAATTGGAACATCCCCGATGGAGTGGTTCTGGCCGATCCCGAGTTCCACACGCTAAGCAAAGTGGATCTGCTAATCGGCACGGAGCTGTTCTTTGATTTGCTCATCCTGGAAGACAACCTGTCACAGTTGCGAGACACTCATCTAGGAGGGATCGTATCTGGTTTCATTATCGAGCAACAGATTTCCAACATTTCCGTCGAGCATGACAACCACGTAGATGTCGAGCAAATGATGCAACAGTTCTGACAAATTGTTACCTATCAAATCGGTCACATTTAAATTGTACAAATGTATATATTGTTATTACTCGGTGAGTTATGGTAGCTTAATTATAATTGAAGACAAAATTTAATGAAATAGAATACCGTAGAATCTTTTGAATTAGGAATTTGAATTATCCCTCCCCTCTCCTTAAAAATACCTCTATAATCCGTGAACGCACCCTTGTCATTCTCCCACGTTGATCTAAACGTCACACCGTCGTTGAGTGGTCACCGATGAGAAGGAGAAAGAAAACAAATAAAAACCGTTGGTTGCTGAAAAACGACAGTCAGAAGGTGAACAGATCTCGAGTAATTGAGTGTCGGGAGTAGTTTTTTAACCCGCACCATTTTCTTAATTATTTCACAGTGCATAGTAGTGAGCCGTTGGATCGAAAAAATCCATGTGTGTATCGTGCCGCCTGAAGAACAGAAAGAGTAGAGAAATCGGATACTTTCCAGCCACCAAGTTGCCGTGCCACCACGATAGTGCCTGTGTTCGAAGCCATTAGATTGCGGAGCAGTTCCCAGCCAAAACGACACGATCGGGTGCCATTGCGTTATGTTAGATGAGCCCGTTGCACCCAACCCCCACGGAGCGTCTTGCCAAGATCTCGGTCCATATCAACCATGACGAGAGCGAGCACACCAGTTCCGCTTGCACGATCCCGGGACTCGCCGATCCGGCAGAATGAAGCTCACCAACCTGGACACGGTATCCTCAATGATTGATCTGGTAATGTGTTAAAATTTCCTTATCCTATCCCTTTGGAACACAGCTGAACACGGAAATTCAATATGAATAGATTACTTTGACACTTAACTTGAATATTTTTCATTTAATCAAAAAGATGCAATTCCTCAATTCTCCATCTTATTTTCGAGGTCCACTTTGTTTTTTTTTTCTAAAGGGAAGTAATTCCGTCATATCCACCCAATTCCTCCCCAGAGCCATGAAACGACCCTAAGGTCCAAACAGTCTAGGGCAAGATAAGTAGCCCCGAACAAAAAGAGTTTCTAACAATTGGCGCCCAACACAAAACAAAAGAAAAGGTTTCCATTTTAACCTTAAAGTGGAACCCTTTTCAAGGAAGCTCTGGGAGGAATTGGAATCCTTTATTCCAATTGTTCTTTATAAAGTGAAAAGGTTTGTATTATAAATAATATTTCTTTCATCAAATGTTCATTTTCTGGTATGGGTTCGGATGATGAGAAAACCTAATAATTATCTTCTTTGAAATCAACTTTAGAAATCTAATCTATTATTCAGTGATACAGTGTAAATAGTTAAGCTAATAATAAGTGATTCTAATTACATCTTTTCCATTATACAGTGCTTCAAATGTGTAAATTTTTAGTTTTGTAATTTTGGTTAGGGTTTAGCATAGGAAAATAGCATAGGTGTATGCTGGTTTCTATTCTTTTGCATAGTTTATGCAATAACGTAGGCTAGAATCTAGCCTTTTCTTTTAATTAAGGCTACTTTTTCCAACTTTTTTTTGTGAATAGTAGCTAATTAAGGGGAATTTATTGTAGGTTTAGATTATTTGGTAGATTTTTGTAAATATTTTTGTATTTAATAAATTTTTCAGAGCATTTTCGATTCCGAAAATGACCGAGGCACTGATGGATTATCCCCAGGCTGTCGATAAAATTTTAGAATGGTATCACACCTTGAGGGTGGACCATCTAATGCCTTATGAGCTTGAATTCGAGCTCAATATTCGGTCGATTGTAATCCGAGACGATCCCACCTATTTTCGAAGGCGGAGAAGCCTTCGTGATCACTTGAAAAATGAGAAGGAAACCCAGAAAACTATAGAGGCGGTACTTGATGTGGATTGGGAGGAAACCATTCAGTTTTGCCGTCGGAATTTCGATGAGATCGTTGAAGGTTTAAAAGAAAACGATAAGGTTCTCAGGGTTAGGGGGCAAGCAAGATTGCTGCATTTTGGCCACCGAATTGTCCTGCTAGTAAATAATGCTAGGGAATTGGGAGAAGTGGAAAACTTTTTGAAAGCGATGTTAATAGACGTGGTGAAACTTTTAATAAACAATTTCTATAGGAGTTCTGAGGAACGAGGAGTGGAAAATAGAAATGAGCTGGGGGACCATTCTCTGGTGGAACTGTTCTCAACAGAGGGTGATTCAGCAGCTCGCGTTTTATCCACTTCAGTGACTAGTACCGGTACTATACCTATAAGAACCGCGCCAGCTGAAATCAATGCTGCGAGTTCCCAGTTCGAAGCGACCGTAAGTGTGAATTCATTAATGGCGAGAATTAAAGAGCTAGAAGCAGAGTTGGATAGGCGAGATAAGCAGAGGGATGAGATTTATGTTACCGATACATCAAATGTGCAGTCCGGAACCAGTGTTCCGATGAATAAACCTCCGTTCACCCCCTATCCATCTCAACTTCAAGGAACTGAACATGCGCGCTCCGGTGAGTCGGTGCGAATCACCGAACCTTATGCGTACAGCTCCGCCTATCTAACGAACGCACAAGGCCATTCGGTGGCTTCTTACTCCAAACCGTGTACTAGTGTTACTTTCTCGCTCCCTCAGAGCTACTCGTCAGCACTGCCTCAGTCTTCTTCGTTGTGGCAGGGACACCTTCAGAAGGCTACGGGTGTACAGCCTTTCAATACCATCCCCACCACTAGTTCGTGGTTCGGAAACCCAGTGCAAGGCACGGCGCCAGCTTCAATTTCGTGGTCAGCTTCACTGCCTATGAATAGCACGCCGAGTTTCAATCCTTGGTTTGGGAATCCAACACTGGGCAGTGCTTGTACAAACCCTTCATGGTCTCAGAACCCGACTTTGAGAAACGCTCCGTCGACCAATCCTTGGTCTGGAACTGCTGCCTCAACTTCATACCCTTACGCCAACCCTTCATTCACTCCATATAGTACTGCTCTATCGAGTAATCAGGGGCGTCATAGCCTGCCTGTGTCTAAGTGGACAATTTATAAATACGATGGCGAAGATCAAGGGTTGAAGTTGAATCAGTTTTTCGGGATGGTTCATGCCATGGCCGTCTCTGAGCACGCTTCAGAAGTCGAACTATTCGATTCAGCGATTCATTTATTTAAGGGACCCGCCTTACAGTGGTATATGACCATGCGAGCCGCGGGTCGCCTGATGAACTGGCAGCATCTGGTTCTAGAGCTTAGAAGGACGTTTATGCACCCTGATCTAGATTCCATGATAAAAATGAAAGTTTATCAGCGGCACCAGTTGAGAAACGAAACGTTTTTCCAGTATTATCACAGCATGGAGGAACTGTTCGGAACAATGAGTGTTCCTATTCCGGAGCACGAAAAGGTCCAAATTCTGATGCAGAATGTAAGGATCGACTATAAGAAACAGCTGAATTTCCTTCCTATCGCTGACCTCCAGACACTGGTGTCTGCTGGTCAGAAGATAGACGCCGTCAACTTCTCTGTTTACAATAAGGTCTTCGGACCGGAGAAGTCGGTTAACATGGTAGAAAGTTCTGAGACCAAGCCGAAAATAGAGAAGCAAGCGAGCAAGCAACGCTCATCACAGCCATCGCATCAATCCGGCAGCTCTTTTCCGCAAGCCAACCAGCATCAAAAGGGTTCCCCAAGCGGAGCCGCTGGTCCTCGTGGGCCAACGCGGTCACACATGACACTCGAAGAAATGATCGAGTCTCATCAGCCCCTCTCCAATCGCCACTGCTTCAATTGCGGCAAGTTTGGGCATCGGATGGACCATTGCCGACTTCCGAAAGGAGTGCTGTGTGAGAACTGTGGGTTTCGAGGCTACCCATCCAACAACTGTCCGTATTGCGAAAAAAAACGCCGCCGCAGCGAGCCAAAACCGCCGGCCGCTGAACAGCAACTTCTAGGCGTAAACCCTCCCAAATTTTTCGAGCCGGCTACTGATAGCCTGTACCAGGTGTCTTGGGCTTTGTTCACCATTTCATACCCATTTCCGAACGATAATCGTCCGTATACTTCCGTTAAAGTTTATGGCGTAAACTTTCAAGCTCTTCTTGACAGTGGTAGTAATCTTACCCTGATCAATGACGCCGTCTTCAATTCCATCAAACCGAAGCGGATATTTTCACTTCGGGATCCCGTCCAGCTAAGCACAGCGAGCGGAGAAGCACTCAGTGTACGCGGACAGATTTACCTGCCTTTTTCTTGGAATGGTACCGTCAAAACTGTTCCTACTCTGGTCGTCCCCAATCTGGCCATCAGCTGTATCTGTGGGATGGATTTTTGGAAGATGTTCAATATTCAACCCACAATTACAGGATGCGCCATGATCGAAAGCTCAGAGGAAGAAACGAGCCTTGAACGGCCTCCGCTCCCGTCTGTTCTAACTGCGTCAGAGCAACAGACTATCGAACAGATCAAAACACTGTTCATACCAGCCCGCCCCGGACGATTATCCATTACCCCACTAGTGGAGCACAAAATAGAACTTTCCGAGGAGTGGCGGAGAAAACCCCCCTTCCGACAATTTCCCTACGTCATGTCTCCTAAAACACAGGGGCTGGTGTCTGTAGAATTACAGAGATTACTGGACGCGGGCATAATTGAACCCAGCAGCTCAGAGTGGTCGTTGAACTGCGTGCCAGTCGTCAAGCCCCATAAGGTTCGGCTCTGTTTAGACGCGCGTAAGATTAACGAACGTACTGTTCGTGATGCTTACCCCTTGCCACACCCATGTCGAATCCTAGGCCAACTCCCGAGGGCAAAATACCTTTCAACTATTGACTTGTCGGAGGCATTCCTACAAGTTCCATTGGAGAAGTCTTCGAGGAAGTATACGGCTTTCAGTGTGCAAGGCAAGGGGTTGTTCCAATATACCAGGATGCCCTTTGGTCTTGTAAATAGTCCTGCAACGCTGGCAAGACTCATGGACCGGGTTTTGGGCCACGGTGTATTGGAGCCGATATCGTCGTGGTGACGGAAACATTTGAGCATCACGTCCAGTTGCTTCGTGATATTGCGTGCCGACTGAACAGAGCCAACCTCACCATTAACTTGGAGAAGTCTCAGTTCGGAGTGCCGGAAATTTCCTTCCTAGGATATCTCTTAAGCTCGGAAGGTCTGCGTGGAAATCCCGACAAGATCCGGCCGATCGTTGAATACGAGAGACCGACAACGATAACCAAGCTCAGGAGATTCCTAGGAATGGTGAATTACTACCGACGATTCATCCCGAACTTCAGCGAGATTTGCGGGCCCCTGTCTGACCTTCTGAAATCCAAAACCAAGATCATCGGCTGGAATGATGCCGCGGAGAGAGCTTTCTGTTCCATAAAAGACCTACTAATCGCCGCACCGATTCTGGGAAGCCCTGATTTTTTCCGAGAGTTCGTCATCCAGACGGACGCGAGCGATGTCGCTGTTGCTGGAGTACTCACCCAGCAACAGGAGGGTGGTGAGCGGGTAATTTCCTATTTTTCTAGGAAGCTCACCACTCCTCAGAAAAACTATCACGCTGCCGAGAAGGAAGCTCTAGCCGCCCTGCTTTCCATCGAAGCATTTCGGGGGTACATTGAAGGCTACCATTTCACCTTGGTGACGGATTCGTCGACGCTGACCCACATCCTCAAAACGAAGTGGAAGGTTGGTTCCCGGTGTAGTCGATGGAGCTTGGACTTTCAGCAGTTCGACATGACCGTAGTGCACCGGAAAGGCAAGGAAAATGTCGTCCCAGATGCACTATCGAGAAGCATAGCGATAGTCCAAGTTTCGCCAACTTCACCGTGGTACGCATCCTTAATGGAGAAGGTTACTAGTCGCCCTGACGACTTCGTCGACTTCAAGGTCGAGAATGGTAGGCTGTACAAATTCATCACTGCCAAAGATATACCCTTCGACTCGCGCTTCGAATGGAAGCAAGTAGTTCAATCCGATGAAGTCTCCGAGGTTTTGAGACAAGCTCACGATGACCATTTTCATCCTGGGTTCGACAAAACTTTAGCTCGTGTCCAACAGCGTTACTATTGGCCCAAGATGGCCAAGGACGTCAGGGCACATATTCAGGCTTGTTCCACCTGTAAGGAGGTAAAGCCGTCCTACGTCCAAACCACACCGGAAATGGGAAAAATGCGCTGTGCATCCCGGCCGTGGCAGATCATTTCGATGGATTTTGTGGGTCCGTTGCCACGTAGCCGGAAGGGGAACCAGCACATTTTAGTGATTTGCGACTATTTCTCGAAGTGGGTAATGATTCACCCGATGAAAAAGCTGGATAGTTCAGCCATGTGTGTGATTTTGAAGAATCAGTGGTTCTACCGGAATTCTGTCCCTGAAACTATTATCACCGACAATGGCAGTACATTCATTTCAAAGCACTTCAAAGAATTATTAGACCACTACAAAATCGCACACTGGCTGAACTCCCGCTACCATTCACAAGCAAATCCGGTCGAGCGCGTCAACCGGACAATAAACGCGGCAATACGAACTTATGTTCAGGAAGACCAGCGTGTATGGGATACGAAAATCCCTGAAATTGAGCTAATGCTAAACACTAGTCTCCACGCCTCGACCGGGTTTACTCCGTATTTCATTACCCACGGACACGAGCTATCGGAGCAGGGGTCCGACCATCGTTTATTTCGCCACGGAGAAGAGTTATCCGCGGAAGAGAAAGTGGAAAGACGCAAACAGATGTTCGTCAACATTCATGAGATAGTTCGTAAAAATCTCGAAAAATCCCACGACGTGTCAAGAAGCCGTTACAACTTACGTAACCGTACGTTTGCCAAGTCCTTCGCGGTAGGACAGCTTGTCTACCGGAAGAACATGAAGCAGTCTTCGGCCGTCGAAAATTATAATGCCAAACTTGGTCGGCAGTATCTACCCTGCAGGGTGAAGGCTAAAATCGGCTCATCTTCCTATGAGTTGGAGGACCTAAGCGGGAAAAATTTAGGA
Organism: Aedes koreicus; assembly: GCA_024533555.2. Taxonomy (NCBI): domain Eukaryota; kingdom Metazoa; phylum Arthropoda; class Insecta; order Diptera; family Culicidae; genus Aedes; species Aedes koreicus. The sequence continues at coordinate 84,463 of JAHHFK020003947.1, read as the reverse complement.
ACCTGGCCAGCCGTTCACCTGAAACCAGGGTAGTGCAAAATCCGCCGGTGGAACAACTGTTTTGCTTTCTTTTCCAAGCTCCATTTCCATAGAAGGACAATTCATTTTTTTTGTATTAAAAGTGCCAATCGCCGTAGAAAAAAAAAATAAAAAATAAAAATTAAAAAAAAATAAACCTTCAAACTTATCGGTCTCCATCGTCGTCAGAAGTCGTTTCCTCCTTAGGCACATCATGTTTTGCCTCCTCCTCTCATTCATCTTTTTTTTTCTTTTTGTTTCGGGGGATTGCTAATTAAAATAGTAACTCCTCACCGGTGGTAAATTTCATTGATCGATCGATTACAATTACGATCGAGTGGGTTTGGCGAGAACGCTAGACCTTCTCAAATTTTATAAGGGCCCTAGAATAAATAAACTAGTTGATAACTGGTGTGTATATGTGTGTTGTTTTTGGTAGATGGCTTTTTACACCAGACAACTGTGCGAATGAATGGAATGAATGAAAAAATAAATTGTATGAAAGGTGGGGGAGGGGGGGGGGGTATGAATGAAAGGGTGAGAGCGTATCTTTGAATCCCGACTTTCACTTCGGTGATGAATAAATAAAGTAAAGAGGTTTCTAGAATACTTATTTTCCTCTTCTTAGCTTAGGGTGAATTTACACTAAAAGTATCAACTAAGTATATAATAGCATAGTATTTCTAAATATTTGATTTTGAGAGGTTGGACCTATTTTTTCTGACGAACCACTTACCGGAAGGCCATGATCTCCGGTGACGCATATTATTTTGATCCATTTCATTCACTAGCTGAGCAGCCAGACTCTATGGTTAAGAGTTAAGTGATCTAGCGGAAAAGAGTTCCTCTCATAAGAACGGAAAAATCATTCCACTAGATCTAGTCAACTCGTTACGAAAAGAGAGCTGCGACAGCAAGAATTCCTGACCAAGACCAAATTCCCATCGTGGCCAGACTCTATGATTGTGCGGAGTGTGATCTGGTGGAAAAGAGCTCCTCTCATAAGAACGGACAAATCATTTCACCAAATCAGTCCACCGCAAAATCAAAAGAGAACTGCGATGTTCAATAGAAATTGAACATGGATAGAAATCCATTTAGGTGGCCAGACTCTATTACGGAATGGGATGTGAATTCACGGAAAAGAGTTCCTCTCATAAGAACGGACAAATCATTCCGCCAAATCTTTTCCCCATTCCGTAAACAAGAGAGTTACCGTGTCCTATGTCCTTTCTGTGTAAGTAGCCAGACTCTATTATTGAGTGGTTTGTGATATCACGGAAAAGAGTTCCTCTCACTAGAACGGACAAATCATTTCGCCAAATCAATTCACCACTCATTAAAAAGAGAGCCACCGGAACAGAGCACCCGTCCTGCTTTCCAAAAAAAAAAACAAGTTTTTTTAATCGAGCGGGGGAATGAATGTTACCTATCAAATCGGTCACATTTAAATTGTACAAATGTATATATTGTTATTACTCGGTGAGTTATGGTAGCTTAATTATAATTGAAGACAAAATTTAATGAAATAGAATACCGTAGAATCTTTTGAATTAGAAATTTGAATTATCCCTCCCCTCTCCTTGAAAATACCTCTATAATCCGTGAACGCACCCTTGTCATTCTCCCACGTTGATCTAAACGTCACACCGTCGTTGAGTGGTCACCGATGAGAAGGAGAAAGAAAACAAATAAAAACCGTTGGTTGCTGAAAAACGACAGTCAGAAGGTGAACAGATCTCGAGTAATTGAGTGTCGGGAGTAGTTTTTTAACCCGCACCATTTTCTTAATTATTTCACAGTGCTCACTACTATGCCGTTGGATCGAAAAAATCCATGTGTGTATCGTGCCGCCTGAAGAACAGAAAAAGTAGAGAAATCGGATACTTTCCAGCCACCAAGTTGCCGTGCCACCACGATAGTGCCTGTGTTCGAAGCCATTAGATTGCGGAGCAGTTCCCAGCCAAAACGACACGATCGGGTGCCATTGCGTTATGTTAGATGAGCCCGTTGCACCCAACCCCCACGGAGCGTCTTGCCAAGATCTCGGTCCATATCAACCATGACGAGAGCGAGCACACCAGTTCCGCTTGCACGATCCCGGGACTCGCCGATCCGGCAGAATGAAGCTCACCAACCTGGACACGGTACCCTCAATGATTGATCTGGTAATGTGTTAAAATTTCCTTATCCTATCCCTTTGGAACACAGCTGAACACGGAAATTCAATATGAATAGATTACTTTGACACTTAACTTGAATATTTTTCATTTAATCAAAAAGATACAATTCCTCAATTCTCCATCTTATTTTCGAGGTCCACTTTGTTTTTTTTCTAAAGGGAAGTAATTCCGTCATATCCACCCAATTCCTCCCCAGAGCCATGAAACGACCCTAAGGTCCAAACAGTCTAGGGCAAGATAAGTAGCCCCGAACAAAAAGAGTTTCTAACAAAATCGAGGAAATGCCAGATGTACCGAAGCTATCAAGTGAGGAGATGGCATGCGAAGCACACTTTCATGCCTCATACCAACGTGACAAGTCTGGAAGGTTCATCGTGAGGATGCCGTTTAACGAAAAGTCTTTCCAGTTGGATGATTGCCACGCTTTGGCCTTGAAGAGGTTCCTGATGCTGTAGAAACGCCTGGTAAACAATCCCGAACTACTGGCGCAGTACGTGGAATTCATCCGGGAGTACGAGACTCTCGGACATTTCCACGAAATCAACGAAGCTGACGATCAACCCAACCAGCAGAGGTACTATCTTCCGCATCACGCGGTACTTCGCCCGTCCAGCTCGAGCACAAAGTGTCGTGTCATGTACGGCAAAAGTGCCAAATCATCGTCTGAACAGCTGTCCCTGAACAAAGTCCTGCAAGTTGGCCCCGTTGGGCAAAATTAAATGCATTTCATCGTTCTACGGTTCCGTAAGTTCAAGATTGCCTTCTCCGGGAACGTCACCAAGATGTACCGGCAAGTATTCCATGCACCTGAAGATCAATGTTTCCTGCGAATTTTCTGGAGGTCCTACCCGTTGAAGCCGCTACGGGTGTTAGAACTTTGTACCGTTATCTACGGTACACCAACGGTAAGAAGAAGGTGAGTTTTTCCCATCGCCTTCGGTTCTTACCTACGGTAGGAAGAACGTGAGTTTTTCTCCATCGCCGCTCGCGTTGTAAAGGAGGAGACGTATATGGACGACATGCTCTCCGGTTACTCGGTGAAAGATGCCATTAAATCCCGACGATAATTGAAGCAGATCCTAGGAAGTGGTGGATTCCCGATCCATAAATGGTGCTCGAATTCCCAAGAATGTCTCGAGTACATTCCTGTAGAAAATCAAGACAAAAGGATATCGTTAGAAGAACGTGGCGTTAACCAAGCGATCAAGATTCTCGGCCTGCTCTGGAATCCGACAGCTGATACCCTGTACATCACAAACCATCCTAACCAACCGCCTCCATCACTACAACGTGTCACCAAAAGGGTGAAGTTATCGGAGATTGCCAAATTCTCCGACTCTCTGGACTGGTCTCTCCAGTAAGAACTTCAAGCATCGATGTCCTTGCTGTCCAATATCGCCATTCCGAGATGCAATACTAATAACACGGGTTGTCCGATGCCTTCCATCCTCGAAAGGAGTTATGCAGCGCTTTACTACTGACCCGATTAGTATTGATGGTGCTACTCGCCCTGGGTATGGAATTCCGGAAGATTGTGTTATAGTGTGATAATACGACCCAGGACAACCTGGGCTGGATCAAGAAGCCGCTCAATCAACTACAATTAATCGTCCGAAACCGAATCACCGTGATTCAAGAACACGCAGATGGATACCGATGGGAATACCTTCGATCCCTGCAGAACCCTATCAACGTTGTCTCTCTTGGTCAATCACCTGAAGCCTTGGAAAACAACAACCTTTGGTGGAATGGTCCCGAGTTCCTTCAGCGAGTAAAGTATGACGTTGACCCACCCGAAGATGTTCCACAGCCCTTGCCAGAGATGAAAAAAGCACCCGTGACTGCAGCTGTTAGTATCGAACCATTTTCATTTTTCTCCAGGTACAGCAACTTCCGCAAAATCCAACGCGTTATGGGGTACGTATTGCGATTTGTTGGCAACTGTCGAATCAAGAACCCTACCGAGCGAAAGTCAAACAAGCATCTGACGATTACGGAACTATGCCAGGCAACCGAAGCTATTTTCCACGTGGTTCAACTAGTTCATTTGGCGGATAAAATTGTTGCTGACCACGAACCCTGCAAGAAATTGGCAAACCTGCGCCCTGTTTACTTCGACGGCCTACTTCGTGTCGGTGGTCGACTTGATCGCTCACAGCTACTGTTCGAGAGCCGTCATCCCATCATCTTACCGGAGAAAAATGTACCCGGTGGTATGCCTTCTGGCTCGGCAGATGCACATCGAACAGCTTCACGTCGGGCAGTCCGGCCTGATGAACGCCGTGAGACAACGCTATAACACGGCAGATTACACGTAAGTGTGTGAGATGCTTTTGAATTAACCCAACCAACACCAGTCAACTGAACTGATGGGAAACCTGCCAGTATCAAGAGTGGTACCCTCGCCCCCATTTACCATAACTGGCATGGACTACGTCAGTCCTTTTCTGGTGAAACAAGGTGTGTGTCGCCCTGTCGTGGTGAAATCCTACGTGGCCGTCTTTGTTTATATGACTACCAATGGAAACAGTAACCGACTTGAGCACCAATGCGTTTCTGGCGGCCCTAAAACGATTCCTTGGACGACGAGGAATGATCCAGCAGCTGCACTTGGATAACGCAACTAACGGTGCACACATCAAATTGAACGCCTTATACCAACAGTTCCAATACAGCAAGCCTGAAGTTTCTCATTGAAACCATCGAGAAATTTTGTCGCACCGGTGAAATCGAATGGCACTTCAACCCGCCGGACGCACCGGAATTCGACGGCCTTTGGGAGGCTGCAGTTAAATACGCCAAGAGCCATTTGAAGCGAAGCTGACCTTCGAAAAAATGTCCACAGTTTTGGTGGAAACAGAAGCGGTGCTGAACTCGCGGCCACTTTTCACAATATCCAACGACCCAGCAGATCCGATGGTAACTACACCTGCTCATTATTTGATCGAACATCCCCTCACCGCCATACCCGAGTCATCCTTGGACAACATCAGGGCAACTCGCCCAACAAGATGGCAACAGCTGCAACTCATGCGCGAACATTTCTGGCGCGCTTGGATTCACGACTTTCTGAATATTCTTCAACCGATGAAGAAGAATCTTCGGAAAATGCCGAACATCCAAGCAAACATGGTCATGTTGCTCCATGACCGAAACCAACCCCCGCTCAACTGGAAGTTAGGTTGCATTACAGCCGTATGGTGACAAACCGTAGATGTCCTGGTTGGAGGTTCCATCTTCCGCCCCCACCACCACCCCCCCCCCCCCACCACCTGTTTCCCCCACCCCACCCCACCCCCCCCCCCCCTCTATTAACCCGGCGGTTTGTTCCCCCACACCACACCCCCCCCCCCCCCCCCTCCTTGATGGCACACCACCCACCCACCACACCACCCACACCCACCCATAAAAAAGGGGGGAGGCGCCGCCCCCCCCACCATTTTTTTCACCCACCCCCCCCGAGACCACCACCACAAGAAACACCTTAAAAAACAAGAAAAAAAAAAGAGAAAATTAAATTAAGTTATTGCTAGCGTTTGCATTTAAAAAAATGGACAAAAATTGCCGATTTTTCATGGGTTTACCTTCATCCGTACTGACAAAACTACCCATGCAGCATCAATCATAGTAACCCATGAGTTAGCAGACCAAATTTGACAGCTCTATCAGTCGAACTCTAACCGTGATGTCAAAAACAGTGAAGCAGCTCCGTTCAGAAGAGTGCGCGTTCAAAGAACGGCAGACCACCGCGTCGAAAACGGACATCGTGCGGTACTTTGTGGAGGCCGGATACGCCTGTTCCGGCATCTACAACATCTTGGCACTATTAGACAACAATCAGACCATCGAGAGAAAGCCCGGTTCCGGACGGCCGACGACCCTTAGCGACAAGAAGCTCCAAAGGATGCTTAAGAGGAAGACCGAGGGAAAAGTGGCTACATCGCTGCGTGCGCTTGGCCGGGAGGTCGGTTTATACATTATACAACAGGTCGGTTTATACAACAACCGGCCAAACAGTTAAAAAGTACCTGGTGAACATGAACATACATGTCAGGGAACGGAAGACGTCTACTGGTTTCGGAGCTGCAGGCAATGACGCAGTGACAGCGGCTGAATAAGATGGTCAACTCAATTTTCCCGGCGAATCGCGACGTGGTGGTGGTGATGGACGACGAGACCTATTACACCCTGCATGGCAATGACTGGCAGGGCACTTCATATTTTACTTCCCCCACGAAGGAAGTGAGCTCCGAGGTGAAGTTCATTTCACACACCAAGTTCCCCAAGAAGGTGCTGCTGTAGCTGACAATCAGCGAGAAGGGGATGTCAAAGCCGCTCTTCTTTCGCTCCGGACTGGCCGTGAATGGGGAAATTTATAGTACGAAATGCCTGTCGGAAGTTGCGTCGTTCATCAAGAAATACCATAAGGGCGAAGACACGCTGTTCTGGCCGGATCTGGAGTCGGCCAACTACTCGAAGCGATCGTTGGAGGAGATGGAACGGCTGAATATTGATGTGGTACCCAAGTCGGCGAAACCGCCCAACGTCCCACAGCTGCGTCCCATGGAGAATATCTGAGCCAACCTGAAGCGTAAAATCTACTCCAACCATTTTGTCGCGAAAACGGAGGACGAATTGATCAATTATACGAAGAAAGAACTCAAAAATATGCCTACACGCATGTTTTTGTCCGCCATGGCGAATGTTCCGGTTAACTGCCGGAAGGCCGCTCGCAAGGGCGTAGAAGTTTTTTGTAAGTAAGCTTAAATAATTACCTTCCCTGGGAAATTTATCAAAAGCAATTATCTGTTTCAGCTTTTTTTTTATCACCATCCGAAAAAAGTCCATTTTTTAATGCAAACGTTAGGCGGTGTATATTTTTTTCTTAAACCACCCCCCCCCCCCCCCCCACAAAAGGAAGAAGACGCCTCCTCCCCCCCCCCCCCCCCCCACACCCCCCCCCCCCGCCACAAAAGCCCCCCGAGACCGAACAACAATGTTTATATATTATTGAAGGATTGAGAAAATGAGAAACTTCAACGTTTTTGTTTTAAACTAACTACAGCGCAGAACTAGCATTTTATGACCTCTCATCATATGACCATAGCAAATTACGGGCAAACGAGCCAGAAGCCACATTGGCTAATAGAATAGGAAAATGCGAAAACCATGCAAGCCGATTGTTTGTAAATTTTAGAATTTCAGACTGATATCATATGTTATCATAAACAACGATGAACATGCTGATATATTGTAATATATTTAATATAAAACTGCATGTAACGATATTCAAGGTTATGATCAAATTGAAGAATTAAAATTGATTTTCACCTAAATTTGACAGATGACAACTTTCCAAATAACCATGCTAATACAACATATTTATGACTGCTGCTGCTGCTTTCTGCTCAATTTTACAATTTAGCAATTTGTTTAGACAAACACCTCCTTTCTCATAACTCGGACAATCAACTACGGAGGGATTTTCGAACATTTTTTTTTTCTCGAAATGTAGAGTTTAATTGAAAACTCACCAAATAGAACACAGCACGGCAAATTATCCACACATATTTATTGGCAAAAATCCATGGAATAATCTACATAATACTGATGTGTTCACACATAAATAGAACCCTCGGAGAAACACAAATAAATTGTATGTGACAAATGAAAAGTATGTGTGGACACACATAGTGGTTTTGTATACACAGGAAAGATTTGTTGGTTAAAAAAAATAATTATTTTTTGACCCCAAAACAAAAAAATATGTGTCGGACAAATAGATATTATCATTACTTTTTTATCAGTGAGCCAGTGTTGTCATTTTATAATGGTTACGATCCAAATGATATTTTTAATTACAACATGTTGGTATCGATATTCTGCGAATGATCTTTAGGGGCTGTTCATAAACCACGTAGACAATTTTTTTGTGGCCTTGATTAAAAAAAAGTCTACGTTTGTCTACGATGGGGGAGGGGGGTATACCAAAAGTCTACGTAGACCTTTGTTTTTTTCTCTCTTCAAAACGGATATTCATACACTTCGACGTTATACACGAAGGATTAAAACAATTGTTAAGACCTTGCGAATTATCCTCGTGCCACCCCGCGCATTTTCGGAAGCTGATAAAAAAAATTTCTCATAGGTATACAATTACATGCATTGTAATAATACAATAGAATATATAGTATGTATAATTAATAGCATTGTTCACAACGATAAGATGACAATAGGAGTTATTGGTACCCCAATATAATCTAATGTAAACTGAGACCTCGACAATAGAAAAAGGGGTTTGTTATGTATCTTAACTATAGAAAAAACCATTTTTTTTTCGAACAAATTTGAGTAATTACTATTAATTGTATTGTTTCACCATTGTTGAAAATCCTAGCATATGGAGTAAACTGTAAATTTATTGTAATGACAATATGCATTAATTTATTTATCTGATTCATGGACAATAAGATTAATGGTCGGAAATAGATTTTACTGTTACTTTATATTACTGTATTTTAATTGTATGGTTATTTTTATCCGGGAATCCATTATTGAGCCAAGTATGTTCGAGCTTTCACACAAAAAAAAGCGTTCCCGAAAATGAAAACGGACCGTGAACTATTTCAAGTTTTTTTTTTTTTTTTTTTTTTTCTTTTCTTTTTTTTTCTTTTCCCCCCTTCCCTACCCCCAATCTTTTTTTTTTTCCCTCCTTCCCATTTTTTTTTCTTTTTTTTTTCTTTTTTTTATAAATGATTCCTCCCACCCTTTTTTTTTTTTTTTTTTCTATTAAAAACCCCCAACAAATTTTTAAGGGCCCGGTAATATTTATAAAAGAAAGCCCCCCGAGAGAATCTCTCAATTGTAGATTCGCCCTAATGAAAAAAAAACCCTACACGCTAAGAAAAAAGTACCCAAAATTAAGTTTTTTTCACCCATCTCGCATGTTTTGTGCATTAAGTTAAAATTAGGTATAAGATGAAAACTCAATTTTGGGTTATTACATTTCAAATAGCAATGGGTAAAATTTACCTAATTTTGGGTACTTACAATTCAAGTGCCAATGGGTAAAATTTACCTAATGAATTATCGAAATAAATGGGAGAAATTTATACATAAACATAGATACCTAATGATCATTTTTTTCGAACAGAATATTAAAACACTCGGACAAATAGTTAAATCGATCATTTTTATTTGTCAATATTGGTGCAATAAAACAATAAAACACCTCATAAATACGTTGGCAATCCATAATTAATAGCGTTGCTAACAATGCTACCATTTCGTGGATTTGAAAGGTTATCCGATAACCTAAGACAATTGCGACGAACAAATAATGCGTTCGTAGTCGACCAGACTAACAAATAAATGACAATCGTCAACACCGCCGACGGGTGCTACGATTTTCAACCAAAATTAAGTTGAAAATACTCAACCGTTCAATGCGCGAAGAGAACGGGATGGTTGAGTAGCTTCAACTTAAAATTGAGTTGTTTTGGTCTTCAAATTAAAATATAAACAAATTAGGTTTGGAAATACCAGTTTACAATAATTGATGGTCCTGATTAAATTTTCAAACATTGTTGATAATATACATAGATCTATAAGCATAAAACCAACAATATAACGAATGACGATGTTGTAATTCACGACACGACGGCAGGTGTGTGCCAATTAAAAATTTTAAAATTGGAATAAAATATCGAACATAAAAAAAACTTAAATTTGAGTATATCTAACATTACTGACAAGATGGGTGAATTATACCTAGTTCAATTTTTTAATTCACCCAACTGGTAACCTCACTTGACAGAACTCAACGTTGAGTTTATTTTTACTTAATTTTGGGTTCTTTTTTCTTAGCGTGTAGAAACATTTTTTTCTTTTTTTTTACATTCTATACACACCTTCTTTGTTTGTCCCCCCAAACCAAAACACCCAACCAAAAAAAAAAAAAAAAAACACACCACACAGGCAAAAAAACCAAAAATTAATTCACACCCCCCCCCCCCCCCCACCCCACATCCGTTTTTTTTCCCTCTTCCCTTCCCCCCCCCGTAAAAAAAAATACCCACAAACCGGGTGGTTTCCATAAATGGTTTTTTTAAGGGGAATTTACAAAAAAATTATTTTTTCCCCACCCTTCCCCAATACAATCCAAATACCCAAAGACCCGGATGGAACAAACAATTATTTTCATAGCTTTACGTTGGTATCCAATTAACCCACATTATTTAAGATATTCCATGTTCTGACAACTCAGTGAGTTGTACACTCATTGTTTATTTCTAACCTTTCGATACGCGTGCACAATTTGCAGAAAGAGCAACCAAGCGAGGTTTTCTCACGTATGTTGTGTTTTTACACCAGCGCGTTGCCCGAAAGGTAATATGACTCAGAAATGAGTCCTTATTTGGCCACCATATTTAAGGATAGTCTCTATCATTTTCCAAACCACACGACTTAAAAATTACTGCGATTCCGTGATGGAGATTGTTTACTTATATGTGCTGCACTGCACACAGTTTTCAAGCCCTGTACTTCGAAAAAAATGAAGCAATAGGGTACGGGACGGGTTTTAAGCAGTTTAGTCAGCCCCTGTGACATTTGATGAAGCTGTATGTAATCTATAATTAGAACTGCCAATATTTAGACATTAATCCCTCTGCTTACGTCTGGTCTATCGGAACATACCTTCAGCAACGAGCATTATGCTCATAAAATTTCATAGCCATGGAATAAAGTTCCCAATTGCAGGGACTTCTTAAACGCATGCGGATTGCTTTCCGATTAAAAAAATGTTTTCTTCAGCTCCTCAATCTGTACATAAACTAACAATATTGTATGAGTGCGATTCTGTGCATGTGTGCGAAGGCGAAATTAAATAGGCCAGTTCACGATTTGCTGCAAACGTCAATTTCCTCAACCCGCTCCTTCGTTTTACTCCACCGCTCTCGAAAACAATCAACCAAAACATGTCGATTGCTACGACCACAAACTTGTCTACTAGCAGGTTATGAGACAGACGTACACGACCAAATTTTTAGTTTGTCATTGATCTTTAGATTGGCTATGTGTATTTCTTATTTCATTTACTCTCACGCAAATGTTAGCCAAAGCGACTGTGACGACAAACGGGATGCTTCGTTTAAAAGCAAACAAATGCAAGAGACAGCAGGCTTCACGTCACATTACCGGTGCGCTATATCCATGGTGAACAAAGAAGAGAGGAAACATGGGCTCTCTCAAAAGCAACAGTGATGCCATAGCTGCAGCTCAACAGCGAAGCATTATATATCGTTGGGTACTATTGGACAGCTCCAAAACATATTTTTTATTGCAAATGATAGTGCCAGATGGTGGACAATATAATCATAAGCATAGATCAACCTCCAATGACTGGAAGAAACATGAAATAAATAGCGATTTCAGATTATCTAAATATGTAATAAATTTAACTCAATGTTCAACATCACATTCTGGCAACAAGCCTAGTTGTGGGAGAGAGCTGATGAAGACATGCTCTCTGGTACACGCGATGCAAATGCAAAATACACAAAGGCAAAATTTGAGCGAACTTCTTCAGCAGGTCTGAAACTGATGGTTTCTAGATGATGTATTTCAAATCTTCAAAATGACAGTAATAAATTAGTAATCAATCATGATTCATACATCAAATCATTGGACCAATAGATAAAGCTTATGATCATATAATTAAGAATGAAATAATTTGGAAAATGTAGGAGTTATAGACCGTAACAATTTCGTAACAACTGATTAAAATAGTGACCCCTGATTAAGCCGTTCCCTACCCTACATCAAATCAGTATAATATGGCATCTAATTAAGGAATTTAGCATAACATCCCGTTCACACTGCAACTTATAATACGTAATATAGACTATCTTGATAGTAGCATCTATAAATCTAGTTTTCATTGGAAATAATTTGCATGGCATTTGATATCAAGATACTCTATATCACGTAATGTAGGTTGTACCCAAGCAACACCAAACCATCATAATTAAATTGTGGAGAGTTTGAGCTGTTTAGTGGAATACCTGTAACTAGAAAATAAAAGAATGATTAGTAATTTCCATTTAATTCCAACTACCTTTATTGCTTATCTTGACAGATACGCGTATTTCGCCTACAATGTGCAGACTTCTTCAGTGTCGTGTACTAATACTCGACTGTCGAGTATTAGTACACGACACTGAAGAAGTCTGCACATTGTAGACGAAATACGCGTATCTGTCAAGATAAGCAATAAAGGTAGCTGGAATTAAATGGAAATTACTAATCATTCTTCTTATTTTCTAGTTTCATCATAATTAGTTACAGCAACTTGATTGTGATGTAATTGAGTCAAGTGTGCTACAAGGTTTAATGTCACACGCTAAAATTACTGTCTCTAACTATCTTTTCGAAAGGATAAAAGATACAAAAAGAGACAGTAATTACACGGCCATCCATTTTAACTCAGCTTTGAGTCATTGTTGACTCACTTGCATCAAAAGTGGAGTCACTCAAATCTGAGTAAATGTAACTGGGATTGACAAGTCTACAAATCAAAAACATCCATCTGGTTTGAGTCCATGTTTTTGATTTGTCGACTTGTCAATCGCAGTTACATTTACTCAAATTTAAGTGACTCAATTTTTGACGAAAGTGAGTCAAAACTGATTAAAGTGGCTGGCCGTGTAGAGCGTGTTGGTTGTGCTTCTCTTTTTTTTTTAAACAGAGCGATTGCAAGGCACCAACTCAATAGTAAGCTTATGATGTCAACCATTTAGTATTTTCATTTATACGTGAATGAGATGACATTTGATAGTTGACATCCCAACAAACATCGGTGTTGAATTAGAGCTTGTTCAAGCAAATTTGGAGAAGCTATTCAGCTATTTCTTCTAGAATAGCTGAATAGCTTCTCCAAATTTGTTTGAACAAGCTCTAATTCAACACCGATGTTTGTTGGGATGCTCCCATTTGACATACATTTAGAAGAGGAGCTTAGTTATATCCGGTTGTGATTACTTGTCAAACGCTGAAGTTACGGAAAAAGACATGTTCAAGCAATGCTATAGCGCAGAGTGGAAAAAAGCAGAAAATACATGAAGAGGCCTGAGAAGACGTCAACTTGCTTTGGAAAACTTTCTAAGAAGATAAACTTTACTTGGCGGCATCTAAGGTAAAAGCAAAAATAACCGCATTTGCTCTAATTGTGGACTGTTTTTTGCGACAAAAGTGAATGCAGATCGTCACCGCAAAAGCATCCACAAGGCAGACATTTCGACTAAGAAAATAAGGCCACCCAAGATTCTGCAGCAACGCTAGGAAGAAATTCTTTGAGAGGTCGACGTGAACGGAGCTACGGAAGTTCTTTGGATAGAATCATGTTTCGTCGAAATCATTGGACTTAACATCCAAAAAACTATCCCACCAGAACTTCCACTGACGTTCTTTACTAACTAGGTCCAATCAGCCATGGTTTGAGCATCTTAGCATTTACATAATTGATTGTATTTTTTTCATTTTTGCTATTTTTATGAAATAAAATAAAAACGAATAACGGAATTACCTGATTGTTTAAGTTTTATTTCATAATTCGTTCCTCAAAAATATCGTAGAAAATTTTCCACACATGTTAAATTTTTTTTAGATAAAGTCTACGTAGACTTCAAGCAGGGGGGGGGGGGGGTAGGCAAAAGTCTACTAAAGTCTACGAGGGGGAGGGGGGGTTTAAAAATGTCAAATTTCGGTCTACGTGGTTTATGAACAGTCCCTTATAAAATATTAACAAGTAGTATTGGATCTCTTCTTGTAACGACATGAAATCCATGAAATGGTGCCGAAAAGGAGATAAAAAAAATGAGAAAAAGGTACCGGATCGACTGTACAAGCTATTATGGATGGTGTGTAGTGAGTGTGAGAGTTTTACCATACAACTTCCAATCGTTGATTCAATGTATGTAAACTGAGCTTAATACATGTATAAACCTGCCCTGCAAATTTTATTTTCATCCTATAAATACATAAGATTTTATGGTAAATTAAGTTTGTTGCAATAATTTCATGTTCGCCTTTTAGTGGCATCGAATTGTCAGGCCAAATAAAACATTTCGAATAGATACACAAACACAAATATGAGCTACTACTTTGAACTCTTGGTTCATAACTATTCCAAAATCTTTGCTTTTTTTTTGTAAGGAAACCTCGTTTAAACTCTTGGTTCATAACTATTTCAAAATCGATGCTTTTTGTGTAGGGAAACCTTTTGGAAACATGTTTTTTATAGCGCTTTTGTTGCTATTCAGAAAAATAAGACTCATGTATCTTGTTATTGTAATTTTATCTATGATGTTTGGAATTAATCTGCTCTGATTTCCTTCTTTTCACGACTGTTGGGATACTGATACATACCTATTTTTTTATAGCGATAAACAACAAAATCATGTTGCTATTGGGATTACCGATGTAATCCAAAGGAATTGAGACAATATTAATCAACTTATAGTTGTTCACTTCCGCGTAATTTTCGATTTCTTGAACTTTTGGGGCATCATGATTTCACTGGTTAAGCTGAACAGATGATCTACGCGATCTTCAAGTGATCTAAATTTGGCTAAATTGAATCGATAAAGCAAGTAGTGCAGTCTGGATGTACAGAAAATAGTTACACGTTTCAAATTAACTGTTCATATAGCTAAAATAACAATGATTTTGCAAGAAAATCGTAGACCCAATGTTGGGGACATATTTTTTTGTATGTTCCCAACTATGGCCTGTTGTTTCAATATCGTAGTAAAAAGGTTGTTATTGGTAAAATTTTAAGTGGAAATGCATGAGTTTGCGATTGTTTATATTTAAGTAGCTCATCTAAAGACAAACCGAATTGAATGTGAAATTGAAGTGAATTATAATGTTTTCATTATTGAATGGTTGCGAAATCATATATGAACATCACTTCAGTGTTTCGAAGCAGTTTTTTTTTAGTTTGCTTTGTGAAATTTTATGTTAAGTAAAGCGAATACAGCTAGCAATGCCTGAATTCATAAAATAAGAAAAAAAAAACCGTACAAAGACTGCAATTAGTAATAAATCCATCGAATGGGACGAAGTTGCATTCATGAATAGACCCAATTTGGTGCTTATAGACCGACATTACATCCATATCCCTCGAAAGTTTCTGACTGCATAAAAAGAGTTGTGTAACTTTTCGTGATACATACTACCAAATGTCTTATCAAATTTATTTTTGCAAGTGTATAACTAGTTGAATCTCGCTTACAGCTTAAAAACTTTATGAGTTATAATAAAAAATGTAATCGATCGTTGCATAACAGGCTGAGTCAAGGGACACATACCCTACATGAATTATATTCAAAAAAGGTCATTGTGCTCATATTTTCATATACAACTACATTCAAAAACAAAGGGTAAGGGTGGAATACAGGTTTGCCAGATGAAGTGTAGGCTGGATGAACGATTCGTGGTAATCTGGTCCAAGTCATGGATGAAAACGGCACCTTCCTTCATGGAAATCGTCATATCGAAATCAGCGAAGGTTTAATTGTCTTCCGACAGCCTACCATGAGTTTAACAAACCACCAGACGGAAATCCTAATGTGTATTGCTTACTGTTCATGTCCTGTAATAAGAGCGTTTCGTTGGAAGGAGATTCTCTATCCTTTCCGTGGGTCCCGTTTTTGGCTCTTCATACAACGGAGTAATAAGAATTACAGGTATATACAATTTGATCTTGCCATTGGGAGGAACCGTATGTCATCGGAAGTCTTGCACTGGTGGTAGCTTTTTATCACATCACATCACATCACATTTCAAAATCTTTGCTTTTTCAACAATCAAATAATGAGTTTCCAATCATCTGCAAGGATTTCAACCGCTACGTAAGAAGTAAAGGTCGGATGTAGATTTGTCTTAAATAGCATAGTATGACAAGAAACTAAACAAAGGATATAGAACTACATTTTCCTAATCGCTAATTGTTGGCCCATCGTGCAGAAAAAACTAAATTTATCTGTAATCTCAACGTTATCAATTTAACCTATGATTTGAAAAGACCCTTCAAATCAATTGCTAAACACGATATCTTACAGCATGAAATTAATGAATGTTACCCCTTTTGTTTTGAATAATAAAAGATCTCCTACAAATCCTACTTCGACAAAGATTTTTCATTAGGGCCTAACTGACAAACGTAAACAAGGCTTCTTTCTTGAATTTGTCGACCTTGGAAACTTGCCTCATTAATCTACCATAGCCAAGAACAAGAGTCTTTCCATTCGATAGAATTGGAAGCTTACATAGATAGATTTTGTATTACGAGAAATTTACGGAAGAAGCTATTGTTTAAGTTTGTTAGTTAGGCCCTAATGAAAAATCTTTGCCGAAGTAGGATATGGTAGGAGATCTTTTGTTTTTCCTATTCCTTCCATTTTACTTTGATTGGCCTATGTGCGGCCACCAGGCGTTTCAATGTGTAATGCAAATAAGAGAGAGCGTTCTCTACAATGTGTCAATTCATAATCAATCAAAACATACGTGACTTTTTACAATATGGGTATTTTTGGAACGGGGACAACGTGCAGAGGGTTTCGAGAAATTTACGTTTGAATCTTACTTCCCCTCTTTGTTTACAAAATGGCATACGTCTGTTTGAAAAAGTACCCGAGAATTGTATACGACGAGCAAGCCACAGCTAACAATGTTGAAGACTTCAAAGCCAGGGCTGGCTCGCAGATCCCTGATTTTCCCAGTCAATTCTCTGAATGCCTTACAGTTGACAACCATAGAGCACGGAACTATCTTCTTCAGCAAAGCTGGATTTGCAGATAAAAACTGTTTTATTCCGTTAATGAGATCGTTGAACCGAGTTGATGACAAAAACATAACTCAAATCATTTGAAAAATGTGGGTTCCATACACTGCAAATAAATCAATAATTTTTATTATTAAAATTGACACTTAAATCGGTCAATTTTTGCTTCGAATTAAAATCATGTGATCCAGTATGATTTTCATTTGCCGCACATAATTTTTAACACCCGTCACTTAATACACAGGTTCGTTTCCAATGAGACTGATATGGTCCGCACATAATTTTCAATGGAGCGAGAAATGTCATTCAAGTGTGTTTTCACTTTGCCCTATTCTATCCATCTTCGCACTTAAAACGAAATAAAACACCGTGCGCGACAAACAATCAGCTGCTTTATCGTTCTAGAAGAAGAAAAAACAAAAAAGAAAAAAAAAAAAGAATACCCCGTGGTTTTTTGTTTTGTTTCCCCCGATTTTTTAAAGAAAAATAATATATATGTTTTTTTTTTCCCCTTAACGGTTTTTTTTAATTTTCCACTCCCCCCCTTTTTTCCCCCCCCCAAAACCCCCCCCCCCTCCCAAAAAAAAATTTTTTATAAAAAAAAAAACTCTTTTATTCACACATTTCGTTTTATTACACACTTAAATTCGATTTCGCTGTTCGGTAAATCAATTGACGAAATATTTCGGTAAACATAAAATATTACCGATTTTTCGGTAAACATAAATAATGTTACCGTAATTTTGTAACACTTTACCGAACGATCGGTTATGGTGTATTTTATTTACCGTATTCGGTAGAGAAAAAATACAATTCATACGGTAAAAACAAACAATTACTGAATACGGTAAGCACTTTACCGATCAAAACGTAAAATGAACTCTGAATTACCGAAGCCCGGTAAAGCATTATTAACTGTCAAAATGTTGGCCATGTTCTATGAAGTTTCCTGGTTTCTGTGATCGGTTGTGTTCCAGAAGGTGGTTTGGAAAGTCTTTATTAAAAAGTTTTCATCTCGTGGCCGAAACCCGAAATCAACGGTGATGGAGCAGGTATACCAGCAGCTGCAGGAGCAGGATACTCGACTCATCGAGATTTTCCGTAAGATTTCATCCAACTATTGTTACCCCTAATTATTTACAGGTTTCTCCGGTGTTGATATGTTTTTACTGCCGGTAACATGTTTCCGGATTGCACCGCCATATCAACCATCAGTATTAATTATCATAATTATCATATTAATCATAGTACGTAATTTGAAGTAAAGTTCATGTATCCGATTCATGTTTGAATAAATAAGAAAATAAACAAAAAACAACAAATAAAGTATTGTTTGATAAAATAATAACATCCGAATAATTTGGGGTTTAACGATAAAAACAAAAAAAAAATACCGAAACGGTTCGGTATCAGACTACACAAATTACCGAACTGTACGGTAGTTTTAGTCAGATAATCAAATCTCTCGTTACCGAACTGTACGGTATTTTTTGACAGTTCGTCAAAAAAATCGAGTACCGAACGTTCGGTAATTGATTTTATTACCGAACAGATTACCGAACGTTCAGCTGTTGAAAGTTCGGTAAAAAATTACCGAATACTGTAAAATTTTCTAAGTGTGTACATTTTTTTTTTTCCCCCGGGCAACACACCCAACAAAAAAAAAAACATCATTTTAACAAAAAACGCCATAAAAAAAACCCGATTTTTAAAAAAAACCCAAAAAAAAAAAATTTTTTTTTAAAAAAATTCGCAAAAAAAACCGCCTATAACCAAAAAAAATGCCATAACCAAAAACCGTGAAAGTTATTGGTGCAATCCGGAAACATGTTACCGGCAGTAAAAACATATCAACACCGGAGAAACCTGTAAATAATTAGGGGTAACAATAGTTGGATGAAATCTTACGGAAAATCTCGATGAGTCGAGTATCCTGCTCCTGCAGCTGCTGGTATACCTGCTCCATCATCGTTGATTTCGGGTTTCGGCCACGAGATGAAACCTTTTTAATAAAGACTTTCCAAACCACCTTCTGGAACACAACCGATCACAGAAACCAGGAAACTTCATAGAAAATGGCCAACATTTTGACAGTTAATAATGCTTTACCGGGCTTCGGTAATTCAGAGTTCATTTTACGTTTTGATCGGTAAAGTGCTTACCGTATTCAGTAATTGTTTGTTTTTACCGTATGAATTGTATTTTTTCTCTACCGAATACGGTAAATAAAATACACCATAACCGATCGTTCGGTAAAGTGTTACAAAATTACGGTAACATTATTTATATTTACCGAAAAATCGGTAATATTTTATGTTTACCGAAATATTTCGTCAATTGATTTACCGAACAGCGAAATCGAATTTAAGTGTGTATGCCTTGAATTACGATTGAAGGATTTTGTGAAATTAGCTTCCCTGGAAGCATGTCGTGCCTTCTGGCAACTTTACGCTTCTATTGATTTCTAAACTCATCTTTTTCGCACTAACCGGGGGAGACTTGGTCCTATACCCAATGATTTTATTATTTCCAATCCGCTCAACCAACCGCAATGTTTTGTGATAAAGTAGACGGATTGTTATAATTTGAGATAACTCAATGCAGACGTCTTCCAATATTGGCAGATCCACAGGCAATTGGTGGAGACCCACCTGGTACCTCACAGCAAGATGCTTAGAGGCGGACCGGAAGATTTGATGAGCTACCTCCCCCAACAAGAGCACTGGCTGTAAATATTAGCAAAATGATATCTATTGATCATCTCACTTCGTTCAGCGAAAGAAGAAAATCCGTTCGATCCAGCGCTCCGTTATTTTGGAAGATTTTTCGAGTGCGATCCTTGGAA
Organism: Aedes koreicus; assembly: GCA_024533555.2. Classification (NCBI taxonomy): domain Eukaryota; kingdom Metazoa; phylum Arthropoda; class Insecta; order Diptera; family Culicidae; genus Aedes; species Aedes koreicus. The sequence continues at coordinate 64,572 of JAHHFK020003947.1, read as the reverse complement.
ATAATTAATTTTTTTTCTCAAAATCTATTCACTTCAGTGAAAGGAGTGAATGTGAGTTTTTTTTTCTAAGAAGGCAGTGTGGTTTTCCAGTGAAATAAGAAAATCAAGCAGTGCTTGCTGGCGAATTATCATCCCGCTCATTTTCGCTTCATCCCCGCGTGGTGACGCTAACCAGCGATACACTACTACATCGCCAACGGTCATCCGACATCGTCGAGCGAGTGCACCCGAAGGCGATCGGATACACCCGTGCACCCACGCAGCGCACCGCTCCCCACTGCCCGCATAGAAGTGCGCCGTTCACGCATACTGTGCGCCAGCAGCAGTAGCAGCAGCAGCAGTAGCAGCAGCAGCAGCAGCAACAGATCAGTAATATTAGTTAAGTTTTTTCCTGTCTCTCATCCCACTAGAGTTTAGCGTTAATTTGTGTGTGTTCCTATTTTGTGTTTGTGTGTGATTTAAATTGTTGGGAGCGTTCAACGCTCCCACAAGTAAGGCAAATCGTGCATGTTGAAGAGGTTTCTTCGACATGGACGGTTTAGCTGAAAAAATGCCTTCGCCACCTGATGATGGGGAGGCACAAATAAATTTCCGACCGCGATCTTATCCAATGGACTCGGTCGGTCCATGGGTTGTCTACTTTCAGCCCAAAATTAAACCTCTGAACGTGTACCAAATAACTACTGATTTGACGAAGCGATTCTCAGCCGTGACAGAGATCACGAAAGTTAAATTTAATAAACTCCGTGTTGTCGTCTCTAACCTGAAGCAGGCTAATGAGATTGCTTCCTCCCAGCATTTTACACTGGAATATCGAGTTTATATTCCAGCTCGTGATGTGGAGATTGTAGGAGTGGTCACAGAGGCGAGTCTGTGCCCTGAAATTTTGGAAAAGCGGGCGGTTGGCCGATTCAAAAACCCTCTGCTCCCCCCAGTTCACATACTGGAAGTAAGAAAGTTGGTTAAAATATCGCACAGCGAGGGTAAGAAAAAAGTTACCCCCACAGACTCGTTTCGGGTGACCTTTTCTGGCTCTGCCCTTCCTCACTACTTAGAACTGGACAAACTTCGGCTACCTGTGCGGTTATTTGTACCCCGGGTAATGATCTGCCAAAACTGCCAGCAGATGGGGCATACGGCCTCCCATTGCGGCAATAAAGCACGCTGCTCAACTTGCGGGGAGAAACATGAGGCTGGTCCCTGTGCAGATAACACACTAAAATGCGTTTTCTGCAAGGGAACTCCTCCCCATGCTATCTCGTCATGCCCGGCGTATAAACAACGCGGGGAAAAATTGGAACGTTCTCTGAAACAACGTTCAAGGCAATCTTTTGCAGAAATGCTTAAGAAAGCCTCGCCACCCGATATCAATACAAATCCTTTTGCTGCTCTGTCAGATGACGAGTCTGATTCGGACTTGGTTGAGGAGGGGACATCTTTCAGTTTTCCGGAAGGTGCTTCACGGAAGCGAAGACGCATCCGAGCAGGGAAAGTAGCTGAAAAGAAGCCCCAAATCAACATGCCCAATTCAAAGAGCAGTGGAAATAAGGATAATCCAAATCCTCCTGGTTTTCGAAGTGCCAACTACACACAGGATTTCCCATCTCTCCCGGGGAAATCCAGAACCCCAGATGCCCCGATTTTAAGAACAGAAGCCCCCTCTTCATCTGGGCTGTTCTCATTTGATGATATTGTGGAAGGTATTTTCAAGTACCTCGAAATGTCTGACCCTCTTAAAAGCATTGTTATGGCAATGCTTCCCACTGTGAAAACTTTTTTGAAGAAATTAACATTAAAGTGGCCCCTCCTTGCAGCTATCATTTCCTTCGATGGATAATTTGCCAAAAGAGGTCGGGGATTTGATCACTGTTCTGCAATGGAATTGTCGAAGTCTTATTCCTAAATTGGAATCATTTAAATTTTTAGCTCACAATATCAGTTGTGATGCATTTGCTCTTTGTGAAACATGGCTTTCACCCGAAATCGATCTTCCGATTCACGATTTCAACATTATTCGGCTTGATCGTGAGGATTCACGTGGAGGAGGAGTACTTTTGGGGATCAAAAAGTGCTACTCCTTCTATAGAGTGAATTTTCCTCCAATTCCAGGTATTGAAGTTGTCGCATGTCAGGCTGTTATTAAAAATAAAAGCCTTTGCATTGCTTCCGTTTGTATTCCTCCTAGAGCCTCAATAGACCAGAAACAACTTTCAGATATTTGTTCGGTTATTCCTGCCCCGCGGTTGGTCATGGGAGATTTTAACTCTCACGGTACAGGCTGGGGAGAAATGTATGATGACAACCGGTCTTCTTTGATATATGACCTCTGTGACAACTTCAATATGACCGTTCTCAACAATGGAGAAATTACACGCTTGGCTGGTCCATCCTCACTTGGCAGTAGGTTAGACCTCACACTTTGCTCGAATTCATTATCGTTGGACTGCACGTGGAATGTGATCCAGGATCCCCACGGTAGTGATCATTTGCCTATTAAAATTTCGGTTGCCACCGGGCTCACTCCGCCGGAATCGATCAACGTCACGTATGATCTAACTCGTAATATCGATTGGACAAGGTTCAGGACAGCAATAGATGAAGCCGTAACAACGGTAGAAGGGCTTCCACCGCTGGAGGAATATAACTTCCTCTCCAACCTGATTTTGGAAAGCGCGCTTCAAGCTCAAACTCGACCAGTTCCCGGAACGTCATTTCGCAGGAAACCTCCTTCCCCATGGTGGGATCAGCAATGCACCGAGGTTTACCGCAAAAAGTCCGACGCGTTCAAAGTTTTTCGTAGACGTGGAACACCTGAGCACTTCGAAAGGTACACGGCTCTCGAACGAGAATTTAAGAGCCTCATCAAGGCCAAGAAACGCGGTTACTGGCGACAATTCGTGGACGGGCTATCGCGTGAAACGTCGATGAATACCCTTTGGAATACGGCGCGAAGATTGCGTAACAGAATTACGAACAACGAGAACGAGGAGTATTCGGACCAATGGATCCTCAAGTTCGCGCGAAAAGTTTGTCCAGATTCTGTGCCAGCACAAATGTTTCCTCGCGAAACCACGAATTCGTTAGATGAGATCAGCCAACCTTTTTCAATGGTAGAACTCTCTCTCGCACTCCTTTCGTGTGGCAATACGGCTCCAGGGGCTGATAGAATCAAGTTCAACTTGCTTAAGAACCTTCCAGACGTCGCTAAGAGGCGCATGTTGCACTTGTTTAATCAGTTTCTGGCTCTCAACATTGTACCGGATGACTGGAGACGGGTGAGAGTTATTGCCATTCAAAAACCTGGTAAGCTCGCGTCCGACCACAACTCCTATTGACCCATCGCGATGTTATCTTGTATTCGAAAGTTGTTGGAGAAAATGATCCTCTTCCGTCTGGACAAATGGGTTGAGACGAATAACCTGCTTTCAGATACTCAATATGGTTTCCGTAGGGGTAAGGGAACGAACGACTGCCTCGCGTTGCTTTCCACAGAGATTCAGTTAGCTTTTGCTAAAAAAGAGCAAATGGCTTCTGTTTTCTTGGATATCAAGGGGGCTTTTGATTCAGTATCTGTTGAAGTTCTCTCAGATAAACTCCACGCTTGTGGTTTTTCACCATTAATGAACAATTTTTTGTACAATTTGCTTTCAGAGAAACATATGAGCTTTTCTCATGGAACCTCTACAGCTTCTCGATTTAGCTACATGGGTCTCCCCCAGGGATCATGTTTAAGCCCCCTTTTATATAATCTGGTTCGATTCAAAGTGCACCTGGAGATCCCACATTGAGTATCTGAAGCGAAAGTGCCAACAAAGGATCAACTTTCTCTGCACAATTACCGGGACCTGGTGGGGAGCGCATCCGCAAGATCTTCTAACGTTGTACCGGACTACGATTTTGTCGGTTATAGAATACGGAAGTTTTTGTTTTCAGTCAGCGGCTCGGTCGCACATCATCAAACTGGAACGTATTCAGTATCGGTGTCTTCGTATCGCGTTAGGTTGCATGCACTCGACTCATACCATGAGTCTTGAAGTGCTGGCTGGCATGTTGCCACTCTCGGATCGGTTTTCAGAACTATCTCTCCGGCTCCTCACCAGGTGTGAAGTTATGAACCCCCAGGTGATCGAAAATTTTGAGAAGCTCCATGAGTTGAATCCTCAAACACGCTTCATGACTTTGTACCATTTATACATAACACAGAATGTCAGCCCTTCGCTGAATATTCCCAATCGTGTTTGCTTCTCCAATTTCGGAAATTCGGTTCATTTTGATTTATCCATGAAACAAGAGCTTCGTGGAATCCCAGAGCATCATCGTCCTATGATTGCTCCGGTGATATTTGCTGCAAAGTTTGGCCTAGTTGATTCCACCAAAACGTTTTTCACTGACGGGTCTTTGATTGAGGACTCTGCTGGCTTTGGTGTATACAATGAAAATTATAGCGTCGCTCGTAAACTTCAAGCACCTTGTTCTGTTTTTGTCGCGGAATTGGCAGCAATTCACTTTTCTTTAGAAACTGTTGCCTCTTTTACACCGGATCAATACTTCATTTTCACGGATAGTCTTAGTTCTATAGAGGCTATTCGCTCCTTGAGGCCGGTAAAGCACACCTCTTATTTTCTTATGAAAATACGAGGTCTTCTAAGTGCTTTATCTTCACGTTCTTTTATTATCACCTTTGTTTGGGTCCCATCTCATTGTTCGATTCCTGACAATGAGAAAGCGGACTCGCTTGCAAGGGTGGGCGCTATGGAAGGCGATATTTATGACCGACAAATCGCCTTCAACGAATTTTTCTATATTTATCGTCAGATATCACTCGATAGTTGGCAGTATAAATGGAGTAAAGGAGATTTGGGGCGATGGCTACACTCTATCACTCCTAAGGTGTCTAAGAAATGTTGGTTCAGGGGATTGGATTTGGGTCGAGACTTCATTCGTGTGATGTCTCGCCTCATGTCCAATCATTATTATTTAAACGCTCATTTGTTCCGTGTTGGGCTGGGAGACAGCAATCTCTGTGAATGTGGACAGGGTTACCAGGACGCAGATCACGTTATTTGGTTTTGTGCTGAGCATCGTGGAGTCAGATCTGAGCTTTATGATTCCCTTCGGGCTCGAGGTAGACAACCCAATGTACCGATTCGAGACATTTTGGCTGCACGCGATCTGGAGTTTATGAAACTCATTTATGTGTTTTTGACTAACATTAGCCTTAGATTGTAGTTTGATTAACTTTTTTGTTTAGGTTAAATTTTTGAGGATTGTGTGCATCGGTGTGTGATTGTGGTTGTGTGTGTGTGAGTGTTGTGTGTGTGTGTGTGTGTGTGTGTGTGTGTGTGTGTGTGTGTGTGTGTGTGTGTGATTTTTTTTTAAATTGAAAACGTTCAATTAAAAAATTGTAATTTGAAATTCTAGATATAAGAAAACCATTGTTCCTCATGCTTTGTTTAAAATTTCCACCGCAATTTTCCCATCCATAAAATTGTAATTCCTATTAACCTCGAGACGGCCGCGAGTAATCGGTTCCACCCCCTTAACCTTAGTTCTAAGATAACTGATGTATATAAACATGAAAACTTGGCTCTGTAAAGTTGATTCGATTGAGCCTGTACAAATAAATGAATTCATAAAAAAAAAATATCTATTGATGCATTGGTTTTATTTATATATTATATTTAATTTTTTTTTTTTTTATTATAAAACAATCATTCTCTTAAAAAACAAAACACACCAACACAACAACCGACCCCGCCCCGGCGCCGTAACTCAAAATAAAAAAAAAATAAAAATGGAATTGGGCAAGGATTTGGAAGAGATATTTCTATTTCCAATAAACAAAAACACAAAATTAAATATTATATTTTTCCCCAACAAAATAAAAAAAAAAAAAAAAATAATTAAAAAAAAATAAAAAAAGAATAAGAATTTTTTTTTTAAAAAAACAAAAAAACATCCCCAATTTTTTTAAAAAAAACCGATATTCGACACACCTGTTTGAGATGGGAAAGGGGAAATAGACACCAAACCAAAAAATAAAAAAGAATATAAAATATAAAAAAAAAAAAAACACCAAATTTTTTTTTTTTTTCCCCCTTTTTAAAAAAAACCCCAAAACTTCTTCTTGGTGCTTTTAAAAAAAAAATATTAAAAAAACCCCCCCAAAAAAAAAAAAAAGAAGTTATAAAAAAAACACCAAAAACCCCCCACATACTTCTTTAATAAAGAACCAAAACCAATCAAAAACCATCTCTCACTTAAGCCCTGCATGCCATCAAATACTTATACCTTCCTTCTCTTCTGCATTTTTATATTATTAACCTTCATGATCGAGAACGGTTGTGAAATTCATGGATCGGTCAAAGTGCGAAAGACCTGCTCAGTGCTGGTTTTGGTAAGAATATGGTCATATCAATTTCAGTACAAAATAGCAATGGAGTTCGAAAGAATCAAAGACAGCACACAAAAAGAAGTATCATCAGTCCTAAGTAAGTAAATATGAAATCAAAACTATATAACTCACATACTTCATTAAAAACATATATATTTCTATAGAGAACATACATAATATAACATTGCCTACAAGTTTCAAATTATAAACAAAATAAACATTTCAGATCAGTTTGTAGCAAGGCGGTCATCTAAACCCAAGAACACTACAAACCCCTTACCCCAACCTAATCCTTATTCTCTCCCATGGCGTTCAAGTAGTCCGCATAGACCAGTTTCCCATTACCTCTCCCTAACTTTTGCTTTGGATTGACTTCCGGCTCATTTCCCCACCAAACGCTGCAAAATGAAATATTTCAACCCAACATAAAAATAAAATTTAATTTTAACATATTATGACCATGACCTATATCATTTGACCATTAACAACTAATCAATCTTACCTTCAAACACTTACCGCTGACTCATCCAAACAGTTTAGAAAAACAACTAGTCATGGAGCCTACAAGTCAGTGGGACAACAATAACAACAACATACACGATACAAAACAGATAACTAACTTCATAATTAACAATAGTGCAATAGTAATCAATGAGTTCAGATTTCTCAGTGGTACAACTTGATTTAAGTGACTGTGATTGTGATTTAATATCACATTTCAAGGACCGTTATAAATAAACACAAATTAATCCAGGAAACAAATCGAAATACAGTATCAAACACATCAACAGACCATAAGCACATACAAATTGTTATGAATAAGGCAAGAAACAAAAATACACAGTACACTGAAGAAAACTCAACATGAACAAAAACATACATCGTGCATGAAAGCGAATTTATTTTACAAAAACTAGGGGAGATGTACCTATATTAATCTCATTGTTCCTATATTCATCCTACTTGAAATAAAACGATATACACGTTACAGGATTAGTTAGTAATGTTTGTTGTAGTTATTTAACGTAAGCAAACATTATTAGAAAACTAAACCGATCCTTCAACTGCCCAATTGTTTGATTCATCGTAGGATGAATATAGGAACAATGAGATTAATATGGGGGCAGTTTCCCTATTTGAATTTTCACGATAAAAACAGTGACCAAATGGGCACCATAGCCTAGAAACGTCTGTGTGGTGATTTAAAATAGAGGCTCGTAGAAGCGAATTTTACCAATAAAAGGGTCCAGCGCAGGGGGGGGCTTACTCCTTAGGGGGGGGGGGGGGCTTACTCCTTACTGGATACCATTATTACTGTACACAAACACGGTCCTACGTCAATCTCGTGGTAATAATATCCCTGATATAACCCACCTCTATTATTTTAATAAATAAAACAACATTTCAATTATTTCATTTATTGTGTAAGTTAGATAAAAAATAAAATCTATTTCACATTAAATCCAATACTACACTCGAGCACAATAAATTAATGTTTTAAATCGCTAAAATGAATACCTAACCATTGATAACCAAATAACTAAGATATATTTACTAAATAGGCTATACTTTCGTCGTAATAAATAAATTGATTTGTTTCCTATTAGCACGCCTTCTTCCAAAGTTGACTAGCTTGTATCAATTAATTGTTCGCACATCTCCTAGTTCCTCTTAACTTCTTCTCACGAATCGCACCGTGCTAGTCAAAGGGTAAGTACCGATAAAAAATGGGTAATCCGTGATACTTTCACCAATTGAGTAACTATTCGAAAAAGCATGAGTGCAAAAATCATCAGTTTTTTTTCAGTAGATAAATTATAGTGTTAAATGTCTTTAAATCTAACAATAGAATTAAGACGGAATATCGTAAAAAAATTCAGATTAACAACAACCCCGGCTAATTAATAAGCAAGGTCACCTCTAACATGTAACTACCGACAGAAACGGCTTCCATTGGCTACGTTTTTGCAAAAAAATCAAAAAATCTAGTACCAGAATAAAACAATGATGAGATCACTACAAATAAAACTTGAATGTCCAAACAGCCTGATGTTTCAACTTTTAAAATTTCATCGCTAAAAGAGACGAATGAATTTCCATTTCCAAAGTCATCTTGATCCACCACTTGTAGCGGCCTCACGAGACGGCGAAGAATTGTCTGTAGAACCATCGATATTTGCTTCGGCAAACTTTTCTCTCTGAGCGTTGATTTCGTTCACTATGTTTATCACTAGAGGATGGGAGAATTTACCCTTGGTTGAGTCGAAGAACTCTTGATGCTTCATCGGACAATTATCACGTTTCTCGTACTCGAACGCTTGCATGACCATATCGAGGCGATCCAGATCTTTAACAAACTTGGCCTCTGCTGTTTTGCCTTCCTCATACTCCTGTAAATGATAAAAGGTTACAATAAGCAATTAATATGAGCATTTTTATAACACAAAATAAACAGCATTATTAATGAGGAGTCCCACATGATTTTTTTAATTTAATTTTAACGCCGTTACTAAGTATAATGGGATGAGAAAACAATGCCATTTCTTTTTCAAGAATGTGTCTATTGAGATTGAACATGACACTGAAATTTACTCATTTTACTAAAATTGGAAGAAAAAAAACTTATGAAACAACTTTTATGATCAATGAATATTCCGGTACATTATCTCCTACTGTTATTTATAAGAATGTGTAAAAAGGATCCATTTTAAAGCATACAATTTATTGTCTGGGATCCCTGTCATCAAATACAGAATTGAGTTCTGTTATTAACAAATATAAAATAATTCATTTCCATAGTTTATTACCCAACAGAAACAAAACTTGAAAGTGATGCATAAAACATATCCCCTAGATAATACATATCGGCTATTCCATTTCAAAACATTCAAGAGTTCCTACTAAAATAATATTCTTTTATTTCTGTTTTGGTTTGGATAAACCAGGAGAAAAACATATTCATATAACACCATACGAATACATTTCCATCGACATGCTTAGGAATACACACATTTTACTATGTAGATTGATTAGATGTCTACTTAAGAAGATGCCGAGAACTCATGCTACCTTCATAGACATCTGGAGTTGGAAATTGGATGGTATTGTGCGGAAGTCTTTCCTTGGCGAGAAAGCATAATGTATATTTGCTTTGATATGAGATAAGTTTTAAGATGTTGGGGAGTGTTTGGGAGCGACGTAGTGACGGAGCTAAGAACGTGAATGCACTACTTTGTTGTCCGCTTTTCTGGGCTGGAACACAGGAGTTTCCTGTTTGCCTTGGTGTAGTGCCTTTTCTTGCGTGAGAGCTTGTCTGTCGGTTGGGATATGAGCACTAATGTCGTTTTCGGTTTTAAACCTGGGTCAGGTCTGACTCTGACTCGCAATTACCGAACGAAAACGGAGTAAGTGAGTGAGTGAGTGAGTGAGTGAGTGAGTGAGTGAGTGAGTGAGTAAGTCAGTGAGTAAGTGAGTAAGTGAGTGAGTGAGTGAGTGAGGTAAAGAAGGCATATGATGGGAATAGTAGCAAAAAATATGTAAACATTCGATGATGATGTAAATCTCCTAAAATAAACTGGTGGAAATTTGCCATTTCACAAACATTAGTTTAGGGGTGCTGTTAAATAATATCATGATATAATAATCTTGGTATTTCCAAGATTTACCCATTCTTTCGACGAAATAAAATCTGGGAAATTATCCTCACACCAAGCCTGTGTAGCTTTCGCCTGGTGGGACAGTGCAGAGTCTTGTTAGAAGCAGTATGGTGCATTCTTGTAGTGTTTCTCGATGAAGAGATGGTTCTTCAAAACAATATCGATGTAATATTTACTGTTGATTAACACCAGGTTCAATGAACCTTCAAAGTTTTAGAGGAACATCCCCAAACCATCATCCTTAAACGTTCTGGAACCATTGAACAGCTTGTTTATCACGAGGAATATCAGAAAGATATGCTACATACTCCCGTTCTACTGGTTTAGGTGATCCTGTAGCAGAAACATTTTTCCGTCCGAAAACAGAATTTCACAATCTTCGTGCCACTTGAGCAGCTTCCGACATCTTTCGACTCTTGCCTAATACTTCTGATCGTTGACTACGACATTCCCAGTTTTTTGCCACACATACCAGGATTCCGTCGAATTCGCTCTCTCACTTGTTTGGTGGCTTCACGTGTTATGGAAAATGAAATCCCGATAAAACATGAGCAGCCTATTGTTCCACTTTAATGCAGCCTTCAGTGTTTGTGACCCTTAGAGACTCGCGTTTTTGCTTAGGGAATCATGCGCGCGCGATTATCTTTCTGACCTCAGAAAACGAACCCAGCGGTAGGTGCTTGTGTAGCAAAAAAAAACGACAAAGAAAGAAAAACAAACCCGCCGGTAGCAAAAATTTAAACGCTTTCCTCGTGGTCGCGGTTGAATTTTAGTTCGATTTTGCAAAAATTATTATAGACCAGAAAAACAACCGCGCGGGCATCGACCGAACAGTCCATAGGACGCGATGAGAATGAGTGACCAGAACCCGCGTTTTGGCGAGAGGGTGTTTTTGAAGAACATGGCCAGAAAGGGCCCATATTTAAGCCCAGGTTGGAAAAATAACAGGGGATTCGGTGTTTTTAAGTTCTAAAAGCAGCATCGCCACGCTGACCGTTGAGTTCCGCGACGTTAGTATAGGATGGTGCAATTTTGGATTTTGGCAAGTGTAGTTTAGAATTAATTTCAGTGTTAAATGCAAAATAAAACAAAAGAAAATATCGGGACGGCGATGTTCATAAGTGTATTAGTTAATTAATTAGATCAACGCAAGACCGCCAAAGTTTCTAATTATAACTTTAACATTGAGAATTATAAAGAAATTAGAGCAACTCATCCAAAGGAAATATACATCAAATTCTTGTGCGCGAGTGGTTATTCCGGATCCAACCATTAATTAAAAAAAGTGACAGTGCCTTCCCGCTCGGTTCGTTCATTGTGGTGGCAGCGGAAAAAAATGTTTTGCATGAACTAAGGGACGCAAAAAAACTAGCTGGTGCAGTGAAATTGAAAAAAAAGCTAACTAAAAACCTAAAAGTGAAATGATCTGACGCGCACGATTCGCAACGATGAGGATTGCAGTTTGGTTCTGGTAAGTGATTAACATTTATTATTTTTACTTTCCCTTGCAAATTGATTCGGGTATGATGTTCCAAACCATTATTACAAGTTAAAAAACTTAATTCTGAATGTTTTTTTTTTTTTTCAATAAATCCTACTTAAGATGCGATTATTTTTGGTAATACCATAGACTAACTCTAAGACAAGTAGGTCCCGAACAATTACGATTTTTTTTCTTGGCTCAGTCAGTACTAGCACATCGGTCCCAAGCTTAATAATACCATAGACTAACTCTAAGACCAGTAGGTCCCGAACAAATACGATATTTTTCTTGGCTCAGTCAGTACTAGCACATCGGTCCCAAGCTCGGTCCCAAGCTCAATGATTCGCCCCTAACAACATAGCTCACACCAACACATTCTCGAATGTTGTGTCAAAATAACATAGTGAATCAAAACAACAACCAAGATACTAGTACCGGAAGGTACCGAAAAGCGCAAGAATTATTGCAAGCTGCAGACTGCAAGGTATACTTCGGACCTAGGGGCTCTACAACAGTGAACCAATTTCAAATCGCTAGTTGCACATTGATTGTTGATAATACGCCCCTAATAATGAACTCACACGAACACACTCTCAAATATTCTGTCAAAATAACACAGCAAATCAAAATAAAGGCGCAAATATGTATAGTTAGGTGCTGGCTTCAAGGTGTACTTCGGACCAAGGGGTTCTACAACAGTGAACCAATTTCAAATCGCTAGTTGCATATTGATTGTTGGTAATACCATCGAGGAACATGACGAAAATTTACAAAAATTTCTAACAGTATACGCAAGTACAATTTGGAACTGGAACCGGGAAAATGTCACATTTTTTAAATATTTAGGTCACATTGTTCATAAAGATGGCATTAGACCGACTGAAGATAATGTTGAAACAATCAAAAATATGAAACGACTACAGACAGTGAAGGATGTACGGTTGTTTTTAAGGTCTGTAAACTTCTACGGAAAATTCATTCCCAATGTCGCAAAGCTTAGAAAACCATTGAATGATCTGTTGAAAAAAGGCCACAAATTTATTTGGACCAAATAATGCGAACAATCTATGAATTAAGGCTGAACCAATTTTAGTGTGACCAAACTTCAGGGGTACTTTTGTGATTACCACTGACGCTAGTAATTATGCCTTTATGTCAGTTTTATCGAATGAAAAAACTGTAGACACACCAATCAATGTTGCTAGCAGAGCACTTATCGGTGCGGAAACTCGATACCACATCATCGAAAAAGAGTTGCTTGCGATCGTATGGTCAGTTGAATATTTCAGACATTATATTTTCAACCAACGATTCATTATCTACACAGACCATAGACCATTGGTCTAGATCTGGAGATTAAAAGAAACGTCACCAATTTTGACAAGGCTACGGGTCAAGTTACTAGGTTTCGAAGGTGAGATTAGGTATAAGCATTTCAAAGAAAATATCGTGCACACTTAATCACAGCTTCCCTGTTCATAAATTTTTTTACCGTTTTTGCACCGTAAAACACCTAAATTACTGAACAATTAAAAAAAAAACATTTGTTCAGTGAAACCCAACGAAAGACTACCGAGTTTTCCGTAAAATAAACGTTTTACGGGACATCACAAAGTTTCAGTAAAAATAATACCTAAATTTCAGTATTTTTGTGTTATACTGAACTTCAGTTGAGAAAAATAATCAGTACTCTGAAACCATGACATGTCAAATAATTCACATTTGCAAAATGGATTCAATCACCCAGCATCGTTTGGAAATCAATGTAGAGGATCAGGAATTATTTTGTAAGTAAACTTTTCCATTAAATTTTGTAGTTCGTTTTAGCTTTAATAGCCTGAACAAAATATGGCAGACGCGCGTCGATGATCTGTACCCGAATATACAAATTCGTTATTTTTTCAGCACGATGAACCATTCCCGACCAACAAAAGCGACAACCCTATACTCCATATGAAAGGAAATGTTCCAGCGGATAACTCTGACATGAATTTTATCTTCTAAACTTATTATTAAACATGAAATACTGTACGCAAATAACAAAAACTAAATAAAAGCTAAAACAAGTTCCAAAACATTATTTGTTTTGCCTCCTTAAAAAAAATTATTTTTAATAAATCAGAAAAACATCGAAATGTTCATTACCACGCACCGGCTCAACATGGCGTTGCTTAAATGCCGCGTCCCGGAGAAAATGGCCAAATCAATCGCCCACATCATCTTCGTGGTCAAGTGGTTAGCAGTGTCATCCGACGTTCAAGCGATTGCCATAAAGTTGGGGGTTCGATTCCCGCTCCAGCCAGTGGAACATTTTGCAAAACGAAAATGTCCAGTCTAATCCACTGGGTGTTAGGTTAAGTTGTTCGTTGTAATTCGCTCTATGTTCAATGTCCAGTCTGTACTACCTCGAGTTGAAGACGGTGTAAAGGCCTATTTTTATCGTAGTAAAACGTGCCGCCAAACACTCAGGCTGTCCTGCAGCCCAAGAAAACTGATAAGAACATTTCAATCGCGAACCATGTTCCCTCCGTAAACACAGGATCCATTTCACACTTACAAGCACGTTGGACATTTCAGCGCCAACATTTGATTAGGGCGAATCTGCTTTTGTAAACAAACACTTTGTCTGCTAATTTATCGGAAGTTGAATACAATACCTTCAAATTGAATATATCAGCGGATAGAAATAAAGCTCTTCTTCCTTAAAGAGTGCTTAATTTGTATTTGTGACCTTTTGTTCAAGAGCAAATGACTACGAAAGCCATTGTTTACAAAAGCAGATTCGCCCTAATCTAATGTTGGCGCTGATTTAACAAACAAAATATCATTAACAGTCAAGTCGAGCCGAGCTGCAGTTTCTATACATTTTCGTGGAGAACCAATAGCGGAAGAAGAACCAGAGCCTCACACACCAATAGCATAGGGTTTCATGGTTCTTTAGACTGAATAAAATATAGTAGAAATTTATCAATTTGATGACATCAATTTCTTCACATCAACAAGCAGTCCTACGTCAACTTTGCAGTAATGTCACTGACCTAACTCATCCTTTCGTTTTTTTTTTTGCTGATGGAAGGTTGATTAATGATACGACAATTTCAAAGAGAGTTGTACCCAAAAATGGCTCATTTTGTTTTAAAAAAAAAGACGTTAACTTTGAAAATATGTCATTGGTATAAAGGAAAAAAAAACTAAATTTTTAATTTGGTTTTGAGTTTTCAGTTAAAGTTTCAACTGAAATGGAGAATTTTTTTTTGTAATATAAGGGCCATAGCACACAGCTGAAACTAAAGCAGACAAGGGAGTAATTTTTTTTCAGGGGTCAAAAACCTTATCCCAAAAGTGCGAAGCTTAAACAAAAAAGAAAAAAATAATCATTTACAGTTCATTAGTTAACTAAAAATATATAAACATGAAAGGATATGAATAAATGAGTGACTATGTCAAACAATGGAGAGGAAGAGTAACCTTCCAAAACATATTAACAAGCAAATATGATATAAAGATATATAAGAAATAATTAAATGGAGAGGAAGAGTGACCCTCCAAAAGAATATAAAATATATATATAATGAATGATACAGGAGAAGCGGGAAAATAACCCTTTCTGAAATAAAATTAATTGAAACAATGGACTAAGCAATAGAATGTCCAAACAGGGTAAACGTAATCGAAAGTGATTTTTTTGTAAATGTCCAAGGGGTTAATGTTTTTGGAAATCTGAGAACAAAAATATAACAAGAGTTGAGCGTGCTCTTCATTCCCGTTGAAAGTGGACACAACTTTTCTTCAATATGCGAAACAAAAGATGAAAATATCAACAGACCAAAATACAATTTCATACTTTGATGAAGAATATGTCAATACTGAACTGCTCATACACCAACCAGAATTTAACTTGACTGATTATGGGGTAGAACACCCTGGATATGATAAGATTCCGAAGTTGAATGAATCAAATGTATTGTATTCCTTCTTAGATAAAAAGCGCCTTTTTGATTTAGGTGTCAGTGTTAATGAACTGAAAAGCCAACGTACGGTCTTACAAAATTTAATATATGCTCCATTGTAAAATTCGTGGTTCACCACAACAACTATTGAGGTGATAGGGGAGTGCTGGCAATATTTTTCTGTTGTTTTAAAGGAGAAATTTCCTGTTTTACGAAAACATATAAAATTAATCCACTGAGGTTGAGGAAGAAGACCGACAAACCCCATGACATCAATGAAAAAACAAGAGTATACAAAAATGAGGAACGTATTCAAATAAGGAAAACAAGAAAAAAAAATGTCACATAAACCCGAAACAAAAAATGAAAGAATCATAACAAATAAATCATGCAATATAGAAGATATTGAAAAGGATATAATGCGATATGATGAAGTAACAAAAGAGACTACGAGTATGCCTCCAAACATGCAAAATACGGTGTGGTGCATACCGACCTAGCCACAGTCTTACTCAGCATATATGCACGATCAACCGAGTGCGATATGGATTGCTTATACTTGGTAAGCATTATCGGTATAAACATCCAACATCGTTCAACGGACGATAAATGCTTATGCTGACGCAGCGTGTGCTACGCGATCGTCACCCGTTTAGCTTTAAGAAAGAAACATTAAATAAACGTATTACTGTTCCAACCACCGAGTGATTCACTACATATCACATGGCGATCCTCTGTCAGTGATTCGAATTAATTAATTAATTAACAGTGAAAAATAGTTAGCAACATGTTAAAGATAAGTGTGAAAAGCAAAATCTAGGAAAATGGTGTGAAAGTGCGAAAACCAACTGCATCCGCTATCCGCGGTACGAATGCAATTTCATTGTGACGATGAGCCAGACAGTTAGTGCACGATGGGAAAAACTAATTCTAAGTCGGCAGTGACCCATAATGCGGACCCGCAGATTCGCATAGTTAACAACCAAGAACTACATGGTGAAATTTTGGAAAATAGCGAAGTGTTAATCTATGTGATTTTAGTGCTTGTAGTTATTCATTTGTCTATTACTTTATACAAAATTCTCATGAAAAAAGAGAGGAGACGAGCACTACGATATGCTAAAAGTATAGAAGAACTACCAAAAGTCTAAAAAAAAAAAAAAAAGTATGACAACATGACGAGCAACGGAACTGTAATGAAAAATTGTAAAACAGTGCACTTTGAACGGGAAAAAAGATATTGGCAGAGATTGAAAACAAAACGGATTGCCATTTCAAAGGAGCAATTTGAAGCAAAGAATGCTATCATCGAATATTTGTACAACATGGCAGCCGGTGCAGCATTAAAAATCGAAACAAGAAGTGTTATAGATGATTTGATGTGGGACTATCGCGAGTTAATGATGAATGTGGCGGACTACAAGGAGATGATTGGAGATGAATATGCATAGATATGCATAGGAGAATATCAACATGTGTAGAAAGGCTGGAAACAACATTGGCTAGAGATGACGATAGCTGGACTTCTAGGAACAATCAGGACTTATGGACGCAGCTGAAAGGTGCATCCATACAAGAGAAGTATCGTCCAATTAATTTTTTATTTATTCCAAATATATAATCATGTTATTTTTAGGAAAGAAAAGAGCTTAGATTTAAATCCAAAATGGAAAGAAAATGTAAGTAATGTTATAAGAATTCAATGGATAAGTTTTTTGAAGCAGGAGATAGTTTAAGCAGATTGCTCGACAATCTAAAGAAAAACAGGAATTTAAGCAAAGCTACAAAGGATAAAAAATTTATTCAAGTAAATAGTACCTTAAAAGTACTTAAAAATATTGTTGTCGAGTTCGAAGGGAATGAAAATCATGAATTATTAAGAACCAGATACGTTCAATTAAAAAATGTAGCAAGGGAGTGCATCCAATTATTACAGGAAAACCCTTTGGAAAGGACTGAGATTGAAAAGGAGCAAGAAATACAAACAGAGGAGGAATTAGATAGAAGAAAGGAAACAGAAGATAAAGCAGGTACAATAAAATCGAAGGAAATTGAATCTGAAATCGATTCAGAGTTAGAATCAGAAATAGGCTCCGAAATAATCAAAATGACGACTTTAGACCTTAATGTAGCCATAAAATTGGTAGATAAATTTGACGGAAATCAATCGAAAATTTCAAGTTTTCTTGAATCGATTGATTACCTTTTTCAAACTTATAGTAATGTACCCGAACAAAACATCTTAAGCTTTCTTAAGATAAGATTAATTGGTCCTGCACATGGATCTATAAATACTGCAAATTCTGTAGCAGGAGCGAAGGAGCTACTTAAACAGAAGTTCGGAATAAAAATAACACCACAGGCTATCCAAAATGAAATGAGTAATACAAAACAAAAGCGAGAAACTGTATCAGAATTTGGTGATAAAATAAGTGCGTTAGCAAGTAAACTTGCTGCCGCTTATGTTTCACAAGGAACATTTAGTGATGAGTCAGCAGCATCGGACATAGTGCAACCTATTGCTGTGAATGCCTTCACTACAGGAATCAGAGACGCGCAAACAGCTTTCTTCGTAAAAGCTAGGAACCCTACACATCTGAACAAAGCTATTTCAGATGCGTTGGAAGTTTCTCCAACGACATCTACTAACTCGGAAAATGTATTATATTTTCAACAAGAAAAATTTAGGAGTAATTTTCACACATGGAGAGGCCGAGGATCTGAAAGACAACGAGGTTTCTCCAGAGGACGTGGTAATTACCGTGGAAGAAGTGATTATCACCAATCAAATCGTAACAGAGGTAATTACCGAGGAAGAGGTAATTACCACAATACCGATCAAAGACCCCAAAATAATTATTCGAATTATAATAACTCCAACAGACAAAACTCAGATAGACAACAAGGTCAAAGAGGAAGGAATAGGCAAGCCAATATAGTAGCTGGAGACTACCCGGAACAAGCAGCAAGGGAAGAAGAGGACGTTGCAAACGTCATTGATCTTTTTCGTGACTAACGGACGAAAAAGACTACCTACCATCCATATGACAATAGAAAATGAACAAATACCATTTATACTTGATAGTGGAGCTAGTTGTTCAATTATTGCTGTACAACTGGTTTCATCAACATTAAAAATCAACAGAAACGACACAATTAAAATTCGAGGTGTTAACGGAAACACGACAGCAAGAGGAAGTATTAATGTAAACCTCAATTATGGAGATTTATCATTTCAACAAAAATTATATGTTGTAAATGATTTACCTCCTAATGTACCAGCACTACTTGGTACAGATTTTCTATTAAAATATGAAGCGACACTGAATTTTAAAAGAAGTACAATTATAGTTACTGTAGGTGGTGATAGGGTAGAATTACCTGTAAATTCTCCACTTGCAGCTATGATATGCGTACCAGCAAGATCAGAAATAACAGCATTTTTAGACGTGGATTTCAAAACAGAACACGTTTTGTTAAATGAAGAAATTAAACCTCATGTATTCATTGCAAACACAATTATTAGACCTATAAATGGGAGAATACCGGTAAAAATTTTAAATGTATCAAACAAACCAGTAATTTTGAATGAACTGAAACCAAAAATGAACAAACTTGAAAATTATGACATTATTCAATTAAAAGAGCTGGAAGAAAACACAGAAAGAGCAAACAAATTGTTAAAGGAGTTGAAACTCAACCATTTGAAAGGTGAAGAAAAAGCTATTATTTCCAAAATATGCTTAAAATACAAGGACATATTTTGCCTTGAAGGAGATAAATTGACGGTAACAAAATTTTTTACACCTTCAATTGCCGTAAAAGAGAAAACACAGCCGGTTTATACAAAACCATACAGGTTACCAAATTCTCAAAAAGACGAAGTAGCAAAACAAATTAATAAAATGCTAGAAAACAATATAATAGAGGAAGCTAAGTCCGAATGGAATAGCCCTGTACTTTTAGTACCAAAAAAATCATGTAATGATGATAAAAAATGGAGACTAGTAATAGACTATCGAAAAGTTAATAACGCAATCCAAAATGATAGGTTTGAACTTGGTAACATAGAGGATATTATAGACTCGTTGGCAGGAGCCAAGTATTTTACACATCTTGACCTTTCTCAAGGATACTATCAATGTGAAATAGATTCTGAGAGTCGACCAATAACAGCTTTTACAACAGCCTCAGGTCAGTTTCAAATGACTAGGCTACCGATGGGTTTAAAAATAAGTCCATCAACTTTTTCAAGGCTTATGACAGTTGCGATGTCTGGCCTGTGTATGGAAAAATGTCTAATTTATTTAGATGACATAATAATCTTCGGAAAGACACTAAATGAACATAATAAAAATCTTATTTCAATTTTTGAAAGACTAAGAGGAGTGAATCTCAAACTTAATCCTTCAAAATGTAATTTTCTAAAACAAGAACTAATTTATTTAGGACATTTCATTTCAGCAGAAGGAATTCGTCCTGACCCTTCAAAAGTAGAATGTGTGGAAAACTGGCCTACCCCAAAAACGGCAGACGAAGTAAAGCGCTTCGTAGCATTTTCCAATTATTATAGAAAACATATAAAAGATTTTTCAAAAATATCGATTCCATTGAATAAGCTGACTAAAAAAGGAGTTCCATTCGAATGGACTGAAGAATGCCAACATGCTTTTGAGACATTGAAACTAAAATTCTTGAATCCACCAATACTGGATTACCCTGATTTCGATAAAGAAAATACATTCAAATTACAAACAGATGCATCAGGTTTTGCTTTAGGAGCAGTGCTGTCTAACCAGAATGGGAGACCAGTAGCATTTGCCTCCAGAGCCCTGAATAAATCTGAACAGAACTACGGAACAATAGAAAAAGAGCTTCTGGCAGTAGTTTGGTCCATTAGACATTTCAGACCATATTTATTCGGAAGAAAGTTTGATCTAGAGACCGACCATAGACCATTAGTTTATCTTTTTTCAATAAAAGATCCTTCAAGCAGATTAACCAAATTTAGATTAGCACTGGAAGAGTATGATTTCAACATTACTTATATACCGGGAAAAGATAATGTACTGGCAGATACTTTATCTCGCATTACAAGTACAGATCTAAAGGAGATAAATAAGAAAATAGAAAAAGACGTTCTTGTAACAACAAGAAGTATGAAATTAAAAGAAACCAATACAGACCCAGTAATTGGAATGCCTGGCCAGCATCCTTTGACAGGTCAAGCTATTGAGATAATATTTGATGAAAAGCAACAATTACCTGAAGTGAAATTTTGTGACTTGAAGAAACAATTAATTATAAAACCAGCGAAGACACTAATCCAGTTACGACGGATAGCTGTAATGCTGAGAAAAATATGCGATAATGAAAAAATAAACGAACTCGTTTTAAAAACAAATAATTATGCAAAGAAATTTTATAATGAGTTATACACTAATAACTTAAATAATGGCATGCCACCAATACGAATATTGAATACAAATATAAAGCATATAACAGACAAGGAAGAACAAAAATTAGTCATGAACGATTTTCACATACTGCCAACAGCAGGACACTCAGGTATAAAAAAGACATTAAAAAATATTCAAAGTAGATATTTTTGGACAAGTATGTCAAAAGATATAACAAATTTCATTAAATCATGCGAATCATGTCAAAGAAACAAACACATTAAACCAAAACAAACACCAATGATAGTCACTACAACGGCGACTAGTGCATTCAGTAAAATTTATTTAGATCTTGTAGGTCCATTGTTACCTAGTAACGATGGCCACAAATACATTTTGACGACACAGTGTGAATTAACCAAATTCATAACTGCAACACCAATTAAGGATAAATCAACGGAAGTTGTCGCGAAAGCTTTTGTTGAAAATGTTCTTTTGGTATATGGTATACCGGACGAGATAACGACCGACAGAGGGACAGAATTTATGTCCGATTTGTTTAAGAAAATATGCGAACTTTTACAAATAAACAAATTAAATTCTACAGCATACCATCATCAAACGGTGGGAGCTTTAGAGAATTCTCATAAAACATTAGGAAACTTTTTAAGAATTTACGCTTCAGGAACACCAGGAAACTGGTCATCTTGGATTAGATTTTATCAATTTGCTTATAATACCACTACTCATTTAGAGACTAACAAAACGCCATTTGAACTAGTTTTCGGAAAAATTTGTAAACTACCTTCAAACTTAACAGATACACAATCCCCAGATCCAATTTATAACATAGATGATTATGAAAAGTTATTGAAATATAAATTACAAAAAACTCAACTAGAAACACAACAAAAGTTGATAAGATCGAAGATTGAAAGAGTAGCAAAGAATAATACCAATTCTAAAGAAATTAATTATAGCCCAGGACAATTAGTTTTAATAAAAAACGAGTTAAAATCAAAACTACACAATATATATTTAGGACCATTTCCAATAGTATCGGATAAGGGAACAAACGTTGAAATACTACATATCACAACGGATATTGCTACTGAAAACGAAAAAAAGGAAGAAGAAAAACGTATGGAACAATGAAAAATTATCATGGGGGTGTATATTAAACATCAATTTACATAAAACGGACTGGTAAACATTATGTTCGAACTTCAACTTGAAACAGGCTCTTATCAGCATATATCAGATAACAAAATATTAGGTTTATTTGTTGGAATTAATTAAAGTTTTATATGACTATACTAATACATAATTGTAAGTATATTTACAGTCCCACCTAAGGCCTTCGATGAGAGAGGGGTGCGAGAACACAGCATATCATACGTAACCACGGACACAACAACAGGGTAAGAGTACATGGTAGTTATTTAGGTCCGGAGTAACAGGAATGCAAGGAATAGACTTACATAGTATTTACTTGCATTGCTGTGTTCTCCTCATTTGGAACTTGAGTTCTCTATCTTACAACATTGGAATAAAGGAGAAAATATCAAATTTTAATGGCGTGATAAAATACATACACACAAAAATTTAAATATTATGGCGATTATGAATAATAATGTTATAGTTACAATCTGGATGAAACCAGCAAGAATTGTATACCATGAAAATGTACAAACACACACGAAAAAAAATCCTACACTAAATATATTGTCATTAAAAAATATATATAAATTTGAGAAGACTTCAGTGCAACACACACAGACGAGATAGAATTACAAAGTTTAGAGCCCTACCCCGAGGTAACACTATAAAACGACGATGACACTCTACACACCGAGCAAGGTGGCCATAGGCGTAGCCAGAGGGTGGAGGGTGGGGCCGTTGCCCCCCCCCCCCTAACTTTTGATTTTATTTTTAGATTTTTAATGTTTGTTTAAATTTTTTATTATTTATTTTTAATGTTTGTGAGATTGTCCCTTTACCTCAATGAAAAAGCGCGAAGTCACCTCGATTTTGTAATAAGTTGTAGCAAAAAAGCGCAAAAAGCGGACATCCATGAATTTTTCTTTTAAATAGTAAACCCAACCTAGCTAACCTAGCGTATCTAAAAAAATATCTCTAGAAATGTTATCTATGATTCAAGCATTGATTGGTTTTTTCTCGCTAGCTGAAAGTGGAAAAAGCTATGCTCAGTTCAATTTTCAGTTCTTGGCAATCAAAAAACGTAATATTTTAACCATTGTTATAGCTTTCGGAAGTCAAATAACACCAGATTGAGAAACATAATTCATAATCCATAGTTAGAAAGTGTATCAACGGAAAATGTATATTTGAACTATTCATGATATGGGCCAAACCGATCAATGTTACCCCGCTGATCAATAATATCCCGTTTTACGGTACTGTAGTTTCGTATTATTGAGAATATATGTTAATCATATCTTACAGTTTGATTCAGTATTTTGAAATATTGTTTCTGTATCCAAGAGATATTAATGGAGCACATGCTACGATAAAATCCAGGTGAAACGAGACGAATCGTATCCGATTTTCAGACCAGTAATTTGATAAGCGTGTGAGAAAGCAAGACAGCATGCTAATCAATGCGAGAAGTTGAAGTGGTCTTATCCTATTCAAAGATTTTATCCCTTTCTATGAGCATGAGCAAGATAATGAGCATGGTTGACTGCCCAAGGTTGCTACTCCGTTGCTGCCAGATCAGCTGTTATAACACAGAGAACCAACAGATGATGGTTGAGACTAGCATACATCCTCAATGTGTAAAAAATGGTCATCCCAAACTAAGGCAATACTGGCGCCTGCTTCACCCGAATGCATGTCAAATAAGAAAAGGGTAGGGCCTCTGCACTGTCATTGGGATGTTGGAAAACAGGTTTGAGTGACAGCAGGATTCTTTTTGGTAAACGATAAGCTGAATTCACGCGGCGTTCAGTGAAATATTTAAATATTAGTACCGATTCCTGATTTGATCCTATTTAAATCAACAGTGAGGATGCTATTGGGGCCACTCACAAAGTGTGGTGGTGGTTTTTCATTGGTTTCATTGGATTCTCTATAATGCTGGAAATCCGATTTGAACCGATTTAAACCATTAGTAAGGATGGTATTGGAGCCACTCACAAAAAGGTATAGTGGCTTACTTTCTCCAAGTGACACGGCGAGTATGGCAAACCCATATTGTGGATGAAAATTAATTGTGATCCTCACCACCGGTCCACCAGCCCGGCGAACCACCTCATCTCACCATGAAGCATTTTTGTAATTTTTTTTTCTATGCTCACTCGATCACTCGTATCGCTGAATTATAGATAACCGAAACAATACGATACGCGCCATGCCCGATAGCAAAATAGTGCGTAATTAAGCATCACAGCCGATGCTCGAAGCATACTCTTTTTCATAAACTTTCAATATTTACAACTGTATCAATCAAGTAGAGGCTTCTTAAGAACAATCTATGCTAATCCATTTAAATTTGCGATTGAGGGATTTGGTAAACATAATAGTGCGTAGATGCATTTCGTGCCTTCTGGCAACTTTATGCTTCTATTGATGTCCAGGCTCATCCGTTTAGCACCAACCGGGGGACACTGGTTCCTATACCCAATGATTTCATTATCTCCAATCTGCTCAACCAATCCCAATATATTGTGATATAGTGGACGGATTATTATAATTTGAGATAACTCAATGTAGACGTCTTCCAAATTTGACAGATCGACAGGCTGTCCACCATTGGAGACCCACCTGGTACCTCATAGCAAGATGCTTAGAGGCGGAAGATTCTAGAGCTACCTCCCTTCAAAGATTTTATCATTTTATCACAGATACCACCTGTCTGAAAGCATTGTTCTGCTCTCTCGTGCGTTCTATCCTGGAATTTGGAGCCTTGGTGGTGCCCCTATTAAATAATCTGGATTGCGAGGATTGAAGCTGTTCAAAGAAAATTTGTTCGTTATGCTCTCCGTCATCTGCCGAGGAATGATTCTGTCAACCTTCCATCGTACCAGGATCGTTGCTCACTCTTGGGTATTGAAACGTTGGAACATAGGCGTACAGTCATGCAAGCAATCTTCGCGGCAAAAGTGCTGCTAGGTGAAATCGACTCTCCAGGAATTCTGGCAGAACTATCTATCTACGCTCCTGAACGAGTTCTGCGAACAAGAAATTTTCTGCAGCTCGGAACCCGTGCTTCAAACTACGGCCAACACAATCCAATTCGATTCATGTCATCGCGCTTCAATGAACTCTACGCTCTGTTTGACTTCAACTGTTCCGCTGAAACCTTCGGTCACCGGATTCAGCGTAGTTGGATGGAAAGAAAAACTATAAGGGACAGCCCAATGGGGTTGTACGCAAAGTTGACGTAGGACTACGCAGCAATCGAATTCCCATACACGTCAGGGCCATCCGCTAATTGATTTAAGTCAGTCCTGAAAAGGGCCAAGTCAATTCTATTGTACACTCTCTAGAAAGCATTTGGTGGCTCTTAATTATGATACGGCCCCGGTTGTATTTTCTACGATGGTTGAGAGGGCCACTATCTCTAACGCGTAGAAGATAGTTATGGATCTGTTGGTTCATTGGTTGTTCAACACGCTTTGCTATTTACTCCGGGACGCGGCGTTTAAAGCAATGCCATGTTCAGCCGGGGCGCGTTAATGGAAATTTCAAACAGCACAAGAGAAAAATTCATCCAAACGAACTCTCCAGTTGGCAAACTAATTTGGTCGTCCTGAAAAGGACGGATTTAGTTGACGGGGGAGAAACAGTTCGCGATTGAACTTGGGCTTTCTCTCTTGGTTCATCTCACGGGATGATTGATTCTTGACTCGTTGTCACGGGCGGCTTTTTCCCGCCAACTCGTAGGCTTCAGCAGCCATGTTTCTCGCAGCAAGGTTGACGGGAGCATCGGCAACAACAGCCAATCGCACCAACGTCTCTCTGGGTAACGACTGCTCGCCGCCGCCTAATGCGATCCAACAGCCACTGCACAGCTTAACGACTGTCGTAAGACTGAATCAAAATGTTCTGCTAAAAGCTGTTAGGTAAAAGTATCGGATGCTAGTGCACAAAAGAAGGCGGTACCAACGAAGGCAATGTGTTACAAATAGCATCAAAGGGGACGAACTTCAATTATTGCGCCACAATAATTAGTTTTAATTATTACACGCAAGACGGATGATTTTCTTAACCGAACCTTTCCTAATTTGCTTGGCACCGCCAGCAACTAATCCGCTATGCATAGCTAGGAACTACAACAAACTCAACCACATGGTCGGTCTGAAGTGACGCAGTTCGGCTCGAATTCCGTTCATTGGTTGTTCAACCTTCTTTGTCATTTACTACGCGACCCGACGTTTAATGAATGCTATGTTCAGCCGGGGCGCGGTAATTGAAATTAATTTCAAACATCACAAGAGAAAATTTCAACCAAATAAACTCATTAGTTGGCAAACTAATTTCAACCTTTTCAGGGACAAAACCCCCAACCAAAGAGAGTCGAGATATGGACATATATATCGTTTGTTGGTTATTAAACATGTTTAGCCATTTACTCCGAGACGCGACCTTTAAAGCTATGCCATGTTGAGCCAGTGCGTGGGAATGTAAATGTTGATGAACGCAAGAGAAACTTCAAATTAACAAACTCTTTATATAGGCAAATTATGTTGTTCGTCCTGAAAAGGACGGATTTTAGTTGACGGGGAGAACATGGTTCCAATTGAACTTGGGCTTTTCACTCGGTCTTCTTGTACAGCAGGACAGCCTGAAAAATACATCACTCTGTGAAATGTTCACACCGGAAAAGTTTCATCAGCTCTGCGTCGTTGCGGATGGCCAGCTGCATGTGACGTGGTATGATTTTGGTCGACGCGTTGTCACGGGATGGTATTTCCTGCCATCTCGAGCACTTAATCGGCCAGGTATTTCACCACCGCAGCGAAATAGACGGGGGCTCCAGCAGCAACGCACTCGGTGTGGCGCAGTTACCGTTCCCGAGCAGACGGTGAATGCGACTGGTAACAGCAAACCGGTGCGATTCGTGCGGGACTTTGGCTTGCTCTTGAAGTTTCCTCGAGCTGCTACGTATCACAAATGACTGCTAGCCATGCAAGGGCCTTTTTTATATAATGGCATCGGGTACCATTGAATGGAAGGAAGGTGGTAACACAAAGGCAATGCGAAACAAATTTTACAAAAGGGGACGGGCCTCACTAGTTGCGGCAGACAACAGCGAGGAAATGAAATCATCACGCTGTATGGTTTCGGATGTTAAATTCACATCACCTTATGTAAAAGAAAAATGCCCTTTTCAGGGACAAAACCCCCAACCAAAGAGAGTCGAGATATGGACATATATTTCGTTTGTTGGTTATTAAACATGTTTAGCCATTTACTCCGAGACGCAACTTTTAAAGCTATGCCATGTTGAGCCAGTGCGTGGGAATGTAAATGTTGATGAACGCAAGAGAAACTTCAAATTAACAAACTCTTTAGATAAGCAAATTATGTTGTTCGTCCTGAAAAGGACGGATTTTAGTTGACGGGGAGAACATGGTTCCAATTGAACTTGGGCTTTTCACTCGGTCTTGTACAGCAGGACAGCCTGAAAAATACATCACTCTGTGAAATGTTCACACCGGAAAAGTTTCATAAGCTCTGCGTCGTTGCGGATGGCCAGCTGCATGTGACGTGGTATGATTTTGGTCGACGCGTTGTCACGGGTTGGTATTTCCTGCCATCTCGAGCACTTCATCGGCCAGGTATTTCACCACCGCAGCGAAATAGACGGGGGCTCCAGCACCAACGCACTCGGTGTAGAGCCCTTCCATAGCAGACAGTGAATGCGAACGAGTGGAAGCTGCAATCCGGTGACGGTTCGTAGCCGAGCACCTACTCAACATCTTTGAGATCGCTGAAAGACTGAAGGTAAATTTCAACGTGTCCCCGTTAAATATCTTTTCCTGATGCATAGGAGACGTTCGTTACTTAAATATGAAGTCTGTGCTAGCAAAGTACTGTGTATTTGGTAAATTTACTCTGAAAAATCGGCATTATAAGATATCACCTCATATTTGCGTTAATTTCAATAGTTGAATGTTGAAAATCAATAGTTTTTAATATTTAAATCGAAGCGTAGAAAATGTTCCGATCGATTGGTGCAAACATTTTGAAAATCAATCGTGGAATGACTTAGTTATTAACGTTCAAAACCTATATATTTTTCGTGACGCTCTAAATTTTCGCAATTCGAACGTGTACCCCAGTATTGAAAACACAGACGTAGTCCTACGTCAAAAAAGCCCGCCCCCCCCCCCCCCCCCTTATCCAGACCCCCCCCCCCCCCGAGGGAGGCGAAAAAAAACACCCCCCCCCAACAAATTTCAGCCCCAGAAAAAGGAAACCCCGCAAGGCAAGGGGCGGGGTTTTGGGGCCGATGGTGTTGGTGGTACCCAGAGAAATCGAAGTGAAAGGGAGTCGACGGCTCTCAGAAACGATAATCAAACGGCAACGAGCAGGAAGAGCGAAAGTAGGCGGAGGTAAACCACATGCTAAGCAAACGAAGGGAAAACGCAGGTGTAAGCCAAAAATCCTATTGAACAAAACGGGAGAATCACTCACAGAGTACAACTTACTATCCAGAGATTCGTCAAACATGTCTTGGTTAATAAATATTCCATTATGGATTGATCCTGGTAACGCTAACCACCTCTGAACCAAAAGAAAATCAGATTTAAAATCAACAGATGGATGGCAAAATTCAGACAAAGGACTTCTTGCTAATGTATACTTATGTACCAAACAACTGTCAGAGACACATCAACCATCACCCGGCTAAACGTTACGTGGAGAACCATCAATAATATAGTAATACACAACAGAACTTCAGCGGAAACTATGCACGAATCAGGCGGCCTTAATACGTTAATGCGGGGATTCGGAACGACACGTGCGTGGGAGGAGAGGTGTGGAAATTGCAGCCAAACAAGAGGGATGACGGATGAGGATCGGTGCTACCACACTAGAGGTCCAAGAACCCTTGTCCTACGACTGGTCGAAAACAAGACGACGAAATATAGTAAAAATCGAAGATGCGGCGTGGATGGAGATGACCAATCCATGATGCGGCAAGGATGGAGACTACCTCGGGGGGAGGGGGACGGATCACACAGTTAGAGCAGGGAACACCTTTCGTTCGATTTTATGGCAACTCTCCTAGTAGGCCTAAAAACTCAATAAGAGGGGGGCATTGCAGCGCCTATTTTTCCACTTTAATGCAGCCTTCAGTGTTTGTGGCCCTTAGAGGTCCGCGTTTTTGCTTAGGGAATCATGCGTGCGCGATTATCTTTCTAACCACAGAAAACGAACCACCGGTAGGTGCTTGTGTAACAAAAAAAACGACAAAGAAAATAAAACCAACCCGCTGGTAGCAAAAATATCAACACTTTTGTCATGGTCGTGGTTGAATTTTAGTTCGATTCTGCAAAAAATATTATAGCCAAGAAAAACAACCGCGCCGGCATCGACCGAAAAGTCCATAGGTCGCGATGAGAATGAGTGACCAGAACACTGTGGGGCGGCTCCATACAAAGTGGTGGCCGAAAATATATTTTTTGGTTTTTCCGCATTTTTTTAATAGTTTTCTAGTAAGTTTGGCATAAAATTAGTCATATTTGTGTATTTTCATCGCATCCGGAAGGTGTAACTAGTATTTAACCCAGTAATGAGCAACGTATTCCTGAACAATAAACTTGAACGTTTGTTTTTAATTTTAGGGGCAGTTCAAATGCAAATCTAAACCAGAATAAGGTTGCTGTGCATAAGATTAAATAAGAGAGGTAAAAGGTGGAAGCCCCCTCCACCCTGCCCCCCTCCTAGCCAAGATCTGAGCCCCCCCCCCCCCCATTTTTTTTAAATATGTTGTATAAGAGTATTGTTTTATCAATCAGGTATTTTGGTGAAGAATTATTTGTCTACCAAACTTCTCCCCCTCCCCCTCACAAACTTAATGCCCCCCCCCCCCCCTCAAAGTTAAAACTTCCAAATGACCGTCGAGCCAATCATTATTGTATTTCTCAAAGCACTCTTGTTTGCGGTGAGCCTTTTGCCACGCATTGTAAAAATTTTGTGCTACGTACTTCAACTTTTTAAGTAGTCGTTCTTCTTTGGCAAGATCAATATTATATTTTGCCTTGATATATTCAAATGCTTTTGTTGCATTGACTATTTGAGATTCTTTTGGATCAAAAAGTATCACGATGCTCCTATGTTCCATATTATCACAAACAATTCTTTTCAGATTTTTTTTTCGATTAAACTACTACTGCACAAGATACACGTTGTAAGCGTTAAAGCCGAAAACAAACTCAGGATTTGAAAATATTGTCCTCGTCTTTTTAATGCAAGTAGGTAGTATATAGTAGGTAGGTACAGTGACGGACAATACAATAAGACCAAAGCCCGATTTTCATACAAAATGGTCATGTTAGGAGGCTTGTCTTTCACTTTCCCGTGAAGTAATTGAACTGGAATTTTTGCAATAGCCTAGAAATAACCTGAATTTTCATCTTTAATAAATTCATAATTTTTCATTCACCACTTCAGAAACTACAGACACCACCTGCGACAAAACAATAAGATCTCCTTTTGATATCCATAGTTTGGGCCATGTTGATGAGTGTGAATTACAATCTATAGTATACTGATATTAAAATGAATATTTTTTTCAATAATTACCTATTTTTACTCATTTTAATTAACTGTGAAACCTCAACAGCATACCCATTTTAGAGTTTAGACACTTACCTTTCTTACGGTGTATTAAATTCCAAAATTGGACCGTTATTCGCTGAGAAAATTGCATTTGTGTGAAATGCATTTTTCCTACAATTTTCACAATTTTCTTAAGTCTGATGTCTGTGGCGCAATGCGAAAACATCACAAAGGGCTGAAATTTTGGGAATCTAGGTTTGAACTACCTGGCTATCAAATGGTATACAAGACACGTCATTCAAAGCAAGTCAATTTTTCGATTTTTGTCCACCACTTTCCCCATTTTGGCGAGAGGGTGTTTTTGAAGAACATGGCCAGAGAGGGCCCATATTTAAGCCCAGGTTGGAAAAATAACAGGGGATTCGGTTTTTTTAATTTCTAAAAACAGCAACGCTGCCCGTTGAGTTCCGCGACGTTAGTATAGGACGGTGCCAGTTTAGATGTTGGCACGTCCGGATTCAACCATTAATTAAAAAAGTGACAGTGCATTCCCGTTCGGTTCGTTAACATGTTGCGTATACGTTATATTGGCTTATCACCAAGTTTTGGCCCATCGCATGTCGAAAAATAAAATTTATCTGTGATTTCAACGTTATTTATTAAACTCAACATTTGGTACGATTCAAGAGCTACAATAAAATATGTTTAAATTTTTATAATAGGCCAATATTGCTCCACCATGAATTCCAATTTGTTTTCAGCCAAACGAAATCAGTGGGAAAAGTTTGAAAATAAGAAGGGGCGTTTTTTACAAAACCTCACCAATCTGTATTTTTCTTTTTTTGTTGAGCTACTGCAAATTGAAAAGTGCTGCTTGTACTAATAGGGCTAGAAATCCTATATACAATCAATCTCCTACTGACTTCCAGTGCTTTTATTATTTGCTTGCCCTTATTTTAAGATTGGTTTGTTATCACAAAATGCAAACATTTTTAGCCCAGGAGAAAAGCTCTTCTGAGAACCCAACGAATGCCTGTTAATATAAAGCGGTCGAAAAAATAATAGGTGTGAATGGAATACAATAGTTAATTTAATATCTTACAATCAATACATCAAATCTAGAACAAATTTTCAATAGGTCGTAGGTAGCAATGTAAACAAAAATGAAGATTTTTCACGGAATGATAGCTTGGGTACTCCTCAATATGAATTATACACAACATAATATAAATTGCAACGAGTTGCTGCTATATATTATTTAATATAATTGGCTTGAGTCACAAACTACTCCATAACGAACTTTTGTCGCATTCGTCGCTTTGTCTGTTTGACTTAAGTGCTTTTCTATGCTCCGCACCGACCTATCCAGCCGATTCATTTTGGCGTAAGCAACATGACAGGTGATTGCATATCGAAACAGACTTGACGAATGCGACATATTATTTTGCGACACGACGTAACACACCCGGCGGATGTAACGTGATAACTTTCCGAACGACTTACAATGTGGTCGTATTTTCCCTAGCTGAAGTTAAAAGACTTTAAAATGAATTTATCGAATAAATTGGTTTGGAATTCAACTAATTGAAATTTTCAATTGATGTAAAACTAAACCTTGCTTAACTTTGTTGGTTCCACATATTTGCTTCAAGTATTATAGCTTGGTTCAAAAATAGGTATTGAAAGTAATTTCCAAAACTTTTACATTGATTTTCTTGATGATATGTTACTTATTACCTATTGAAAATTTGCTTTAGAATTGATTCGATCGTTTCATTTATTAAATTATTGGAAGTTTCAACAAACGAATAACAAAAGAACAGAAATCATTAAGTAACACACGCAAAAATTCACTTTTATCGGTGGAAAAAATAATAAGGGCAAATCACCAATACACAGTAAAAGTTATTCGTATTTTCAACTGAGCAGAAGAAGTATGTGTTGGTTAATTTATTAGTATATAGTTGGAAATCCATTGCTTTTCAGTACAGCTTCGCAACGCTTTTGCATAGATCCACGAGCTTCTGACATATCTCTTTCGGAATTACATAGGGAAACTGCCCCCATATTAATCTCATTGTTCCTACACACATAGAAATTATGAATTTTACACGAGACGTAATTCATGTTTGTAAAAAGTCGGGGAACGTAAAGAACGATTTTCAGTAAAATTACGTCACATGAACCAGAAACATAAGCAATTCGACGAAAGATGTGTTTGATTGAATTTATTTTCTCATTTCTTTCAACTCATTCTTATGTGCTAAAGGACGCTTGCATGTGTCGGTCTCAGGGGACAGAAATTTACGTGACATTTTGGTAGTGTGTATATTCATCCTACGATAAATCAGACAATTGGGCAGTTGAAGGATCGGTTTCGTTTTCTAATAATGTTTGCTTACGTTAAATAACTACAGCAAACATTACTAACTAATCCTGTCACGTGTATATCGTTTTATTTCAAGTAGGATGAATTCCAAAGTGATGAGATTAATATAGGTACATCTTCCCTACCAAGCTTTTTGGATCGCGTTCCACAAATCCTAACGGGTTTTGTGTACAAGCAATTTTTCTCTTGACCTAATTCCAAAAAATTTCTATTTGAATGAGGTCAGAAGATAACGCGGGTCAGCCCAAGACATCGATTTTCTTTTCAATAAACCAATCACCTAGGACCAACACCATAGGCGTAGTCAGGATTTCATATGGGGGGGATGGGTGTTGCTGACCAGCCATTTGTTTAGAGAAAGAGAGAGAGAGAAAGAGAGAGAGAGAAAGAGAGAGAGAGAGAGAGAGAAAGAGAGAGAGAGAGAGAGAGAGAGAGAGAGAGAGAAAACTACACCGTCTAAATTGAACAATTTTAGACTTGTGGAATAAAGAAAAACGATTTCAAAAACCTTCGATTTTTCACATGTCTTAAAATCGAACCACATTAGTATAAAACCAAAACGGTGTATCATTGAATTACACTAAAATTGTTGTTCATATTTGAGAAAAACCACCATTTTGCATTTTCTTTTCGTGGTTATTGCACTGCAAAAAAAATATTCGTTTAGTTTTGTTCGCATGTTATTAAACGCTGGAAATTGTTATACATGCTTTTGAAAAACTTTCGAATGCCATTTATGGTACTACTAAATAACAATGAATCAAACGACTGCTTAAACTGCTAATAATTTACAAAAATCCTTGCCCAATTCACACAATGTTTTCTAAATTCCCCAACAGAGTAACTTTTTCGAAACCAAATTTAAAATGAGAAGTACCAAACATCGATATTGATAGTAACTTTCTTCTTGGTTCATCGCTGGATAATATCATAGCATGTACTCCATTAAAATCTCTTGGATACGGAAACAATATTTCAAAACACTGAATCAAACTGTAAGATATGATCAACATATATTCTCAATAATACGAAACTACAGTACCGAAAAACGGAGTAACATTGATCAGCGGGGTAACATTGATCGGTATGGCCCATATCACATTTTCCGTTGATATACTTTCATACTATCAACTATGTTTCTTAATTTATAATTATTTGGCTTCTAAAATCTATAGCATTGGTTTACATATTCAGTTTTTTAATTCCAAGAACTCAAAATTGAATTGAGCATAGCTTTTATCATCTTTCAGCTAGTGGGGAAAAAAGCAATCAATACTTATCTAATAGTTCACATAACAAGATAAGAGATACTTTTTTAGATACATTATGTTAGATAGGGTTCAAGGGAAAAGTTTATAATAAATTGTTAGTCTTTATGGTTTAACAAAAAATCTCATGTATGTCCACTTTTTGCGCTTTTTTGCTACAACTTGTCACAAAATTGAGGCACATTGCGTTATTTATTTGGCTTTTTCATTGAGGCCAAGTGGCAATCTGACAAAAATTAAAACTAAGTAATTAAAAATTTGAACAAACATTAAAATTCTAAAAATAAAATCAAAACTTAGAGGGGGTGGATTAAGAACAGCGTTACGGTATAGGCTACCGAATAAAAAAAGAATAGGAAGACCAGTGTCACCAGGAGGACTTCTATACGACAAGACATCGAAAGAAGTAAAATCCCTCTGGGAGTATGACAAGAATGGGCATATGATAAGACGGTAATGGATTCCGAAACCCGAAAGTTATACGCATCACTGTGTGAATCAGACAATAGTAGTAGCGAGCAAGACGAAAACTCGGATAATGAAATACTCTTATCGGACTTCAACGGCTTCTCAAGCGACGACTCTTCAATCTTGGAAGGGTTCTCAGAGTATTAACAGATAGACGTTTTGCATGTTTGCATGCATTATAGAAATTAGATATTAAGACCAAATTATAGCAGGTGAGATATAAACATAGTTTAAAATAAGCATTGCACATATTTTACATAATATATAGAACAAAATGTGAAACCTTACAATCATGATCGTACAAAACTTTAATGATTCTACTTATATTAAACTCTAAACTAAATTTTACCATTTTTTTTTTGTTATTGTGTTAATACTCTTCTTTCTTTATTTATCTACTTATCATGTTTGCATGCTTATATACTTAACATGGATGTATGGTGCCTGAGCTACAACAATATCAACAATTCCAGAAAAATCAACGATCCGAGAAATATAGATGATGCTTCGAAAACAATAACAACGGCTACATCACTGATAGAGAAGTATGACCAAATGAAGTAAGAAACAAATTAATGTTTTCCTCATATTTCTAATTCTTACGTTGCCTGTTCATGAATAAGTGTCTAAAGTAAAGGGTGATTCAAAGGTAAATGGGCTTCTTGATTCATTTACTTTTCCACCGAAAATCCCCCGAAACCCCCCAAACCCCCAAAAACCAACACCCCCAACCCCCCCCCCACCAAAGGGCATCCAAGTAGCCCCCAAAAACCAGTTCCCCATTACCCCTCCCTAACCCGGTGTCTCCACTAGCATTTTCTGTCTTAACATTTATGTTACTGTTAAAGAATATGGCAAGTGGAGACACATATGTTAGGTGTTAAGACGGATCCGTTTAAACATATTTTGACGTAGGACTTACGTCTCTCTTTTCTATTCCTGTATAGGGGCGCCGTTCTAAAATTTCTGAAATCGCAAGCGTTAAGCGGATTTGAAGACTTTGAACGATTATATCTCCTATCTGGCCCACAGAAATTTTACGATAAGTATTTCATTCGAAAGGTAGAACATCAAAGCTGAATCCCTGTTGCAAACTTAATTCATAACGTTTGTTTAAACTAATTAAAATGTACTTTAAAGAAAAATGTCTAAACGCACAAAGCTATTGGTCGAAAATGACATCATGTTTGCGCCTCGCTCTGATTGGTTCATACTGCCACAGTTACCGTGCCAGCGATTTTCAAACATGTGGGGACGACCGACCAATCATCCGTATGCGACAGACGTGTTTGCGGAGCACGTTGGTAGAAAACGCCGCCCTTGAATACAAGAAGACCAGAGCAAGAAGAATCATCCACGTCACCTGCAGCTAGCCATCCACAACGATGGCGCAGCCCAAGAAGACTGCAGAAAATTTCAACCGCGAACCATGTTATCAACTAAAATCCGTCTTTTTCAGGACGATCAAATCAAGTTACCAACTGGAGAGTATGTTTGATAGAAATTTCTCTTGAGCTCATCGAAATTTTCATCACCACGCACCGGCTCAATATGGTGTTGAAAAAGCCGCGTCCTGGAGAAAATGGCCAAATCAATCACCCACATCATCTTCGTGGTCAAGTGGTTAGCGGCGTCACCCGTCGTTCATTGCTATGAAGTGAGGGTTCGATTCCGCTCCACCTTGTGGAACTTTTTGCAACACGAAAATGTCCAAACTGGTCCACGTGGTGTTAGGTTAAGTTATTCGTTGTAATTCGTTCAATGTTCAGTCTGTACAAATTCGAGTTGAAGACGGTGTAAATGTTTATTTTTATCGTAGTATTACGTGCTGCCAAACACTCAGTCCATCCTGCAGCCCAAGAAGACCGGGAAGAAAATTTCAATCACGCACCATGTTCCCTCCGTAAACAATCCGTTCTTTTCAGGACGACCAAATCAATTTTCCAACTAATGAAGAGTATTTTTCATTGAAATTTCTGTTGAGCTCATTGAAATTTTCATTACCACGCATCGGTTGCTTGAAAAGCAACGTCCCGGAGAAAATAGCCAACATTTTTTATCAGTATCCATACATAAATCTCAATTCGCCATGTTAACACTAGGCATCACGTTGGACATTCAATAAACGAAATATTTACCGTAAATTCGAGCCGAACTGCAACGCAGCAGACCGATTATGTGGTAGGTTAGTTTCGTTGTAGTTCCTAGTTGTACATAATGGATTAGTTGCAGATAATAGATTAGGTTAGTTGCTGGTAGTTATCAAATGTGAGCTGTAACTTTTCTG
Source organism: Aedes koreicus (assembly GCA_024533555.2). NCBI lineage: Eukaryota > Metazoa > Arthropoda > Insecta > Diptera > Culicidae > Aedes > Aedes koreicus. Next base: position 27,522 of record JAHHFK020003947.1, on the reverse strand, counting down.
GCCAACATTCACTAGCTCTAATTATTTTGCAGTTTTCGAAGCAAGTGTGTTCATATTTCAGAGGTTTTTAGGCCTTGATAAAGGCCGTTTTTCTGTTGCCTGAGTTGAGAAGATGCAAATTTAACCACCGAAACCCCTGTCGCGCTAATGAAAACTAATGATTTCATTTCCACGCTGGTGTCTGGCGTAACAACTGAGGCCCGTCCCCTATTGTATAGTTTGATTCGCATTTCCTTCGTTAATACCCCCTTCCTGTCATGTTATGGTACCTGATGCCTTTATATAAAACTGACCCGGCAAACTTTGACATCTTCTGCTTTCTAACGTCCTCAGGGACATCGAATTTATGATGAGCAGTGAAAAACTGGAGCCCCGGAAGCTGCCGGAAGTCTGCTTTTACATACGTCTCATCATCCATAACGAGGCAATGTGGTTTCGTCAACATATGGGTGTAGAGCTTCCGTGCACATGTTTTACCTACCATATTCTGCCGTTCATCGCGATTAGGCGCCTTTTGGACCTTGCACGAAAGTTTTGGTTAGATTCAGTTTCTACGCCACATCTCGAACTGAACTGTTGGGATTCCTCTTGAAAGCTTGAACTACCCGCTTGTGATCACTATACGGAACACTATACGGAGATCCATGTTTGCCACTTTTTTCTTTCCGATCGATGATCAAACGTTCGTGGTACCGATTTAAAACACGAGACACCGTAGAATGTACCATTTCCAGCTTCCTGCTGATGGCACGATGAGAAAGATTCGGATTTTCGAGGTACGTGCGCAAAATTTCTTTGTGCCGCTGCTGTTCTTCCGACTCCATCTTCGCAACGATTGCACATCTGCACACAGCGTAAACAAATACACATTGAACTAATTCCACCCAAAATAGAATAGAAAATACCCAACGGGTAAAAAGTTACAGCCATTTAAAAGTGGTGCAATTTGATTCCGTACCACCTCTATATATTGATCAATAGTTTCTTGAGAGATTGCAGTGTGTCACCTTTTAAGCTTCCAATTTTACTGAGCATGTATCCCCATGCAAAGAAACCAAAAGGATTGAGATCCGGTGATGAGGCAGGCCACTCTTGTGATTATATGAAATGGATCAAATTCTGGCGACACCACTTCCTCTCGATTGATGAGAATGGGGCAGAATTCTGTTGAAAACAGTTATTTCTGGTATCAATTCGGAAACATGACTAGCAAGTGATTCTTCTAAACATGTTGGAGGTAGTTTTGATTTGTACTGCTGCCACGAAGAAAAGTAGTTTAAGCTTTACATTTTGTGAAATTCAACCCCATACCATCACTCTCGACACATTTTGGAACCGCTGCACAGCCACCTCATCCTCGGAACTTCAGCATATACTCTATCATTCTGTTAATTGTGAATATCTTGCAACAGAAACAATTTTTCATCGGAAAAGAGAATATCACAGTCAGCGTGCCGCTGCAGCAACTACTTGCTTCGAATAAATAACTCTTGTCTTCTTTTGTTTTTCCGTTAATCCGTGAACGCGCTGTTTTATATATGCTTTGAGTTTCAAATCATGTGTGAGAATATTTTGCATCGACATAAGGGAAATTTTCAGATCCTTGGCCATTGCTCGTCCTGATTGTGTCAGATTCCGGCGAATTCACTCCCATATGCGTTTCACCATATCTTTGGTCCTAACCGTTGGATGAGGTCCATACTTTTGGTTTTTTTTTTGTACGTTTATGTCTCGTTGTATCTCTTTTTGGTGCGGAAGATAAATAAGTTGATGCTATGAAAATCATTGCGTACCGCATGGTTATACTGAGCAAATGTTGAAATTCACAAAATAAAGTAGTAGTTGTTTATGAGATTCCTACGTATATTTTCCCCCGTGTATAATACAGTATGCTTAGCGTACAAAACGGAATAATCTAATTATCGCCAACTCCATCTACCACGGCCCGTGGGTCATATAATTTTCCAACAGCAAGTGCAACAACTTCTATAAGCGTTTTCGCAAAACTGGCGCGAAAACCATCTACACTCGAATAAAGGAGATACAGAGAGGTACCGTTGTTTGCGGGTGAAAACTTGGCCGGTGTCTCTTCTCCCTAACTCCCATCTAGCTCATTTTGTGCAGAAAGAATGGTGACCGCAAATGCCATCTACTTACTAAAAATCAGTCATTTAATAAGAAATTACTGGCTATATTTCCACTCGCAAATAACTGTTCCTCTCTGTTATGGAAAATGGAAACATCCTAAGGGTAAGCCGTTCAATGTAGTCGTTTCAGGAAGACTGTCCTAGCGAAAGAATTTACGAAACAGAAGACATGGCAAAATAGAAAATTAACATCCCATTCGGCTTACTACGTTAAGAGTGTGTTGGTTTCAGCAAAGCAAGCTTAGCATCGACTGTTACAATACAACATTCTTTCATGCATGCGTGCCCTGTTGCCAATACCCCGAATGGTTGGGTGCCGAACGTACAGCAACAAGCGATTGATCGGTTAAGAGACAGTCGATGAAGTTTAAACTGGCTGTAGAGAAGGCTGTACTTTTGGGAAGCCTGCATGGCGTTCCTTAAAAATGGCCAAATTAATCGCCCACATCATCTTCGTGGTCAAGTGGTTAGCGGCGTCGCCCGTCGTTCAAGCGGTTGCCATGATGTTGAGGTTTGGATTCCCACTCCAGCCTGTGAAAAATTTTTGCAATACGAAAATGTCCAAACTGGTCTACTGGGTGTTAGGTTAAGTTGTTCGTAATTCGCTCTACACCCAACATAAAAAAGCAAGATTGTAATATAATTTCGCATGATTTTGTTCCATTTCGTGCAGTGGATCGTACACTGATAGGCAAAATAAAGTGCCCACCTCATCGTTTTTTCAATTTCTCTCATTTACTTGGTTCAAATTAAAGTAAACACACTGCATTTTTTTTATTATCTTATTTTTTATATTCTTTTTAAGTTTCACTTATGGAATACTGAAAAAAAAAGAGTTTTACTTAAAGAAAAAAAAATCAATTGGTGTTGAAAAAAAACAGTGACAAAATAAAGTGCCCACTTCATTTAGAAACCTACAGAAAACATAAATTAAAGTAAAATAAAAGCATTTCAATAATTGATGTGTCCTCCTTTCGCCTTCAGGACCTCCTGCAGGCGCTTCGACATGCTCTCGACCAGGTTCTTTAGGTGCTGTGGATCTAGCTCTTCCCAGGCGCGCTCCAGGGCTTCAAAATAGTTATTTTTATTGGTAACACCAGTTTTATCGCCCACAAACTCTCGATGGGATTGAGGTCCGGGCTTTGTGGAGGCCATTCCAGCGGTTTGATCCGACAAGACCGGAAGAAAGACTTGGCCTTCTTGGCAGTATGCTTCGGGTCGTTGTCCTGCTGGAATACGAACGTCTCTTCAAGGCCCGTCTGGATCAGCAAAACCTTTTCTCGCAGGATGTTGATGTAAGAATCTGCCGTCATTATCCCGTCGATTTTCACAATGCTTCCCACTCCACCCCACGAAAAACATCCCCAGACCATCACATTTCCTCCTCCATGCTTCATCGTGCCTTGGATGTGGCGCTCCTGAAGCTCCTCTCCCGATCTGCACCAAACACGAACCCGCCGCTTTCGGTTAAACAGCTCGAATTTTGATTCGTCCGTCCAAAGAACCGTTTTCCAGAACTCTAGGGGCTTATCAGCATGCTCCCTAGCAAACTTAAGCCGTTTGGCTTTGTTTGCCTTGCTGATAAATGGGCGCTTCCGGGCAAGTTTGCTATTCAACCGCTGTGCTACGAGACGGCGACGAACAGTTCGACCGGAAACTGATAACTGAAGGGTTTCCTGGATCTCGCGAACAGTTACCTTCGGGTTCTTCCTGACTTCCCGCATGATCTTGGTGTCCGTTCTCGCATCCGTTTTCCGCTTCCTGCCTCTGCCAGGGCGATCCACCACTGATCCAAACGTTTTAAGCTTCAGAAGAATTTTGCCAACCGCTGCCTTACTGATACTGTACTTCTTAGCGGCAGCCCGGTGCGATTCACATCACGAACAACCAATTTTCGGATACACAAGGGAATTGCTTTCGAAAGCACTGCGTTCTCCATTTTTTTCAATTGAATCAAATGCGATCACGTATACAAATGCACCAGGTTGAGCCGTTTGCTTCAAAACATGTCAAAATATCAAAACATAAACAATCGAGGGGTCTTCCAATGGAAACTTATCGAAAACATATCGATTTTTGAAGTGGGCACTTTATTTTGTTTTTTTATTTCAACACAATTTGATTTTTTTGTTCTTTAAGTAAAACTCCTTTTTTTCAGTATTCCGTAAGTGAAACTTAAAAAGAATATAAAAAATAAGATAATAAAAAAAAATACAGTGTGTTTAGTTTAATTTGAACCAAGTAAATGAGAGAAATTGAAAAAACGAAGAGGTGGGCACTTTATTTTGCCTATCAGTGTAAGTTGGCAATCCCACATTGGTTGTGGGCAAAAAAGCAACACAGCAATTCGCTTTGAAAAATTAAATATGTGCGTGAGGTTGTGCGCAGTGGTTGAGTAAGAGATGGGAGCCTGAAAGTCAGATGACTCACAAAAATAAAATATGAAATTTTGAGGCCGTTTTTGAGACTATCAACGTGGCGGCTCTTGTTGGCAACCATTCAGCCACTTTGACAAACTAGAACCATTGCAATAGAAACCTTACATTTGGTTCGCTTGGCGAGGGATTCAGGGTACAGCATTGAAGCAAATGGATATATTTTACACCAAGCTGTGTGCAACCTCTCGCTATCACACACTTGCATGACTTTGTTTATTTCATAAAACGCTTTGTCGATGATCAGTGAGAACAAAAATAGAACACTTGACGGCGGCAATACAACAGTAGCCAATAGCGTTGCGGCATTTTGTGATATCGACTCATCCATATTGGATATTGATATGTTGATGATGATTGAATAAGGACACTACAGCGATAAATTTGTGTCGAGCTATTTGTTGCCTGCGAGTCGCTTGCACACACGTGCATAGCTTAATTTGTACCACTAAATGCTTTGTGGATCAAAATGGGCAAAATTGCCTTTTCTGAATCATGCGGATTTCTCAAGATATGATAGCAAAAACTGCAATTGCATTTTTTTTGCCACCTTCTCAACTTTTGGGTGTATGTTCATTGTTCAGTCTGTACAATCTACAGTTGAAGATGGCGTAAATGCCTATTTTTATCGTAATATTACGTGCTGCCAAACACACAGGCCGTTCTGCAGCTCAAGAAGACTGATAACATTTTAATCGCGAACCATGTTCCCTCCGTAAACACAGGACCCATTTAACACTAGCAAGCACGTTGGACATTCAACAAACAAACTATCATTAACAGTTAATTCGAGCCGAACTGCAGTTTCTATACATTTTCGTGGAGAACCAATAGCGGAAGAAGAACCGGAGCCTCACACACCAATAGCATAGGGTTTCATGGTTCTTTAGATTGAATAAAATATAGTAGAAATTTATCAATTCGATGACATCAACTTCTTCACATCAACAAGCGGTCCTACGTCAACTTTGCAGTTATGTCACTGACATAACTCACCCCTTCGTTTTTGGACAGAAATGTTAGACTTTTAAGCAGACATTTTTTAAATAAACATGATGAAATCGAAAACAATGCTGCGAATATTGTCAATTGATTGTTTGTTTTGAGAGACTCCATCATTGCTCTACACGATGAAAATTTCGCGATCGTGCACTGCAATTGATTTAATTTGATAAAAATGTCTTAACAAATCTGTTTGAGCAAAGCCCAGCATCGAAAAAATGTCAGGTTGTTTGCCATATGTTAAGACAGATCTGTTAAGACAGAAAATGCTAGTGGAGACACCGGGTAACTCTCTGCTTTGGATTGACATGCGCTCTCATTGCCCCAACAAACGCTGCAAAATGAAAATGAAAACGAAATATTCTGTGAGCAGCTAATGGTTGCTGCGATTTCTTTACAAGTTTTACCGTCATTTCGTCGTCTTTAACTGAGTCACAATGTCTACCTCGGTCCATTGTCTGTTTACAAAAAGCAAAACTTAACACCATTTCATCAAATATATGTTTAGCAAAAGTTAATACTTACTGTTGCTCACAAACAACCGTAAATTTATCGATAATTTTCATAAACAGCCTCATCAGTAAATGAAATTTTCAGTATGCCTATTATTTTTTCCACTTAAATGCTGACCTTCACAAATTATACTTTTTCTCGCGCTCAAACTATCCCGAATTTGACAGATAGTACTGCGTCACACATTGGCCACTGAGCAAGTAATCTCCAATCGAGATGGCGTTTTAATACATGGGATTATGGAATGTCCAAAATATGACATACAATACGAATTGGCTCGTAAAAATTTATAAATTTAATCATTTATGGGATGAACTGTCCGCGATCTTATTTTTGGATCAATATTTCAGCATAGCCTATAGCAGCCGAAAAATAGAAGTACCCACATGGGTGTGTCAACTTTAGCGCTGGCTGTGGCCTAAAGCACTCGGTGATAGCAGTTCAAACTTTGCTGACATTAATTTCTATATTTCGGAGAGTTTAGTGAAAAATTTCTTGAATTTTTTTTCTATATTTTTTACAAAAATACGAAACCACTATTTTTAATAAATTGAAAAATGAAAAATCCTAATAATTTCGATCAATAAATTTGAACATACTGATAAATTGAAATTTTGTTTAGCAGAAAATATTGGTTATTGATAAAGTTACAGAAGATTGAACAAGATGTTTCAGAAAATCAAAAAAAAATCTTTTTTTCGCTATTGGGTGTTTTTAGGCCTTTCTAGGTTTTAATTAATTCAATCAATATGTATTCTTGAGTTCAGAAAATCAAGCCTTCTGGTTTGAATAACACTAAGTAATAGTGATGATTGAAGCAATATGTCCTCTTCCGAAATAGTGCTACTACACGCTCAGAACACCCTCTCTTTCTTTTGTATTACTGTCCCTTTTTTTCTCACGGAAAAGTTACTCAATTTTCGTAAAAAGTGGATCTACTTAATTTTTTAATTGATCTACTTTTTACGAAAATTGAGTAACTTATCCGTGAGAAAAAAAAGGGACAGTAATACAAATGAAAGAGAGGGTGTTTTGAGAGTGTACGCTACGAACGCTTTCTTTATTTTTATTTTATTTTATTGACGTATAAGAGGACGAGGCGCCAGGTCACCAGTTTAAGTGCAAGAACCCAAACCTTACATAATACATCAGGGGATAGTTGAATGGGCTACGCAACGTTTCTTCCCATGGGGGATTTGAATTTTGCGGGGTACACTATCAGTGCACACTAGAAGTATACAATGATATTGCATCACTACCCACATGATTGGAGAGGGGGGATAATTGTTGGTATGTAAGCCTGTAGGGAGAAGAGTATACATCAGTCAATTGCAAATATAATCTATAACATTGTGATTAATTGTCAACGATATCTTCCAAAATACCTGTTTTGCTTGATATTATTATATTTCAGTGCTTGCTCTCTCGTTTCAAGATGAGATTTTGCATCTAGCTTCGCGAGTTCGTCTTGAAATTTGTTTTCAGTTCTTCAGCAAAACTTATTTCTAATGACAAGGTAAATCGTCCATTGCCGATGTGTACCTAAACCGCGTGCGGCGCTGGCTGAACAGCTGCTTGAATTTCACAACCGCTCGCGTCCATCATTGCAAAACCGCATGCAGACCAAAGTTAGTATGAAAAAAGTGAAAAGAAGAAAGAAGATTTTAGTATTTGATGGTATGCAGGGTGTATGTGAGATTATTGCAGATATTCCCCCAACCCTATTTCCTGAACAAAAAAAAAAAAAAAACCAAACCGGAATTTTTGACAATGGCAGCCAAAGCAACACTCCCCCCCCCCCCTATCCCGTTGCTAAATTTGAGCCCCCAATGCTTTCCGATAGTCGCGCCACAATTTTGCTAGCGCTTTCAGTTGCGCCCGATACGGTTTGAAGGATGGTGAGGGCGATCAAATCAAGCATAACTTTTCAAATAGACGTATCTAACATTTGATAGGAATTGAGAAAAATGAGGTAGAAGCTCCAGATGCTTTCATTAAATTCTATTTAACTGCATTACAAATTCAATTCAATTTTTTGCTTCTATCAAGGTCAAATAACAGTATAAGTAGTAAAAATCGTGGTTTTCATTCACTTTCGCTCTATTTTTGAGAAAATTAACACATACACCAGTTTGCCTCCATACCATACACATACACCATGTTAGATACGTCGGTGTGACAACTTGATTGTAACATACACCAGTTGGATACGTCGGTATTTCAGAACTTGCGTCATGTCAGATACACCGGTTATAATTTTTAATCGCAGATACGTCAGCTTGCTGTGTGGTGTATCTGTACCATGTGTTTAACAATTGAAAATATCAGATAGGTCGCATATGAAATTTGGCTTACAGAACTGAATAATTTTGATAATAGTATTTGGCAAGGGCTACTAAATTAAGCGAGTTATCCATCTCCCCCCCCCCCTCCCTCCCCCCCCCCCCCCCCCCCCCCCCCCCCCCCCCCCCCCAAACCACCAAACACCACCCCATAAAACAAAACTATAAAACAAAAAAAATAAATAAAATAATAAAATTCTTTAAAAAAACCAAAACAAACCACAAAATCCAAAAAAAAAAAAAAAAAAATAAAAAAAACCCACCAATTCTAATTCCTACACCACCCCTATAATTATATTACATTATAATTTTATTTAATTTTTCTATACCCTCCCTCAATTCTTTTATTTTTTTTTTTCTCCTCCTCCCCCCCCCAAATTCAAATTCTATAACATCCCCTCTTCCCCCACCCCCCCCTCTTCAAACAGGGTTTTCTTTTCCAATTTTTTTTTTTTTTTTAAAAAAAAATTCACAAAAAAAATTTTTATTATACATTTTTAAAAAAAAAAAAACTTTTCTCCCCAAAAACTTTATTTTACTGGTTTGGCAAACAAGCTAATAATCGCTTTTGCCTCCCATACGTTATTTCGCTTTCGGAAATATTCAAACGGCTAAAAAACAAATATTCAAAAATAGTGGACTTCATGTTGGAACGATCACTTGAAACTCTTGCGCAATTGATGATTTACCGCTCCCCTTAGGAAACGCTAATCAGCTCCCTCATCCCCTTTGAAACACGTTTTATATGAAGCAATTCAAAATTTTGTACCGATTGTCACGCTTAATACCTCTCCCTCCCTTCAGTGCGTGGTGTTATTTATGTACGACACACTTTTATGTTTTCACTGGTTCCGTGTTCATTGCAAGCGTAAAATGTAACAAACTTTACATTAACATTTTTTATCGCACAATATATCGAAGTCATATCAGCATTCCGACCTTTTTAGACGGTACGCTAGATTTTTTATCGGTTTAACACGTATGACAGTACCACCGGACCAAATTTTTGAGTTTCAGTGACAATATACTAGAAGTGTAAAGTTGTTCCCGGGTTGTATTCTCACAGAGACTTTTCGTTTCTTTGACTAAAAATTTGAGTCACTCTAAAATAACCAGAAAAAAAATTGGGTAAACCCCCTCAATTTCAGCCTACTCTACAGTTTAAGATCTAGTTGCTAGCTCAAATTTAAATATATTTTTAAATAAGAACTAATTTGAAATTTAGAAAGAAACGGGTCTACCTCCTATCTAGCGGATTTTTTTTTAATTTCTTTTTCCTTTCTATTTATTTTTTGTGTGGTATGAAGGATACAATCTCATCGCTTCGCATTACAACCGATTACAACCGATTTGCCGTCTTTGAACATTACAATCAAGGAGGTAATACGAAAATCACGGCCGTAGGCTATTGTATATGACTCAACTTACAATGCGACAGATATAAGCCACATGAATAAGGTTATTCTATTGCTTCTAATGGTGTTTCCTAAGCGGGCCCTTCGCGTCCTATCTCGAATATACATGCCTGTTATTGTCAATCTTCAGTTACACTTTTCTGTGACTTTGTGCTTTATTTTGAACTGTCAGATAATTACTCTGCTCATTGTTAGGATGGGCAATATCCGATCCCTATTCGTTCGACCAAAGTGGCCGAACCCACCTAGTGATGAGCTGTCATCCAAGCGCAACGGTGTGCGCGTTTTTTCTTTTCTTTTCTCACTCTGAAGTATACTGGCGTAAAAGACCTAATGAAATCCATAAAATTTACCTCATGAAACTTCATTAGCCCACTGTATTTAGATTTCATAAGGCCCTTCTCAAATCCATGTGAGCAACGATGGTTCTCTCAGTTGATCGTAATGATCCTCTCAAGTCATTCTTATCCTTTTCAATGAACTGCCTTATGAATTTCATGACTGTTGTTTGTGCATTATAGTCATAAGGTATATGTATGAAATGACAAAAGCCGATAGACAAGTTATTGTTTTGGTTTCTCTTGGTGAGTTCTGAATAATTATGATCCGAGTTATTTTCGAGCTGAAACATCTTACAGCCGTAGAAAATAAAACTGGACGACGTAAATCGAGCAATGGAAACCCTAAATTAGGTAAAATCATTTACTGCTACTGTTACATTTATCATAATCGACCGTCTTGGACGTGCTAATTAATTCTTTTTAATGGTCCGATTCGAATATGTATGGGATATATAATCATGTGAGAACAATTTAAACGCGCTTCATGACGCATATTAATTTTCGTTGATTTTTTTCGCATTATTTTTCATCCTAATTAACTAAATTTAATAAGTGCATTCGTCAAGACGTTCAACTTTAGTGAACATTAAGTGTATTACAAATGTTCGTAATTTAAAAACAACGATTTTTCCTATTTCAGCTGGTAGTACGACAATGCCCGACGTCATAGGCTTTATCATGTACACATCCAGATTCCCTGGCACGCCGAAGGGTGTTCTCATCTCGGTTCTTCTGTCGTATGCCATCTGCATAAAATCAAGAACTTCGGCGACGTGTTCAAGATCTACGCGGACGACATGCTGATCGGATTCCTGCCCCTGGCCCACGTCTTCGAACGCTTTGCTTATAGTGAATGCTTGCTGACTGGTATCCCAATCGGATATTATACCGCCCTGACGCTGATTTTTTTTCAGGATGTACAATGTTGTAGGGATCATCTAGTCATGCAGTACCGAGTAACGAACAAACCCTACCCGCTAGGAGAGATCGTCGTGGGAGGAGCAACTGCAAGGCCGATGAGGACTTCTTCAACGAGGCCAATGGTGATTATGAACAGGCGATATGGGAGAACTGCGTCATGATGGCGGGCTCAAGATTGTCGGTAGTAACTCCGTTCGATAACCAACTGCATTATTTTACATTGATAAACACTCTATTGTATTTCTAACTGAGAAGCATTGATATATATTTTTTATAAATATAGTATATGTAGAGTGAAAATACTATTTAAATTCAATAAAAAAAAAGTATTATCAATAGAAAAGTATTACCAACGCATATGAGTTCCATACCACCAACAAATTGATTTCATAAGATTGTACAATGGAACTCATACGCTTGCCATAATTAAATCATTCAGAGTGTTTATGACACCAATCATACAATTTTATAAGGTAATGTTGTGAAATTCAATCGGTTTCCTTGTGGCTAATTTTCATAAGGATATTTAATGAACTTTAATAGGTTTTTTACACTAGTGTACAGTTACTATTAACAAGTTGAACAAACCAGATCGCGTGAATAAATACAAAGTTATATGCTGGTATTTTAAAGGCTCCGAGTTTCTTTTCTCGTATCACTGCCACCTCAATCCCATTAGGTTATGGGCCCAGTGATCGCGGTTACGGGAAAAGTAGGTAAAAAGTGAGGAAATGGATCGCGAAGCATAATCTGCTCGAGTGCCACAGTTTGACGGGTCGAAATATTCGCAGTGGAAGTTTCGGATGCTGGTTCTCCAGCAGGAGCACGAGCTCCAGTAGTGCATCGAGCTACAAGTGGAAGATGTTGACGAGTTGACTGTGAAAGAACAGGGGTGGCTCGAAACGAAAGACTTTTTGTACGAACGCTTGTGAGAAAAAGTTCTTCGTTTCGTGATCCGCAATACGGCTTCAGGATTCTGCTGCTGTCCAGGAGACGAAGGCGAAAGCAATCGAGAAGCGTGCGAAAAAAGACTGCCGTTGCAAGTCGCTGTTGATTTCGCGAATCAGCGACAACATGCTGGAGTACATTCAGGATAATTAGTCTCCGAAGGCTATCTGGATGGTGTTGGAACGGGTTTTACAAGACCACTTTTTGACGTTCGAGCGGATCGTTCGGGACTACAAATCGACCGGTGCAAAGTTGGAAGAGATCGACGTTGTGTGCTACCTATTGTTAACGTTAGGGTCGGGCTTTGCGACCGTTGTAACTGTGTAGATTGCTTGATGAAAAAATCAAACGCAGCAGAGGAAATGGTCGATCGTGCAAACCGGGTGTCGATGCCGCATTCAGTGGTGCCAGTGCGAAGCAGCATCAGAGGAAGAAGAAGACTGCAAAGTGGAAGTGTTTCGGGTGCAATCGCGAAGGGCATAAAATCGCCGACTGTCCGGAGAGGAACAGCAATAAGAAGAAGAAATCGACAAAATCTAGTGCACACTTAGGAAAGGAAGAAAAGAGTGTTTGTTTCTTCGGTGGTGAGAGCAACGAACTTCCGGAAACGAGCTGGATAATTGACTCTGGATCGTCGGAGTATCTGACGAATAACCGGGAGCTGTTCGGAAAGCTTTTTCCTATCAAGGAGCCGTTGCATATCTCTGTGGCAAAGGAAGGAGAGTCTATCGTCACCCGAGAATACGGCGACATCAAGTTGTTTGCAGTAGTCAGTGGTGAGTCGATTCCAATAACGCTTAAAAACGTTCTCTATATTCCGGAACGTGTGAGTTTCCTATCGGTTCGGAAGATGGAGATGGCCGGACTGAAAGTCGTTTTCGCCGGTGGTGTTGTGACGATTGAGCGAGAGTCAGGTGTAGTCGCCGTCGTTGAGCGTCGCGGTAAGCTTTATGAGCTGGATTTCTACCGTGAAGAACTAGCTTATTCAGTGCTCTATTCGTGCGGTCGAGTGCCAGAAGAACTTGAACTCTGGCATCGTCGTTATGAACACTTAAGTGCGATGAACTTGAAAGTGCTTATTGACAATAAGTTGGTCGACGGGATGAATGCGAAGTTGAAGCAATCCGGAAGTGAATTTGTTTGCAAACCGTGTTTCGCCGGTAAACAAACGCGTGAACCGTTCTGCGTGCGCGAGGATCGACAATCGAAGCGGGTTCTAGAAGTCATCCATTCGGACGTTTGCGGCTCTGTGACGCCGGTGGGTATTTATATTGAACGGTGAAGTGTTGGACAGCTTTATAGAATATGAAGCAATCGCGAGTGCAAAGTTCGGTAACCGAATTTCCCGGTTACGCTGCGATAACGGTGGCGAGTATGTCGGTCGTGAGTTCAAGAAGTTGTGCAAGAAGAAGTGGATCCAAATCGAGTGCACCATCCCATACTCTCCTGAGCAGAATGGCGTTAGCGAGCGAATGAACCGTACGCTCGTGGAGAAGGTTCGTACCATGCTCAGCGACAGCGGTATTGGCAAGGAGTTCCTGGGTCCTGCGATCCAGGCAGCGGCGTATCTGGTAAATCGCAGCCCTGCCAGTGTGGTCGGTAACCGGAAGACACCGTATGAAGTTTGGGAAGGCCGTAAACCGAACTTTCGCAATCTACGCGCATTTGGCACGAACGTGCATGTTCATATACCCAAGAAACGAAGGAGGAAACTTAATGCGAAGTCCTGGAGAGGAATTTTCATCAGATACGCGCCTTGCGACTACCGTATATGGGATCCCAAGCAGAAGAAGATTGTCGTGGCGCGAGACGTTGTTTTTATAGAGAATGTGAAGGGAACTGGTTCGGAAGTGGAGCCGAATGCCGGGTGCAGTTCTGATGTGTTTCCTTTTCGTGCAGTTCGAGACGAGTCCGAAGACGAGAGTGACGCTGAAGATGAGGATGTTCCCGATGCATCGAATGGATCAGGTGGAGATTCGGACGAAGACACTGTGGAAGAAATTTTCGATAGCTGTGCTGAACAAATTGTCAGAGAAGAAGAAGAAGCTGAAGAGCAACAGGAATCAGCATCATCGCATCGCCGATCGGAACGGGACCGGAAGCCACCGGGTTGGCACCATGAGTACGAGATGGACTACACGGGATTCGCGTTGAACGCGACGAGCTTTGTCGACAACTTACCAAGTTCGCTGGCTGAAATGAAGAAGAGACCGGATTGGAAAAAGTGGGAGGCAGCCGTCCGCGAGGAGATGGATTCCCTCGAGCGGAACCATAGCTTCTCGAAGCGCGCGTACCGATTACGTGCAAGTGGCTGTTCAAACGAAGCCGATGAGGAGGATCGCTACAAGGCAAGATTCGTGGCCCGTGGATTTAGTCAGAAAGCAGGTTTTGATTACGGCGAAACGTATTCTCCGGTTGCGCGTTTGGAAACCGTGCGAGTTGTTTTAGCCGTTACGAACGAGCAGAAGATGATAGTGCATCAGATGGATGTGAAGACTGCGTTGGACGAGGAGACTTTCATGACCCATCCAGAAGGGTTCGACCAAGGCAAGAATCTAGTGTGTCGTCTCAAACGGTCACTGTACGGCCTAAAACAGGCATCGAGGCCCTGGAATTCGAGATTCCAAAGCTTCGTAGAGCGATTGGGATTCCGTCGAAGCTTGAGCGACCCGTGCTTCTTCGTGAAGGGTTCCGGATGCAATCAAATCATTCTGGTGCTGTACGTAGACGACTTGCTTGTGGTCAGTCGTCAACTGAAAGCGGTTGAAGCAGTGAAACGGTACCTCTCAAGTGAGTTCGAAATGTCGGACGTAGGTGAAGTGCGAACATTTCTTGGTATGAGGATTGACCGGGACGTGGAAAGAAGATGTCTTCGGATAAGTCAGCGAGGATTTCTGGAGAATTTGCTTCATCGTTTCAACATGTCCGAGGGCAAAGCTGCATCAACACCTATGGAGTGCCGTTTGCGCCTAAAGAAGGGGAAGGAAGCCGAGCGCCGACAAACCGTACCGAGAGTTGATCGCTTGTCTCACGTACGTGACATTGACGTCCAGGCCGGACTTGTGTGCGGCAGTCAGCAACCTAAGCCAGCTCCAGAGCGGTCCTACGGAACATCATTGGGTACATGCAAAGAGAGTGCTGCGGTACATTAAGGGAACGCTGGATTTGGAATTGGTCTTCTCTGCGAAGGATTCGGCGTCGGTGATCGAAGCTTTTGCCGATGCGGTTTGAGCGAATGACCCGATCGACTGGCGTTCGCTTACTGGTTACGTCTTTCGATTGTGCGGCTCTAGTGTCAGCTGGCTGACCAGGAAGCAGTCGACGGTTTCGCTGCTGTCCTCAACGGAAGCGGAGCTGGTGGCACTGAGCACGGCTGTATGTCACGGAATATGGCTGATACGTCTGCTGAAGGATTTGGCAATGGATCCGGAAGGTCCAGTTGTGTACCACGAAGATAACCAGTACACGACTTAGGATTTAGCACGTGGACGTCAAGCATCGATTCATCCGTAAAGAGATTCAGCGGGGGCGTTTTGCTGTTCGTTACAACCCCACTGGTGAACAGGTCGCCGACATCATGACTAAAGCTTTTCCGGTAAGTCTATTCCAGGGACATCGAGTCAACTTGGGGTTGGCACGTTCTGGACATTGAGCGGGGTGTTAGGATGGGCCGAACCCTACTTGTTCGACCAAAGTGGCCGAACCCACCTAGCGATGAGCTGTCATCCAAGCGCAACTGTGTGCGCGTTTTTTTTTCTCACTCTGAAGTACAGTTACTATTAACAAACCAGATCGCGTGAATAAATACAAAGTTATTTCCTGGTATTTCACATGCTCCAAGTTTCTTTTCTCGTATCACTGCCACCTCAATCCCATTAATCATAACATTAACCCCTTTCGAAATTATTGTAATTACATTCAGTTATTATACCATGAGCAAACCAGGTATTTTGGTTATTCATTCCATAAAACAAATGGATGAATAACATCATAAGTTGCCACGAAAATGAAAAGTGCCTTTTCCCTTAGATTGAAAGTAAAAAGTCTAAGGGGTCATTCAAAAACGACGTCCACTCATTTGATGTCCGAATTAAATGATGGTAGTAAATCGTTTCTCTCTTTTTACTTGGTTGTACCTCCAGCCAATTGGATTACATCGGTTATTCAAATCAGAAAAAATAATGATACTCAACGTTACTATATGCCAAGCACCACATTTCCAACCCGAAAAATATCCTTGTATAATCCAATCAACCCAGTCAATTGGTTTTTATTCAATCCGACAGATTTAAGAAATTTCGGTGCCATTAGTTTGTAGGTTAAAATTTGACAAAACAAAAAGAAATCCGGGGCGGGATTTTTTTTTATTTTGAGTTTCAAATTAATCTCTATTAAACTAAGCAAATGTATTTCAACATTATACTACGCCCCTTATATTTCAAGTTTATACTAAGCGAGTTAAGGTACACTGGTGGGTCCAGCAGACAAGGGAATGCTGCGAATGGAGAGAGTATCAAAAATGTTCCACAAGTCCCACCGGATGAGGGAACTCCGGAATCGCAGCCTTCCAGTTCTTCACAAGCTCCTCCGGATTCGGACAAAGTATTTTCTCTAATTTTGCATGCCCCAAACCAAATAATTGAAAATTAATAATTCCGAGATTTCTAGCCTGTTGATTGGAGAGCAAAATGACATGCTTTATGCTATACAGGAAAAAACGCTGTCTGACCTGGTCAACGTAGGAAATCGCTGAATAAGGACCTAGAGAAGAAGAAATCAGATCAGCAACGCTAAAAGACAAGCAGATTGAACAGAAAGAAGATACTTGAGGAAACAAACTCTCATCTTGTCAAGCGTTTCAAAATGCAGCATGATAAAAGACGATCTCCGATCGAGAGTGTTCAACCAGTGTTACAGAAGACGTTGGTCGATCTGGTCCAGCATGGAGCGTCAGCGATGAGAGGCGAAGATAAGAGTTTGGAGTAACATAAAATCGTTTTAAAAAACAATAGTATTGCGTAAAATAAATTACTCATTTAATTGGATGGAATTGCCTTGATTTCAGAGACTTGCAGCTCTTGTTTGGCTCATCTCGAGACTATTCAAAAATATGAATTAAATGTTTTGAAAATTTTGTCAGCTTAGGAAATTTTTCAGTTTGCATATTAAATTTTTTAAAGTAACTAAAATGTCTTAAGCCTCGATTTCATATGGGGCAATTTTTTGTGAGAGGGGGAAGTGCGCTCGGGAAGAAGGGCTGAGAAATTAAAAAAATGCTGGGTGTGAGGCAAAAGCTAAGTAAAACCTAGCAATTTCAATTTTCTAAACGACCCCCTGCCTAATTCCCCTCCCCCATAGTTCAACCCTGCTCTCGGGTATTCTCTTTAAACTTTTTTTCACAAATTCTCAGGTAAAATTGGGAACAATTGTTTTAGTATATTTGCATATTCAGTTTGTATTATTGCATATTTGTTACAAAATTTAAGATTTGATGAAAACGGTGTTCTGAGTGACCCTCCCTTCAAATACCCAAAGCTTTCAGAGTTTATCTTAAACATTTGATTGCAAAGTCAGTACCATTCATATCCTCAGAACTGTTCTTTTTCAGCTTTTGTTGTTGACTGAAAGCATAGGTTTGTGCCTTATCACTAATGAACGTTTATGTCGATTAAGTTTCGGAATAAAATGGCATGCATTTCTTGACAAGTTTTGATGAAATAAAAAATTACAATTTAATTATTGATTGAATAGGTCAATAGGTTTTTCTACTTTTCAATTAAAATAATTTAAAATTCAAAACTGACATTCTACTTGAATTATTGAAGTTTTTTAAACCCTTTTTTATTTAAAGATCTGGAAAATTACGTTCTATCTGGACACTCGATGACTGACAGACGGACTGCGGTCAGCTGGATTTGATATTTCAAGAACATCGGTTTGTTAACATCTTTCTCCTCGGAACAGAAATACCATTGAGGGTAAGGGGCTGTTCAAAGGGTAAGGGATCTGATTAAAGTCAACGCTACATACAAAATTTCAAAAAAAAAATGAATGGAGAAACGTGAACGCGGGGGTGAGATTTTCAAAAAATGAGTCTACTTGGTTTATGGACAGGCCTAAGCGACACGTACGGACTGTTCCTGTGAAGCTCGTCAAAACAGGTTAAAACCTTCACAAGTTCCACGTTGACACAAAATGTTGCATGGCATCTATGAATGCCCTTGATGAATTGAACAGTTTTTTGGGTCCCACTGAAGTAGCAAAACTGAGTCAAGACGACAAGGCGAGAGTGCCTCTGGGCATTATAGCCGCAACTTTGCAAGTACCACTCATCATGCATATGGATTATATTGTTCGGTTGCCAGATCATGATTGGACTGTTGCGAATCATCACAAACTCATTCCCTCAGTGTATGCTAGTTTAGTGATCAAGGAACACGAGTTTGGAGACAAAGCAGCTGTAACGTAATCAGGTCCGATATGTGTTGCTGTACGTTCGGGTAAACACGATAAATCAACTGCATACAGCCATGCTCGGGATTTGGAACATATCTACATTCTGCCGGATTTCGACGAATGTCTCAAAGCGCCGAACGGAACGCCTAAGCCTGTTCTTATTGTGAGTGAGTACGGATGGAGGGCCAGATAAGAATTCGCGATTCCAAAAGCCAATGGAAATCGCTGTGCTTCATTTTCAAAGGTTGGATCTTGATGCTTTGTACATCTGCACTAATGCACCAGGTCGCAGCGCATACAACCCTGTGGAGCACAAATTGACTCCATTGTCTAAGCAGCTTTCAGGAACCGTTCTCCTTCACGACAAGTTTGGAATCCATTTGGATGGACAAGGGAAGACGGTGGATGCAGAACTGGAACGTAGAATCTGTAGTTTTGTAGGGGAGATGCTTGCGGAGCTTTTCAGTTCGGTGGTCATAGATGACCACAATGTCATCTCTGGGTTTTCCGAAAGCGACGAGTCTGAAATCGACTTGTCAGAGCTTTTAACCAAACCAGCTGCCAGGATGGCAAAGCATGTTCGTTCATCCCAGTATATCCTGCAGATCCGAATGTACTGACGAGAAATGTTACGCTCCGTGCTGCAGTTCTTATCTGCGTTACATCCAACGACGATTCTTGCCAGTGCCAATTCCTTTGTGCTACACACAACAGATGAGATACGCGATGAGAACACTTTTCCAAAATCTAGCGTTTTTTGCAGAAGAAAACATGCCAAACGATAAGTTGTGTCCACCTGTTACTGAAAAATTAGCAAAGAGGTCATGCGATGAGTGTGGAGTTTACTTTGCATCTAGCGTTCCTTTGAGAAAGCATGCTGTGGTCCACAAAAAACCTTGTCAAGGAAAACTACAGCAAAAAAAGGTCATTGCCAAGAGAGACAAAGAACTCTTGGTTTCCCTAGACGACGAGGTTCAATGGCTAGACGAAGACGAGGTCGAACTTACAGGAAAGCTAATACCAGTGTACGAAAACCTTGATTCATGTCTGCCAGTTATTTTCATCGAAACACACTGGAACAATCCTCGGACAAAAGAACTTTAAACATGTAAACATGTAAAAGATCAAATTTGAACTAAAATACACGTTATAATTGAATTCGATAACACTAATTTGCATAATTTTTTTTTTCAAAGGTGTGACATCCAACAGGGGGGGGGGGGGGGGGGTTCTGCATTTGTGACAAGTGTGACAGAGGGGGGGGGGGAGGGTAAAATAAAACTGAAATTTGATGGACGTCATTTTTGAATCACCCCTAGGGGGGGGGGGGACCCCGGCGTACTGGTTAACATCCATACCTCTCACGTCAAAGTCACGAGTTCAAATCTCTCCCCCGGACAAGTTACGAAAATACCCAAGTGACTACGACGGGAGATGAACCAGCCCGAGGCTGAAAATCTCGATAATCAAGACAAAAAAAAAAAAAAATCACCCCTAAGAGTGAATTGCGGTATAACCCGTCAGTATCACACCTGATGTTAGTGCCTTTATATAAACGTTTTACGACGTTGCAGTGAAAAAATTTCAGTACCGGTCAAATTATTGGTCTCACATGCATGTTTAAAGCATGATATAAGCCTTCTCACCATCGACAAGGTGGAAAATTTGACCAACGAGAGGGATGACTTTAATTCAAGAGACTATTAAAGCAAAGCTAGCCGATATAGGGAAGAATTTTTATATGGTTTCAAGGCTAGTCGCCTCCCGAAGCGGACCCTCCGCGTCCTAAAGCTTGCTTCAGATAGAATTGGAACAAAAACAATTGCCTGTATTTCAGTTATTTATTATTGAATTCAAGATCTTTTTTTATACAAATGTAGCGTTTTCTTCATACTTTTAAGAAAAAATACGGATAAAATTATTCGTCACGGTTTCGAAGGAATTCTCGAATTTTTCCTGCAACACGGCTCATTAGGCGGCGCACACCTTCTTCGTCCATCGTTTTAGCTATCTTATTCCACCAGGTCTTCATCTGATTGATGTATTTGACAACCTTTCCCTTTGCCTTGAGTCTCCTCTTCATGATTGCCCAGTATTTCTCAATAGGGCGGAACTGGGGGCAGTTGGGTGGGTTAAGGTTTTTCGGAACAACCTGGACCCCTTTCTCTGCATACCATTCTTGAACGACTTTGCTGTAATGACAGCTTGCCAAATCTGGCCAAAACATTACGGGATGGTCGTGGGATCGAATGAACAGCAAAATTCGTTTTTGGAGACACTCTTTTTGGTATAGTTCCGACGTCATTGTCTTATTTGTAACGAAAACTTTCGTTTTTTTGCCACAGCTGCAAATGCCCTGCCAAATCATGAATTTTCGTGCAAATTTGTCGGCAAAAACAAATTTAAATTTGGCTGGAACATCCCCCCGAGCCGTTGCCAAGTAAAATTTTTGACCTGGGATTTGCCCGAAGTCAGCCTTGACATAGGTTTCATCGTCCATCAGAAGACACCCGTCGAACTTGGTCAGCACCTGGTCGTATAGCTTCCGAGCACGGATTTTGGCCACACTATTCTGTTTTATGGTCCGATTTGGCTGTTTGCTAGCTCGATACGACTTGATTCCTTCCCGGAGTCGAGTTCTCCTCACGGTACTATGGGCAGCACCGAATTTTCTGGCCAAATCACGGTCCGACAGATTGGGATTCCTCTTAATCGTCTTCAAAATCTTACCACGCAGTTTCCGGTCGACAGTTCCACTCCGAGGATTGGCTTGAGGCTTCCGAATCGTCGTCAATGTTTCCTTATACCGTTTGATAATGCGCCATACGGTATTTCTGGGCAATTTCAGCTGTTTAGCTAGCCTAGATGCAGACCACAATGGATTTTCCAAATAACTGTGCACATTTTTTCCCTTCTTTCGGCTTCCATGTTGATTGTTTACAAAGTACAGTCGATTTGCGGAATGTCAAAAATAAATACGTGAAGCTGACAAAATTCCCGACACGTGGGCGCCAAGAACTTCCAAATCCGTCCACCAGGAGCGCCACAATATGAGCAAAAGTTTGTTCCAATTCTAAATGAAGCAAGCCTTACTCTTTTCATAAAACCTTAGCCTTTAATTCCTTGTCAGCATCTGTCCTAAGTAACACTTTTCGATGACCTTTGTACAGTTCCAAAGATCTGATCTCTAGCTTAATAACATGTTGTTAGAGTTAGTGCTTTGATCACGGCTGTCGTATAGAACGCACATTTAAATTATAATATAGATTTGAATGTTCTGCACCTGAAACATCAGGACTTATTACACTAGTCGGCAATGTTTCACTCCCTTCAAGTATATATGTTGAATTTTATAGATTTCGCCACACTGAATTCAAATATGGACTCAGAAATGCTGTAACACGTCCAGTTTTTGAGAAATATGGAATTAAAATTCACAAAAACACGTATTTCCGTAGTAATATGATCTACCTCATCAACAACCAGAATATTGGCTCTGCCCTTTGCAAGTTGGACTTGGATTTTATGGAATGGACCTCCCTGAATCCATTCGTTATCACAGATTTTTCGTAACACGTAAGATTGATGCAATAAACCGGGATTTCATTCACAAGAATTTTCATAAAAATCAAGATTTTCTATTTTGAAAACATGAATTTCAGCTCCGCCCTTTGAATGCTGGGCTTGGATTTTATGAAATGGACCTCCCTGAATCCATTCGTGAACACAGATTTTTCGTAACACGTAAGATTGATGAAATAAACCGGGTTTTTATTCACAAAATTACGAATTTTCATGAAAATCAAGATTTCCTATTTTGAAAACATGAATTTTCGTTCCGCCCTTTGAATGTTGGGTTTGGATTTTACGAAATAAACCTCCTTGAATCCATTCGTTATCACAGATTTTTCGTAACACGTAAGATTAATGAAATAAACCGGGATTTCATTCACAAAATTACGAATTTTCATAAAAATCAAGATTTTCTATTTTGAAAATATGAATTTTCGCTCATCCCTTTGAATGTTGGGTTTGGATTTTATGAAATAAACCTCCCTGAATCCATTCGTTATCACAGATTTTTCGTAACACGTAAGATTGATGAAATAAACCGGGATTTCATTCACAAATTTACGAATTTTCATAAAAATCAAGATTTTTTATTTTGAAAACATGAATTTCAGTTCCGCCCTTTGAATGTTGGGTTTGGATTTTATGAAATGAACCTCTCTGAATCCATTCGTGTTGAAAAAAATGAGTTTTTATTCACAAAATTGCGAATTTTCATGAAAATCAAGATTTCCTATCAGTCAGTCAGTCAGTCAGTCAGTCAGTCAGGCAGTCAGTCAGTCAGTCAGTCAGTCAGTCAGTCAGTCAGTCAGTCATTAAGTTGAAATTTTCTCTATATTGTTCAACTTAAATTCACTTTGTTTTCTTTTTCCTTTTATAGTTCTCCAAAGGTGTTTGCCTCTGTAGCATCCAGCAGTAGTCCGCAGCATCGCTGGGCTCCATTTGCCAGCAAAGTTCTTTTTAGTCTGTGCGATATCTTGATGAAATCGTTCTCCATGTTCATCTGAGACGGCTCCCATATTCTCTGGGAAGAAGTCCAGATGAGAATGCAAAAAGTGCAATTTAAGTGACATATTACATCCCAGTGCAGCATACGAATCAACCAGCTCTTGAACGATGTGTACATAATCCGGAGACTTTTCATTTCCCAAGAAGTGACCACAAACCTTTTGGAACGCATTCCATGCTCGTAACTCTGTCGCGTTAAGAGTTTGCTGAAAATTGTCGTCTTTAAGGAGTTTCCTAATTTGAGGGCCAACAAATACTCCTTCTTTCACCTTGGCTTCGCTCAATCTCGGAAACTTTTTCCTCAAAAAACAATATGGTTCTCCTTGAATATCCAGCTTTTTGACAAAATTTTTGATCAACCCAAGCTTAATATGTAGCGGAGGTAGTAAAATTTTGTCCCTGTCGACAAGAGGCAGATTTGACACATTTTTCTTCCCAGGTACCATCTCGGTACGTGCTGGCCAATGCTGCTGGTGGTAATGTTTATCCCTCGCACGACTGTCCCATTCGCAGAGGAAACAACAATGCTTTGTGTAGCCTCCTTGAAGCCCAGTGAGCAATGCCACTACCTTAAGGTCTGCACAGAAATTCCACTGGTGTTCCGAATATTTGATCTTTTCCAAAAGTGTTTTTATGTTCTCATAAGTTTCCTTCATGTGAGCTGCAAATGCAACTGGCACTGAAGAATACTTATTTCCATTGTGCAGTAACACTGCCTTCAAGCTTTTGCTTGAAGCGTCGATGAAGAGCTTCCAGTCAGTTGCGTGATACTCTAACTGTAGCTCTTCCATTAAACCTTCGATGTTGTTGCAAAAGACAAGATCACCGTCCATCGAAAAATATTTAATGTTATCTGAATGTCTCTTCCTATAAGATGACACCTTTACATATTTTTCCAGGACATTCCACTGCTTTAGCCTTGAAGCTAGCAGCTGCGCTTTGGTCTTGGGTAGCTCTAAATCTCGAATCAAATCGTTCAGCTCCTCTTGGAATATAACATGCGGCCTTGAGCTATGGAAAATCCATGAATTTTTGTCAAACAAAAGTAACAATCGCTCATGTGATTGGTTGGATTAGTCCACACCATAGGTTTAGCAAAAGGTAAGCCTTTGTGCGTACCTTTCATCCAACCAAGCAATGTTCGGTAGCATGACCAACAGGAGTATGTTGGAACCCATGGAAACTCACGATTTGGAAGCTCCTTGTCAAAATACAGCTGATATGCTGTCTCCAACAAAGGTGTAAACCCCTTTCTCTGTTCCTTCAATATCACGTCTCCACAAATGCAACAAAATTTTTGCGGATCGTTCAGACAAATTCGCGACATTTTTACAAAAATAAAAAAACGCGTCCGTAACACTCAAATAGCTAGCTTTGAATGAATAAAAAATGATTGTGCAAGGCTGAAGAGAGTCAACATGAGCATTAATTGACGCCAAAGCAAGACAGCAATAATGACAAAAAATTTGTGCCGCAAATACGCCAATAGACCTTTTCGACATTTAATCGTCTTTCTTTGTCTAACATGCGGGGATTAATGCACGGTTTGGTTTCCCACAACTTCGTTGACTTCTCACTCGCACTGCTTCGATTCAAATCTTGCAGTAGTGTGCGCAAATTAAACGTCAAAAAGCTCTATAAAATGCCGCATTAAGCTACGTGCTTGAGGATTCTTGCTTTCTTTTTTAACATATCTTTTCCTTATTCTCTCGAGCAATAGTGACTAATACAGAGTCTTTTGTCTCTGTCTATTCTTTTGTTTTTTGAGTGTTTGCGTGTTTTAATACTGTCTTGCTCACTCCTATCCTAACTTAAAAATACGGCCCTGCTGAATAGAGTATTAAATGAGGCGTTTCTGAAGGGCTATGTGCAGCTGACTTTTGAATTAAAGAATGAACTTTGAAGGTCTTCAGTTCCCAAACTGCTGTAAGAAGCAACATCAATATACTCAATATACTCAAAGAGGCACAGCTAAAGGGATCGTTCATAAATTACGTTATGCTTTGAGAGGGAGGTGGGGGGGGGGGTTAAAAAAGTGACGATGCATACAAAAATTTTCAAATATTCGTACAAAAAATGTGATAAAGAGAGGAGGGGGTTAAAAATCTGTATTTTTGAGCGACGTACTTAATGGACGGGTCTTGATTTTCATGAAAACTCGTACTTTGTGAATGTAAACCCGGTTTTTACATCAACCTTACGTGTTACGAAAAATCCGTGTTCACGAATGAATTCAGGGAGGTCCATTTCATAATATCCAAGCCCAAGATTCAAAGGGTGGAGCTGAAATTCACGTTTTCAAAATAAAAAATCTTGATTTTCATGAAAATTCGTAATTTTGTGAATGAAAACCGGGTTTATTTCATCAATCTTACGTGTTACGAAAAATCCGTGTTCACGAATGAATTCAGGGAGGTCCATTTCATAAAATCCAAGCCCAACATTCAAAGGGTGGAGCTGAAATTCAAGTTTTCAAAATAGAAAATCTTGATTTTTATGAAAATTCGTAATTTTGTGAATGAAATCCCGGTTTATTTCATTAATCTTACGTGTTACGAAAAATCTGTGATAACGAATGGATTCAGGGAGGTTTATTTCATAAAATCCAAACCCAACAGTCAAAGGGCGGAGCGAAAATTCATGTTTTCAAAATAGGAAATCTTGATTTTCATGAAAATTCGTAATTTTTCGAATGAAAACCCGGTTTATTTCATCAATCTTACGTGTTACGAAAAATCTGTGTTCACGAATGTATTCAGTAGGGTTTATTTCATAAAATCCAAGCCCAACATTCAGAGGGCGGAGCGAAAATTCATGTTTTCAAAATAGGAAATCTTGATTTTCATGAAAATTCGTAATTTTGTGAATGAAAACCCGGTTTATTTCATCAATCTTACGTGTTGCTAAAAATCTGTGTTCACGAATGGATTCAGGGAGGTCCATTCCATAAAATCCAAGTCCAACTTGCAAAGGGCAGAGCCAATATTCTGGTTGTTGCTTAGATAGATCATATTACTACGGAAGTACGTGTTTTTGTGAGTTTAAATCAAATTTTTCTCAAAAACTGGACGTGTTACCGCATTTCTGAGCCCATATTTGGATTCAGCGTAGCAAAATCTATAAAATCCAACCAGAAATGCCGACGGGAGCGAAAAAAGTTCTGATTTTGCCGACTAGTGTTATTAGTTGCTTACAATCATGATCAAAACACTCACCCTTTTCGATAACATAACACATAACTGTGCGTAAGGTAAACAACTCAACTATTTTTGTTATTTCCCTGTCCTAATTTTGTGTTTTTTATACGTTCTTGTGAAATTTTCGGTGCTTTTATCAACAATTCGAACGCGTTTTTCATCATTACACCGCTGTTTGTTGGAGTACAACGATTTTATACATTTCCTGGGTCCTGTTTTTTTCCGTGAAACTGTGCTGATACCCCGAAGCAAAGAAATAACTACTGCAGCAATGGAGTCAATTTGCTTTGCATGCACTCAATGATGACCCATGCTAATTTTCGTCAGGCAATCTCATCCACTAACAATGTTATGAATTTGATGGCTGAAGAGCATACCAAAGCACTGGATGAATTGAAAAAGGAGATAGCACTCAACACAACCACAATCAACACTATTTTGCACCGCACACCGTTGCAAACAACACCACACCTCCAAGACCCCGATTCTCTGCAAGCTCAAGGAAACGGCCACGGATTCTGCTAGACGCACCGACAAGCCACGATATGGTATCTGTTGGTACTAAAGAAATCGCACCTGATGAATCCATCCCGTTAGCTGCGACGCAAGGGGCGGATATGTTTTGGTTGTATCTGTCCGGCTTCGATCCGCATGCAACGGTACAACAAATTGAGAAACTCGTTCAAAACAATCTCAAAACCGATAGCGCTGTGAATGTTGTCAAATTGGTGCCGAAAGGGAGAACTGTGGATGACCTAACATTTGTATCTTTCAAAGTCGGCCTGAAAATGGAGCTAAAGGACACTGCCTTATCTGGATCGTCATGGCAAAAGGGAATTAGCTTCCGTCAGTTCGACTTTAGCCACACCGCATCTTCTCGAACGACATTTCGCTTCCAACCCACACCATAAGAAATCCATCAGCAATAATAATCAATCTACGGTACGTACTGAAAATTCTACTTCCCGGAATGAACGAACCACTACTCTGCTCCGAAACACACTAGACTCGTTTTCTTCACTCGTTATTCAATCGATCCCAAAACACCACAATGATCTCAGAACAACACAACAGACGTTCACTTTGTACTAACAAAACGTTCGCGGCCTCCGTACGAAAACAAACGATTTGTTTTTGTCACTGTCTGGTAGTGACTACGATGTCATAGCTTTCACAGAAACTTGGCTCAATAACGATATCGTAAACACGGAACTCGCACACAACTAC